>JANUWF010001726.1:1282500-1628018 GCA_026120185.1 Voacanga thouarsii | reverse complement strand
ATGTCTTGAAGAATTTTCTAACCCCTTTGAAGCATTGAGAGTGATAGTATCTTGATGAAGTTTCTTCTCGGGGTAAGGCAAATTCTCTACTTTCTTAAATGCAGGGTTTTGAGAATTCAATATCGAGATGTGATCTTCAAGAAAGGTTCCATATACTTGGTCCCACCATACTTTATACTCGGGAGTATAGTGCTTCTTTATGCTATAAGGAGTGGCTGGAAATGTTACCTTGGCCATTGTTCTGCGAAGCGTGCATCTTACCAAAAGACGTAAGCCATCTATTAAAGCGGCCTTACGGGTGAAAATCTCAAAGTAGCCTGGGACATCTTGCAGGAATCCAAATTGGCGACTAAAGCGATGTGGGCTATAAGGCTCAATGATGAAGTGATCGTCCTTCCGCAAGGTTAGAAGACTTGAACGAAGGCTCAAGAAGTAAAGTTGTTCCTCTAAAGGGGCTGCCTCGTTATCAACAAAGTCATGTTTTTTATGCTTGGTAAGGATGTTCGTAGTCCAAACAATAATCTCACCCCTATAAATCTGCTTGCGGGCTTCGTCTTCGCTAAAGTACTTTCCGTTGTTTTCACCAGAATAACTCGCCATTGGAGGGCTGTTTAAGCCTTAAGAGACTTCATAGTGAGTTTTGAAGTAGTGTGCAAGCCATCCATATATATAGTGAGTTGGGAAGATAGATTTCTCCTCACTAGGATGTTGAAAGTTGGAAATACGATTCAAACCTCTATAAATGCTGGCCAAGACGAGAATAGCCAAACTAACTCGTTCCTCGTACACCATCAAACTTGTCATTTTGAAGGTACTTGGACGAATGATGTCTACTTCTTCATTAGGCAAAACAAATATGCAAAGCCAGCATGATAAAAATGCTGCAAGAAATATCTGATCTCTGTTGTGGCTTCTAATGCCCAACTTTGAAAACAAAGCTTCTTCTTTAGATGTCCATGCAGTATGAGGTGGGATAACTCCACATGGATTATTAGTAAACTTGGGGCGTGATCTCCTTTCTTCCCTTGGAGGAGGTGCTGAATACTTTATTGCTCTTCTGAACCAAAAGTCGAGCCACTTATTGATGGAAACACCAGAGTTGTTGTTGTCCTTTTTGATCAAGTGGTATGCATGGAAAAGATGTTCGCAACTCCTTGGAAGGAATCGCTTGCCATCATGGTCCACGCCGGTGAGTTCCGCAGCATGAGGAACAACTTCATCATAGTGTATTCCAAGTATTGGTAAGTCTCCAAGTTCCTGTAAGTCCCAAAGTAAAATGGACACTTCGCCAGCTGAAGTTAAGAGCGTGTTGGTGAGAGGACACCAAGATTCACAAAAGGCTTTGAGAACGTTGGGGTTGCAATCGTACGTAAAAAGCGATGCATAAACAGCCTCATAGATCTTTGCAGATCTTAAGTGTCCTTCGCAACGGCTTAAAACGTCGTGTGCCCACTCCCAATATCTCTCCCTAAAGCGAAACACGCCAAAGAAGTTGAGTGGCGAGGTCCATTGGGTCTCATTTTGAATCATTCGCCGTCCAAGTGAAGGTAAGACACTGGGATGAGTTTGAGGTTGATGATTTGAAGAAAGAAGAATCCATGCCTTTGGGGAACGAGTGCCTTTGAAGTTGACTTCCATTGACCATTCCTTCACAAGTCGTTGGAGTGTCGCCTTTGGAAGGGGCCCCGCATACTTGCCTGACTTTGCCTCATAAACCGTTAAAGTCGTCCCTACTTCAGTTGAATCATTTTCGTGGTCGTGAATGACTAGCAGTTGGCCTGAAGAAGATCGCAAATTTGAGAAGTACACCATAATTGGACCTAGTAAAAAAAAAGAGTCCAAAAAAAAAAAAAAGTTAGCTTAAAATAATAATAAGTAAAAAGTTAGTTAAAAAAAAAAAAGTTTTTGAGTTTAGAAAAAAAAAAAAAGCTCTTTGCGTCCAAAAAAAAAAAAAAAAAATCTAAGTGCATAAACAAACAAAAATGGGGTTTACGAAAAAAGATTGAGAAAACAAAAGTCAACTTCAAAATAAGACCAAAAAAAAAAAAAAGAAAAAAAAGAGTTTGCGGAAAAGAAAAGGTCAGGATTGGCGGCGGTACAATTCGGCTACTGTAGCACCGCAATTTTGCTAGCAAATTCCGAAATTGAAAAAAAAAAAAGAGCTTACTGCTGCGGCAGAAATTGCACCCAACGATTGCAGGGATCTTCAAATTGAGACCATGAAGATTTCCTCAAATTGGTGTGGGAAAATTGATGAAGATTGAAGCCTTTTTATAAGGGCCAAAAATCACAATTTTCAAATCCTATAAGAATTCTAATTCTTAATTAAAAGATTTTAATTGAGATTTAAATTTAAATTTAAGAATTTTGATTGGTGGATTCAAAAAATATGATTCCTATCCAAAATTGGATTTCAAATCTTTTCATTAATTTCTTATAGGAATAGAAAAAGAATTCTATTTTATTAAGGAATTAATAAAAAAAAAGAAAATCTTTTATATTAATTTCTAATTAAATTGAGAAATTAAATTGAGAAATCAATATTTTAAATACTTCAAGCCTTATTTCCAAATTCTTTTAACAAAAATATTTTCCCTCAAGTCTTGAAGTGGGGGCATTTGTAAACAAGGAATTTTGGGATAAAATATATTTTCAAGATTAAGAGAAAATTATATATTTTAGTCTTGATTAATTAAAATTAATTCATGAATAAATATAATTATTCTTGAATTAATATAATTGGGCTATCATTGAAAGCCCATTAAATCCAATGGATTATGAAATTGGACAATTAAAATTGGGCTATTGTTAATGGTCCATTTTACATTAAATCCAATATATTATGGATTAAATGGAATCGGACTAGGCCCTAAAATTGGACTTGTAAAAAGTCTCATAATCCAAATATAATGTGGATTAAATGAGATTGGGCTAAAATATAAATTAAGCCCAGGTCATCTTAAACCCAAGTCCATTAGGGTTTGTTGAGAGGCTCTTCCAAAATCCCACATCGACTATTTATGCTAAAGTTAAGGGATTTTTAGCCTATAAATAGGGTCTTCCTTCAATGGTTCAAGGGATCCCAAGATCCTCAAACTCAAGCTTCAACAAACAAGAGGCATCGCAAATTCAAGTATTCAAGCTTCATCAAATTCAAGGTTCAGAAGCTTCATCAAATTCAAGGTTCAGAATCATCATCAAATCAAGGTTTAGAATCTTCTTCAAATTTCAAGGCGTTCATCTTGCTCTGCATCAAACAAGTCGCGAAGGCTTGGCAATCAAGTGTTCGTTATCAAATCCAGTTATCAAATCCCATTCGATTCGAGATCAAGCTCTTTAGCCCTCAAATCAGCATCATCAAATCCCGTTCGATCCGAGACCAAGCTCTTCAGCCCTCGAATCAACATTTTTCAAAAAGAGAAGAATCGGAGGACTCATCCTGCAATTTAGGACTTCTTCGGAGATTTGTAACCACTTCTTATATTTACTAAATACTTTGTAAATTTCGATATTTTTCTTGTCTTATTTGCAGACTTGAAATTTGTCGTCTACAAGAGTGTAAATGAATCGAATTTTTATCGAGTATGTTTGGACTCGACTCGATAAGGGCTCGACTCGAATTCGAAATATCGAGCTCGAATTTGAATATAAACTTTATATTTAAACTCGAATTTTAAATGAGTTGAATTTGAATATCTAAGTATTAAACTCGAAGACTTGCAAACATGTTTGATTAATTAATTAATTAATATATAATTTATATTATTTATAATATTATAAATTATTTATTTAAATTCGAATTCCAGTTTAAACTCGAATTCAAACTTCCGAACTTATGATAATCGAATTTTAAATCGAACTCGAATTTTAAAGTATTTCAAACGAATCAAGCTCAAGCCAATATTTGATATTTGAATCAAACTCGAGTTCGAATTCAAGTCGTGTGTAAAAATAATAGAGTTCAACTCGATTATCTTAATATTCGACTTAATTCGATTTGAATATACCCTTATTTTTAATACGTATAAATATTTTAAATAAAAATTTTTTTCACTCCCCTTGTAAATTACTCAAATCTGAGAAATAATCCCCCTTCACTCTTAAATCTTTTCCTCAACTCCCCGCCCCCCACCCCTCTTCCAAATTATTCCATCCACACTAGCCAGTTCTAAGAGAGAGAGAGAGAATTCCAAAGCTGTTGATCACTATTTCCACGTCCCCTTTTACTGTAAGGCGAGAAATTGCAGGGATTCGGGGCCGCGCAATTCTTGCGCGGGAATTGAGCGGCCCGTTTACGGCTGGGATTAAGGCACCCAGCATCCTACAGTGCAGAAGAGGCCACGTCGCATAACTCAAAAACAGGGCATAACGACGTCGTTTTGCCCTCAGCCGAGTGAAGATCACGGCTTGCATCGTTAGCTAACTTCCGCACGCCTCTGCAAATTTACTGTAGATGTACTTTAAACTGTTCATCCAAAAATGAAAAATCCCGCTTAAATCACCTGATTTGTAAACATAAACAAAAGCTTTCTCCAAATGTTAATATTTCCATTCACTTTCTTCTCTCATTCCTTCAAACGCTGAGATTAATTCGAACGGTGTCGGTCGGGTTATTATATCACTGACGAAATTGAAGAGCTGCTGATACACAAACGAGGCAATGGGCATGCAATGCTAAAGGGTATTTTTCTCCTTCAGTCACCTGAGTTGTCTTCCGGCAGCTAAGTATGTGCATTTAAAGAATTGCATTCAATGTAATATGGGTTTTTAGGTTACTATTTGTGTTCATGTCTTCGTGAGAATGAGTCAGTAATGTAAACATCCATGTTCATGTGATTACTTCACTTGTTAATACATGTTTGTTTGGCAACATTGGTTGTATACAAAACACAGCAGAGCATAGCACAGCATGTGACCACACATTTACTTATTTATAACATTCTCTCTGACTATCTCGTGGTTAAACTAAGAATTTTCCCCGCAATATATTCGCTTGCCTATACATTTACATGTTCCACCTGAAAAAATTTTCCAACTATTTATTACTGATGTCTTTATAGTTCTTTAAATTTGACCATCACAGTAATATTTCTTTTTTACTTACATATTGCACTTGTTGGTAGTTATTAGTGACCTGTTTAGGAACATCCTATGAATTTTACTTGTAAGCGCACTCAAGTATTTTAATATGTTTCTTTTTTGTCTTTTTTTTTTTAAATGATGTGCATAGGTTCCTTTTAATGGAGGACCGTACACGTGCGAATGTTTGTTTTTTACCTGCCGTTGGACAGTTACTTGATTCTGAAGAAGAAGCATACAATTTTTACAATTGTAACGGTGCAACTATGGGCTTCGGTATACGTAGAGAGTATGGGAACAAGAATGCCTCTGGTGTATTGACATCTAGAAGGTTTACATGCTGCAAAGTAGTGTTTCGAAGAATCGATAAACGTGATAGAGAAATTAAGTGTCCTCGTGCAGACATGAAGACCGGTTGTGCTGCTCGGATGGTCATTGTTCTCGATAGGGAAAAAAAAAATACAAGGTGACCGAGTTTGAATCAAGCCACAACCATGACCTTCATACTGCTGCTTGTGTTCATCTCATGCCGTCACAGAGGAATGTGAGCAATGCGCAAGGCATCGACGCTTCCTTAGCTGAAGCGGCTGGATTATCTTTAAAGCAATCCCATGAGCTAATGTCAGCACAGGTAGGTGGCAAAGAAAATTTAGGGTGCACCAAAGAAGACTTGAAGCGATACCTCCACAGTAGAAGACAAAGAAACTTACAGTATGGTGAGGCCGCGGCAATAATGAGATATTTTGAAGAGCAAGCTTCTATGAATCCTTCTTTCTTCCATGCAGTACAACTTGATTGTGATGAGCTAATCACAAATATTTTTTGGGGTGATGCACGCATGATCATGGAATACTCCTACTTTGGGGATGTTGTCACATTTGACACTACATACAAGACAAACAAACAGTGCCGGCCTCTTGGAGTATTTGTTGGGTTCAACCAATATAGGCAATTAGTAGTTTTTGGGGATGCTTTGCTTTACGATGAAACAATTGAGTCCTTTAATTGGCTATTCACGACGTTCATCGAAGCTATGGGAGGCAAGCATCCCAAAACAATCTTCACCGACCAAGATGCAGCAATGGCTGCAGCAATCTCTATAGTTCTCCCATAGACATTTCATGGTTTATGTACTTTTCATATTTGGAGAAATTTTATAAAACACTTGGGATATCTTTGTAGGAAGGGATTGTCACTCTCGGACATGTTCCGAAATTGTATGTTCCACATTGAAGACGAGAAGGAGTTTCTTGAGACTTGGCAGGAACTTGTGCTAGTCCATGACCTGGAGACAAATGAATGTATCAAAAGCATATTTGCAGCTAGAGTGAAGTGGGCACGATGCTACCTGATGGGTACTTGGACAGATGGGATGCGTAGTACACAATTGAGTGAAAGCTTTAATGCAGATTTAAAGGACCATCTGAAGTTAGATAATGATATTCTGCAATTCTTCACACATTTTTGTCGTGTTGTTGCCTCGAAGTGATACAAAGAGGTGATCTCAGAATACGAAAGTAAGCAAAAATTACCAATAATGGCGTTGAGAAACTCACCAATGCTAAATTGCGTAGCAAAGGTATACACTCTCCTATTGTTCAATGAGTTTCATGCCCAGTTCGATGAATCCTTGGGGCTACTCATACAGAGAGCAAGTGTCGCACCTAATTCTCTAGTTAAGTGCATTGTTGGACAGCATGATGGATTATCAAAACAGCGTACCATTACATTTGATGCATCGACGAAAACCATAACATGCAGTTGTTTGTTTTTTCAAAGTGTTGGAATATTATGTTTGCATTCTCTGAAAGTGTTAGATCACTTTAATGTAAAAACAGTTCCAGATCAATACATCATTAGGCGATGGACACTCAAGGCTATGGATGTCTCAGTTATTCAGGTTGAAAGAGGTGCTGTATCTATCGATCCCAATGTTGGCATTGCAGATAGGTACTAGATGATGGCTACATTGTTGATACGTGTAGCTGCCCGAGCAGCCGAGTCTCAAAGTGCAACCGAAGATGTTATTTCTATGGCAACCGAAATGAGTCGCAAGATTGGAGAAAAATGTGATGTATTATCAGTACGTGAGATGAGAGAGGGGAAGTCGTTTGAAAGAGATTTGGGCCAAGATGATGTGGCAACCATGAAACCTTCATCCCAAGTAACTGAATCACAGTTTCTAAACCCAAAAGGTATAAAGAAGCGTAAGACCAACAAAACAAGAAAACGATTGAAGAGTTTTCTGGACAAATGGAGACTAGGAAAGGCACGCAAAATGAAAGGCACACCAATGCACTAAGTATGTGTTGTACAGCAATGTTACTGCAGTGTTGTTGTATTTCGTATTTGTTAACATGGATTTTATTTACAGCCGTACTATTAAGTGAAAAAGTTTACTTTTTGAAATAGCCAGGGGAGCAGCAGGGCCAGCAAGGTACTCAACACACAGAAAAGGTAACTAAGGAAAACAGTTACTGCACAACTGAAACTTGTCAAGCCTCACAGCAATCGGTGGGTAACATCCTTGTATATCCCTTAAATATGATATAAATTGGAAGGCACCTAGCAAATATACTTAGGTGAAATTTTTTTTCTTCTCGTGTAGCAAACATCGTTAAGCAATATGACATCTGTCGTTATAGAGTGCAGCACTACTAACATTCCACCAGCTTCTCTAACAAATTTTCCGCTCATGGAAGTGGTACATTTCGCAGCTTGAATTTACTTCTTCATTTTCTTTAAGCAATAATGGCCATAATTACGAGATACCCTAACATACAGCGGTGTTTTGGACAGACACCGCACCTGTCTGTTCCCCATTTCATACAGCAGAACGGTCCTTTTTTGATGAACCAAGTAGAAGACTTGCAACTATAGATAACAGAAGGTGGTACGTAAACAGACTTTGTGCGCACCTCACTGTTCCAATTTTCTCATAGGTACTTTGTGTGACTTTTTATACTCACCCGTGCATTAGCTTTGATCTGTACCAGATCATGATGTCTTAAAGCCTTTTCTCCTTTTTGGGTTTTTGATAAATAAGCTACTTCTTGAAATTTTTAGGAGTCTTCTTATGTTTTCTTTCTTATTTTGTTTTTCTGGAAAAAAAAAAAAGAATAACCTCCTGTGTGTATATCTATGGATGACAATCCGGAGATCAATGTGCTTAGAGAAATGCCTGTATAAATCAATAGAGATCCTAATCTATATTAAATATATTCACATGTTTCAGGTAAGTTTGCCGCTTGAAGGGCACTTGCTTGACTTCTGTGGTTGTGCTTTAGAAGCATTAATAAGTAGTGCTGTTCTTGAATACCATGCTTGTAGATACTAATCTAGGCTTGACATACCATCAAGTTAGATTTCCAAGTGTGTTTTAGCAGATGCCGTTACAAGGAGAATTTTGAGTAGAGTCGCGCCTATGCTGAAGCTAAGCTATCGCTTAAGATCTTGATAAACAATGTGGCATTTTGAAGCCTGCTACCCAGAAATTAGAAGACTCCTAAAAAGAAAAGTTCCCACATTATGATGGAAGTGGATACTAACTGCTGTAGTTTAGGTAAAATTTGTGGAGTTACTTTCATTAACTTTCATATTAATATCTACTGAATGGAGTGCATATTTGCGAACACAAATTGATCAAAATTGTCTAATATTACTCTTACCTAATGTGATTTTCAAGTTAAATAAACACAATTGAAGGTAGTATATCTAATAATAGCAGCAGCACTTTGAAATCTAATTGTGGCACTGATTATTCTCGTATTCCATACAGACTTGTTTTGGCTCATCCCACAAGGAAACATTCGACATTGAACACGGACGGCACTTGACTGGCACGCTAGAGAACCTCCAATGCAGCTTTTGCTAAGGGTAGTAGCTAGTGCAGGTTTATGTGGATGACATGCTTGGGGATTGTATTCATGTGTTTGTGTAACATGTACATGTATTTGTGCAATCTGATCATATATCTGCGTGACATATTGAAGAAGTAATTAGTGCAGGTTGACCATATTGCAGAACACTGCTGTTGATGTTGTTGTGCAACGTGTTCATGTATTTGTTTCACGTGGTCATGTCTTTGTGTAGCTTGTCCATGTGTGTGGAGTTCATTCTCATGATAGTTTGGAGTTACAGGGCTTAATCTGATGCTAATTGTCACATTTTCGATGTTAGACACATTTTGTAAAGTTTGTTTTCCCTGTGGGAGCAAATTAAATTTTGTAAAGCACTTTGAACAATTGGATCTCCTGAGTGCAGTGTATGGTGCAGTTTATGATCATGTAGAGGGAACGAGTCTCGAATAGGTACTAGTCTTAATGGAAAAAATGTTGATGGTATGCTGGTACTTATGCTGAAATGCCAACTCTTGCGACATGTTGGAGTTAAGGAGTTGATGTTAACATATCTCTGGGATAATGTTCAAGTGATTGTGTAATATGTTTATGTATTTGCGGGGCATGTTCATGTAGTAACTTTGTACATGTTGATATTAGTCCAAATGCTCAAGTCTTGTGTTGTGGTTGGATTGGTTACGTTTAAGTCAGAAGTAATGCTTACTCCATGTCTTTTTCTTTAACAAGTAGAGATGAAAAACTATGAAAAACAGCATAATGATATAATTACTGCAACCAGATGAGACAAACAGCTATGAAAAACATCTAAACACATGATGAAACAGACTTTCATCACACAATAACAAAACGAATAACAAAACGTTGATCCGACAACTGGAAATGATGCGACACCAGAAAACATTCTGAAAGAAACATACTGGCAAAAAACATGAAGTTCCAACGGATATACAGAAGCAAAAAATTTGTTCACAATCCGCATCATCAGTCGCTTTCCTCCTCACTGCTTTCTTCTTCCGAAACCCACGCATCGGACTGAAGCTGGTCCTCCCGGCATATGTGGGTGAGCATATCAGACATGTGGATTCGCTCAGCAGTAGATCGACCATGCACAGCTGTGGACCGCGTACACTCCAGGCGTGTCATGTGCTCCCATCTGAGAATGCGCTTTGCCATGACGTTATTTTCCTCACGAATCCTGTTCAGCGCCTTAGACAATGATTTGAAGTCACCACGCTCCATTTGTTCTGCTTTTTTCTTCGGAGCACGATAGTCCATTACCTCTAATTGGCGACGAAGCCTCATTGACTCGTCCACGCGGTGTTGCCACTCCAACTGCATTGTAGAATGATTTTTCGGGCTTTGGAACAATGACGGCTGCATATCATACCAAAATTCTCCCGTTGTCTCCAGTGCCCAGCGTCTTCCCATCCATTGATATATCATCCGAGGTGTATATTGTGGCAAGAAGGCAGGCGAATTTTCACGGGAAAAGGACAGGGAGCAAGCCATGAACCTGAGAGCTAAGTGAACAACCAGTTACTGCATGAACTGTCATCTAATAAAGCAATGAACACACAGAACAAGTACATTAACAATACATGCAACCCGATGAACGGATTATTTTTTATTTATACCTGAACACGGGATTTTAGTAAGAACACAGTTGCATTGGCTACCGATTGTGTATCTGCCAAACTCAATTCCTTAGATTTCTTCAACCTGCCGATACATATATAGAGGTTTCAGCACTTAGTTGCCCACTCAGAACTATCAAAAACAGAGTTTAATCTTGAAGTGACTGGCAGTTGAATTTGAAACGAGTCTTGTTGGCGGTAGAAATGAATCATGAATACAACTTATGTTAAATGTTAAACTGCTGTCAATATATGCATGAACACCCTGCAGCGACGGCTACCAGCACGGGGTGCCAGGCCTCCTTCTTATCGTGCCGCCAAACCCAGAGCAAATCTAAATGCAGTTCTGATTCATACTGCCTGACACTCCATCAACGATCAAGCAGTTAATATTTGGTTGTTTGGAGATTTATTGTACCGCCAAATATTTAGGCGTTAATAGTTGGCAGTTGAATTGAATTGAATTAAATATCATACCGATAGCATTAACATTTGGTTGTTGGCAGATCATCTTCGACTGCTATAAGAATTGCTGTATTTCCCACACAACAATACCCACAAACACAACTGGAGAACATTGATTATCTGCAAAATTTTGCACTACGATCCGATGGAGCCTGTGACAAGTCTTGAGACTGCCGGCATCTATTATCCCGGGTCTGTGACCCGACTTCTTCTCATGCATCCCTGTAATGACCATGAACGTGCACGGCGTGCCAATCCAACAATGTACCTTGGCTTCGTACGCCAGGAAATCGAATAGAGGATCGTTGAACAGAAGCAACTCCTAAGTTGATGCGGGAAGTCATCCCACATCTGACCGCTCCTTCGTTGCCCCTCCACAGTCTTGCCGATCATGAGTTTGCACTTGGTCGATATCGAGAAGAGAATAACCTTCTGGCAAAAAGGCTACAACGCCGTGCGATGCTAAATATATGTGCTAATTTCTGTGATGACAATGGATGGACTCTCACCTCAAAACAGAGAGAGTCCATTTTTACTTTTCCAACCTATGCGGCACCGGAGGAGCCTCTCCCCTCTGAGATGGGAGGCACACAGATGCTCATCAGATGATAGGCCTTCATTCCTTAGATGGGTTGTTTCCTAGACAGAATCTTCCTCTTGAAGGCGGCTTATTACCACTTTTATTTTCTCTGTTCTCATATTGGCTTGTTTAGTTTTATCATAATTCCGACGCCTTTGTTTTCTTTGTTTTTTTTTCAATACATTCCTTATCTGGAATGGTCCTCGGCATTGGCTATGCAATGACAAACTTTATGATTTGAATATTAATGGTAATCCGGAATTTTAGTACGTGTTACATCTTTGCTTAAAAATTTTACTATTAGCATGCAAACCAATAGCCGAACAGGGTTACACAACCACCGTTCTCAGAATTCCGAGCTTCTAGCCATCTGTACTAATTAGTGCATGAACATGCCATACACACATGCATAATTGGCACATATATGAACAGGATACATAACAACATGAACACCATTCTGCTCATATAGACAACTAACATTCACCACAAACACATGAATTCATGAATTCTGAGCAAAATCGACTGGAATATCATACATGGGCACAACCACATTGTTGCTCCTCATCAAGAACAGATGCAAATGAAATCTCCAACTTTCGGGCGCCCACAAAAACTCTGGCCTCACTCCCCTGTCTTGAATCACTTCTATCCTGCTCATTTGCAAATTTTTTGCACCCTCAAATCCGTTTGCCTGATATAGATTCATTTTTCAATTTGACCAATTTAAGATTGAGATATATCAACCACAGTTTAACTTGGCAATGAATTTTGCAGTTATTTTCTAAATATTTAATTGCTAATGCCTTTTTCTCAATTTAGCGAGTCTTGCGTGCTCAAGGTTTGAGCACTAAAATCAATCACATCTACACAGATGTAGCCAGCTGTATTGAGCATCAATCTTCACAATCACATTAACGCAGCCACAGAAACACATGAACACCTGTCACAAATACATGAATATCCTTCATAACTACATGAACGCCTGCCAACCATATGAACACCAGTCATAACCACATGAATACAGAACACAATCACATAAACATATGCCACAAATACATAAACATCTTGTATATAACCTGTCTACCATATAGCCACAGAAACACCTGCATACTAGTCGAAGACTTGCACCACCACATTAACACAAACTTAACAAACTCATGCCCCCCGGTGGCCTAGATAACCACATGGCCACTAGGTGGGCATACTGCACCTGCTAGACACGTTGAACATCCTACATGACAACATGCTGAAGATCATATGCATGCCCAGCCTTCCACAATCAGATGAACACACCCACAAAAACCACAAACACATGAACATCCTGCAGAGTGTGCATGAACATCCTCCACAACATCATGAACACAATTTTGAAGGAGGAAAGCCCTTCACAATGACATGAACACAGCCAGAAACAACAGAAACACCTGCCATAAATACATGAACATCCTATATAACTACATGAACATCATATATAAATATATGAATACCTGCCAAACATCCTATATAACTACGTGAACCACAGTTTAAACATACAGCCAACCTTGCACAGCCACATTAACATAGCTACACATTCACATGAACATCCTGCACAACATCATGAACACCTGAGACTAAACATAGCCTGCCCTTCACAGTCGCCTGAACACGGCCAGAAAAATACACAAACACCTACCACAAATACTCAGCCCATCCTATATAACTACATGAACATCATATATAAATACCCCACCTGCCAAACATCCTATATAAATACACCCGCCAAACATACAAACAACCTTGCACAACCACATTACCACATGAACACAGAGCACAATCACATAAACATATGCCACAAATACATAAACACAGGCCACAAATACATAAACATCCTGCACAGAAACACCTGCATGCTAAATATAGTCGAAGACTTGCACCACCACATTAACACAGACTCAACAAACTCATGCCCCCCGGTGACCTAGATAACCACATGGCCACCAGGTGGGCATACTGCACCTGCCATACACGTTGAACATCCTACATGACAACATGCTGAAGATCATATGCATGCCCAGCCTTTCACAATCAGATGAACACACAATCTTAAGTCTTCACAGTTTATATATCATACATGAAGGTTGAATCACAAACACCTCTGCAACTGCTGAAGAGCATATACTGTCCATCAAACGTAGATAACAATGTATCACCATTACTGCCATGTACCAATAATAACACTATGTAACATATAGTCGATATACAAAAACTGGTCATCCTCGGACTGCTATCCTTTAAACATCCAACATGGAAATATAGTCTACAGAGGGGCTTGGTAAAGTCGGGTAAAAATTGGCAGGCTTTCTTATGTCAGCTCTGATAGTTAACTTCAGCTCGTGCTTAGCAACCTATCTAGGCAACTTCAGCTCGCGGCATATCCTTTCTCGCTCCTGATTTGCATTGGCTCTCATTAATGCCCCGCATGATTGCACACGGTACCGATTGGCATTAACCTGTCAAGTCGTGTTTCAACAACACACACAATGTTAACATCATAGGTATGTAAAAGAGGTAAAATAGAAGGGGTATATTAATGCTTTCCTCTTGGATTACCTTTGTGACATATGGGTCCATTCGACCCCACCACCGCTCTAAGAACTGTATAGCCATAATCCCAGTATCACACCTAATAATGAGACCACCACAAATTTCATGTTAATATTCCTAGACAAATCAATCAAATTAAATTCTTTCGCAACTTTTGGTTTGAATATTAATTGATGGACTCTTACTCCATGTGTTTGCCGCATCGGGATACGCTGGCTGTATAAATCTTAAATGGCGTAGATAACGGATAAGCGAAGGGGTATATCAGTTTTGGAATCGTATTAAAGACGTATGCCTACAATTTAAACAATGAAAATATCATCCTTTGAAATCCTCCTTAATTGATGTCTATGTAGCACCTTCTAATCATGCATGGGCTAATTTAGTGATTGAAGTGATGATTTGGGTGAAACATTGAGAACTAACCACATATTCTGCAAGTGGTGAAATAAACGCTGGTGAGGTCCCGGGGTAGGGTCAAGAATATCAATATGCCTCTGGGTAACATCAATTGAGATAACAAACCATGTGGTATTCACCTCGAACAGAATTAAAAACTGCATGTCAATATGTGAGAATCAAATCATGCCTCTTGAACACGAACTTCAACCGCATACATATAATGTTTTATACCAATGAAATGCGAACCAAAATTCGTTTATAGTAGAAAACGGACATACCAAATCACGGCGGGTAAAATCAAACCCCAACTTAGCAGATTCAAAGCATTCTTTGAATTCCTTGACAGGGGCTGTTGTTGCCATCCTCTTAGTTAATGTCGACATCAACTTATCCTGATTGTATTAAGTTTAATGAACCACAATGAATGACTCAATATCAATATCCATGTTAAAATATTAAAATATATTAAAAAACAACAGTTAATTTGCTTACAGCAGTCACACAGCCAAAGATGTATCTCAGGCGCATCCTATGCCTTGAAGTTTGATTGAACATGTCCACCCAGCAGCCCATTAGCTGGCCATAAATAAGAACAACACTAGTATAAGTCTTTAGTAATAAAACACACGTTGAAAGAGACGTATTACGCGTACAAAGTACCTTCCTCGTCACGTGTTCTGCCTTGTAGAGACAAGCAAGATCACTGCGGGTTAGCGCGTGGCCATTCATACGAACAAAGACCTCCCTTATAAAACACACGTTGAAATTGTCTCAGTTCAATTTTTTTTTTGGGTTAATCTTGAAGGAGCAAAATACAGTGTTAACAAGAATTACAATATTATAATTAAAACCAACCTCGGCTCACAGTTTGGATCCCAAGCGAACTTGGCCAGTATTTTTTTCAATATCAATCAACTTTCCACCAACAGCCTTAACAAACTCATTCGAATCTAAAATTTTGCTTCTTCTTGTCCTTCTAAGAGGTGGGGGCATTGTTAATGTTGTTATGTCATACTGCGTGGTGGCAACAGAAGGCATCGGGAAGCTGCATGCCTCATCCACAACGCCATCTACACTTTGGGCAGTCTTCCGGATAGACGGGGTAGCAGTCGTCTGCTCATCGTCCGAAGACGTTGGAGCATCGCAAAGGATCGGATTTGCTGCGCTCGTCTGCCCGGCTGCTCCTCCTCTACCAAAACGGCTTAAAATCCTATTGCTTCTGCGGAGAGGGGCGCTAGGCCCTGCTTACCTTTCCCGGGGCCTTCTAGATGCAGCTCCTCGGGAAGGGCATTGTTGTTGCGGGGGTTGTGGGGGGCTGTCAGCATCATCATCATCCTGTGGGGGCTGTACGGGGATGTCATCATCATCATCGTCCTCCTCTTCTTCCTCCTCCTCCTCCTCCGACTCCTCCTGGTCTGCCATCTCAGTCAAATCCTGGGGGGATCCCTCCCCTCTCGTATCTGTCCCAATGACTGAATCGGATGGCACACCACCAGCTCTGTTGGAGGGGCCCACCACATCTGTCACATCCCGGGGCGACCCTCCCCCCCATGCATCTGCCCCCGCCTTATCAGATTGCACAGGATCGTCGCCTCGGTGCACCGGCCCAAAAGGGGTAGTCGTCGCACGGGCAGTGGCCACATTGCACAGACTCTGCACAGTCTGTAAAACATTATCTGTCCCGGCCAAGCACTGCTTGTACAGGGTTTCGAACTGCAGCTGCAAAAATCGAAAAGACCATCAGTTTGTGTCAACAAAATAAGAAATATCAAACGGAAAAACTTATAGCTGCAGCGGGGCCAACAACATGCGTGACATCCTAAAAAATGTGCCCAGCATCTGGATGCACGCGATCATGTGTTTGGGCCTCAAACATGCCCCCGAAGTCGATCTACAAACACATGTACAGTGACCAGCAGGAATAAAAACTACTGACACAAAGACACCCTGGCTGAACATTCTAAACATAGAGAAATTGCTTCATGCATATGACCTTCTGTTAGTTCTCTTTCGATTCTAGTCAGCACTTCTGCGTCGGACTATGCTACTGCCCTAGGAATAGTTCTTGGCAGCTGATGGTAGATGACCCTCACCCGGTCAAGATAATGCAGCTGTAAATCGAACATAACCATATAGTCAGCTTTATCCACACATAAGTGTCTTGCTCAATTAGGCAAATTTAATAAACACGAATTTATTTATGTCAACCAAACAAGAAAAATAAAACAATTACCATAAAAAATATAGGCATCCCCCAACACATCTCTTTCTGCTAGCTTGGGCTGAGTGAATTTCAGCGCATAATCGCTGCCGCACATACTCAGCCCAATTCAAGGTCCCGATGCTTGCCGCATCATGCAAATAACGGACAACTTCCTTATTCAGTTGGGCCCGTCCCTTAGAAGCGAGGAATGTGGAGATCGCAAGTACGACAAACTTTATCCTAAAGTCGTCCCCGGCCTCCATGGCAATCAACTCAGCCAGCAGCATCGTGCAGTTATCTAGCAGCTCTACAACGATGTCCCCCCGGCTGTCATCAGATGCAGCCAGCCCCGAAACGGTGCCATTGCTCGGAATACCTAGTCAGGCTTGTACATCCCTGGCTGTAATGACTAGTCGACGTCCCCCTTCCAATTCAATCGTGGACACATTTGGATTGAAGTGGTCAATCAGCCAGAAGCACAAGTCGTACCGGGTCTTGCTGCAATTCAGCCGCAGCAGGCCCCCAAAGCCAATCTCCTCGACAGCTTGGCGCTCGGCATCTGTCATGTTTGCCACCAAGGCTTTCAACATTGTCACTGAGCATCGGATCGTGGCCTGCTGCTGTAAAAACAATAGCAATTGATTGTTATGATTCGGAAGCATTAATAATGCGATAATGTCTAGCAAAAATAATTATCGTGCCAATATCAAGTCACACAAAAACATGCATCCTATCTGGTGTGCGGTAGGTCTCTGCTGAGTACTGGAACTAGCCGTAGCTTCCTTGTACTGTCGGAAGGCCGCTTTCTGCCTCTCCTCCCACTCGCGTCTCTGTCCAGTCCCCATACCCTGCGAGATAGCTCTGGCTTCTATGTGAGCCTGACGATGTAAATCATCTCTTTAGTAACTACAAAGGCATTAAATAGCATTGAAAACTAATAATAGTATTGTCAGCAAAGCATAAGAAAGATAAGCACAGCGTGGAGATAGCCAAATTCTTATCCGTGCACGCCAAGTTCTGCCACCCTGGCTGCTAGATGCTTGGCTCTTCTCCATATAGTCTCTCTTGAAACGTCAAATGTCCTCATAAGGCATTCTAAAAAAATGACCTGAATTTTTATTGCAAATACAGCTCACAGAAAGATAAATAAATGTTTCAAGTCCCTCAGATATCTACTTACAAAAACAGGACATATGCCCCCGGTGGCCTCCTGGGCAAGACATGCGGCTCTTCGGCTGTCTGGCCGCTCCCCGATGGTCCAGCTTCTTGAGCGCTTGTTGACGGTGCCAACCGCCAAGAAGCTTGGTGTGATTTAGTTTTTCTTCTCTTTGTCATGATGCTGCATCACAGACATAAAAAAAATGAAACAGGGGTTAGTGGGGATCGAGAAATCATGTGGCGCATGCGGAGCACAGACTTTGAGTCTATACTTCTTGATCTTCTAATGCAACAAAAACTATTATTAATTTTTTTGACATATACTGGAAATGGTGAGTAATGTAAACCTTGCATTTCTTAGAATATAAATTGTCACATGCGCACTTGGCACTAGCCCTAAGTCAATGTACACTAGTTACTGCATGAACACACAACATAAACACATGAACGAAATACATAACAACAAGAACATATTCCCAGATTTATCGTAGAAACCTGTACTTGTTACTACATATACCTTGGTGACAAATATATGAATATGTTCACAAAAACATGAATACTTTAGACAACCACATAGCAAAGCATGCTTTGCTCAATATGTACTAGTTGCTACATGGAAGTTTGAGACAAACAAACAAATGAACAAATCATGCACTATGTTAGCATGGACTCGCATCTCTTTGCCATCAATGACACCGGCACACAAACACATGAATTCCGAAACATAACTACATGAACACCTTACAAAACCACATTATTCACTACTTACTATAGGAACAAGTCACACAAACACATGGACACAGGCTATAAACACATGAACAACTTATGCTACCATTCATACTAGACACAGGAACACATGAACAACTGACACAATTACATCAACATCATACACAACCACATGAACACACGCACCTGCCATGTATTTTCCTATATATAACATATGAATAACGGAAGAAGATTGCAAAGAAAAAAACCCAAATGAAGGACCTCGCTGCATAATCGGTGATAAAACATATCGAGAAAGTACCAATGACATAAATTGTGCTTGAACGCGGTGTGAATAGTGCTTGAGGGGAAAAGGAAAAGAAAAGTTTAAAAAAGAACCTATATAGATATACGTTTAAGTTTGAGATAAACACAAAAGCTGAGCGAGGCGGGATTACCTTTTAGTATGTGTTATACATTTTTTTGGATCAAAATTTCATTAGCCTATCATAGTTAATTGTACAACATTGGAGAAGACAGCTGAACACAAACACCCTCAAATTGTTGCAGATTATAGCAACAACGTAGAACATTGCAGAGCACAACACAACACAATCATATTCCCTTTTTTCTCCTGTCTGTCTTTATTGAGGGTGCACCTTAAAGGAGATCAATTACACGCGGTCCCGTCAAGTTCCGAATGATAAAAGAATACAGCGTGAAAATGGGGCAAAAATCATGTCAATGTACATCCTTTTATCCAAAAATTATCAACCCCATGGCCATCTTGTTGGCATTGTTGGCAATGTTCAAGGCATGCTACCGATGGTGTATCAAGAACCACAATGAATGGCAATAGCCACACAAGCACATGAACTACATGAACTACATTCTCACACAAACACATGAACTTCATACACCACATGCATAATTGACACTTTATACGACGAAGATACAAGCATCAAATGAATTTGTACTGGTTACTATAATAACAAACTACACAAACACATACAAACGTGACACAAATAGATGAACACCTTATACAACTATATTAACACTTCTGCATAGACTAACTATATATTATAGAATGTACAAAAAAGACCACCACCCAGGTCTACTGGGAGCCACCACCCAGGCTCACTGGCTTACAGATTATAGCAGTCGCCTGGAGATCAACTATTGCCTCTGCCTATTTTCTCCCAACGATTCCACACCACTATACCTGGAAACATAGAAGTCAGGAAATGCAAAAAATAAAATTTATCGGCATAAAAAACTGCGCGGTCCCGGTTGAAATATCTCGCTTTGTATGATCTTGACTACAATGTTAATATGATATAGCTATATCTTATAAAAAATTTTTACAGGTTGGTTTTCTTGAAATATTAATTGCTCATGACTACAAATGACAATGATAAAATGAAACAGGAAAAAATCAACTGGAAGACAACAAGGAGGGAGAAAGAGAATGATAACCAATGCGAGCCTAATCTCTTCGACCTGTCCAATACTTCAAGGGGAAAGGGATGTACAATGATCCCAGAACATACCAACTAGTAAAGGATGTTTGTAAGCAACTTAATTGCCACCTCGATGTTAAACACATTCAATATACACATTCATGGGCAGTTTAGAATTAGAATAAACTCAACAGCAGTTTTACTTTAACAATTTTGACAATATTATCACGAACTTTGAACGCAAAATATCATATTTTCTTCAGCACATACTTAAAACATAGAGAAATTGCCAAAGAATAACCCAGCTTCCAAAACCAATAAGCTAAACCACCCACTGCCTTTGGAAAATGCTGCCATCTACTTAAAACAAATGTTTTCCAATCTACTTGCCACAAAATTAAAATTCTTAACCCTATACAATCACTCAATACCAAACATTCACAAACCACTTTTGCTGTAGAAAAAAATAAGGTCCAAAATACTGTGCACCATAGCTGGGCTTCTGCATGGTTAACCATCGTCGCAAAGCACGGAAAGGTTCCCCAATCATACTGGAGCACATATACTAATATTTACTACATTCTTTTGCATCTGCATTACTAAAATTACCGCGTACAACTAGCACATATTTGTTAAACAATGAAAATACCTCTTTTTTCTGCCTAATAGAAACATTTTTTGGGATTATAAAAAGACAAGCCCATTCGACACCTAATACAACAGGAATGTTGTGCATCATACGTGGGCTTCTGATGGTAAATCATCATCGCAAAGCACCGAAAAGCTCCCCAATCATGCTTATGTTGACGCTCCATATACTTAGCACATACACTCATGCATACAACAGGTATAAAGACAAATGTATCACTAACATTACCGCGTGCAACATGCACATCTTTGCTTTAAAAAATCAAACAAAATACCTCTTTTTTCTGCCTAATAGAAACACTTGCTGGGATTATAAAAAGACAAGCCCATTCGACACCTAATACAATAGGAATGCTGTGCATCATACGTGGGCTTCTGATGGTAAACCATCATCGTAAAGTACCGAAATGCTCCCCAATCATGCTTATGTTGATGCCCCATATACTTAGCACATACACTCATGCATACAACAGGTATAAAGACAAATGCATCGCTAACATTACCGCGTGCAACATGCACATCTTTGCTTAAAAAAATCAAACAAAATACCTCTTTTTCTTGCCTAATAGAAACACTTGTTGGGATTATAAAAAGACAAGCCCATTCGACACCTAATACAACGAGAATGTCGTGCATCATACGTGGGCTTCGATGGTAAACCATCGTCGCAAAGCACCGAAAGGCTCCCCAATCATGCTTATGTTGACGCTCCATATACTTAGCACATACACTCATGCATACAACAGGTATAAAGACAAATGCATCGCTAACATTACCGCGTGCAACATGCACATCTTTGCTTAAAAAAATCAAACAAAATACCTCTTTTTTCTGCCTAATAGAAACACTTGTTGGGATTATAAAAAAACAAGCCCATTCGACACCTAATACAACAGGAATGCTGTGCATCATACGTGGGCTTCTGATGGTAAACCATCGTCGCAAAGCACCGAAAGGCTCCCCAATCATGCTTATGTTGACGCTCCATATACTTAGCACATACACTCATGCATACAACAGGTATAAAGACAAATGCATCGCTAACATTACCGCGTGCAACATGCACATCTTTGCTTAAAAAAATCAAACAAAATACCTCTTTTTTCTGCCTAATAGAAACACTTGCTGTGATTATAAAAAGACAAGCTCATTCGACACCTAATACAACAGGAATGCTGTGCATCATACGTGGGCTTCTGATGGTAAACCATCGTCGCAAAGCACCGAAAGGCTCCCAAATCATGCTTATGTTGACGCCCCATATACTTAGCACATACACTCATGCATACAACAGGTATAAAGACAAATGCATCACTAATATTACCGCGTGCAACATGCACATCTTTACTTAAAAAAATAAAAAAAAATACCTCTTTTTTCTGCCTAATAGAAACACTTGCTGGGATTATAAAAAGACAAGCCCATTCGATACCTAATACAACAGGAATGCTGTGCATCATACGTGGGCTTCTGATGGTAAACCATCATCGCAAAGTACCGAAAGGCTCCCAAATCATGCTTATGTTGACGCCCCATATACTTAGCACATACACTCATGCATACAACAAGTATAAAGACAAATGCATCGCTAACATTACCGCGTGCAACATGCACATCTTTGCTTAAAAAAATCAAACAAAATACCTCTTTTTTCTGCCTAATAAAAACACTTGCTGGGATTATAAAAAGACAAACTTTCATGAAGCAATTTACCTGTAATTAAAAGCACATTTAAGTTATTGTGCATTATCCATGGGCTTTCAGAAGCCTTTGAGCCATAGAAGTAGTCATGGATGTTTTCCACGCAAAACAAATACCCAATTGTAGTTTCTCTGTCCAGTAATAATCTCACTCCCAAGTAAAGAGAAAAGTTCAATAATCCTTAACAAAAAAAGAGATGTCAATGCATCCAATGAATACACAAACACTGAAAAAGACACAGCACGGGACAAGCACAAAGTTGTTCAGAATGTAGCTGCATTATTAAGATGCATTCTCCATAACATTGAGGGATTAAATAGGTTCAAAAGAGATGGATTTCTTAAGAAGAGACACGGATTTAAGAGATTCATTAATATCTAAAAGTTGATAAGCAAAGTACATGAACATATTTAAACATGGCAAAATAATGCTTTAAGAAAGCATGTATAAAACAGACGAACTTACAATTATCTATGAGTTGATAGACTGCTGTAAAGGAAAATTTTATGGAGTTAGTTCGAAAGTCATTCACGCACTACGTAGGACAGGTTAAAAAAAGGAAATATTACACATTGTGATATTGTGGTCATGAATTTTTTTAAAAACCACTTGCAGAACATGTTTTTTCGGCTAACAAGAACTCACCTTGTTTTTTAAAGGTTTTGGGTTCAATACTTCCCAAGGTTTATCGTCCCCTCTAGTTAAGATCACTTACAACAAAGTGTTACAATATTCCACGGTGAAACAAAGCATCTAACTCAGCTAAGTAGAAACAAAAATGAAAATATAACCACTGTTCCATTTCTATATGGTTACTCTAGGCTATATGGATGTTTTGCTTTGGTTAGACAAAGCAAGCATAAAAAATCATACATTTTCTTTTTCACATCAAAGGCTTCAGGTATATTCAAACTCTCAAGGCTTATAACAATCCCTTAGGTTAAAATAAGGTAAAACAACCAACCTTCTTCAATTAATGCAAAACACCATTCTCAGCAATCATGCTATGACAATCTTCATTATATACTCTATAACGTTTTATCCACTTATCCAAATCAAGTCAAATATACCTCAAAATGTTCCTAAAACAATAATCTACAAATTTCAACTCACAATATTCCGGAATTAAGTCCATTCCATATGGCTAAATTAGCAAACAAACAGCATTTACAAACTGCTCAAACACATTTCCAGCTTTAGAAGAAATTTTACCTAGGAAATTTCTATACGCTGTTTCCATGTAACCTGTAAACTCTAAGCTTTCTAATACATTATTTCAGTAAAAGAGTTTCATTCACCCCTTCAACCTAGCTCCCTTAAAAGCTTCCAAATAGTTCATGGTATATACCATAACAAAACTGTATTTTCAGGAGCATTATGCAACCAGCTTTAGTTCATTTAATTTCTGTAGCTTTGTTTGCATTCAAAATCACCCAAAATCAGCTTCACAACTCTTGTAATATATCATACCATGCTTTGGTTCAGCCATTTGAGTTTAATACCCTACAATCACAACAATTCCATAGCTATAACTAAAGAACAGAAATTATAGGGACATGTACTGCAGCGAAAAGCATTACCTAGACCACACTGCACAAAGAGCAGGTATAAAAAATGCAACCACTCATTTAAAAATAGTGATGCAGAAATCCATCCAACTAGGCCACTCTTCTATTATACAAAACTTACTTCCTCTCTGTAGACCATGGTGCCCTTAAGAACTTTCCAGGTCAACTAAAACCCAGTCAAAAACAATGAGAGGTCAACTAGCACAGAGAGAGACTCATGCTCTTGCCACACCCGACTCAAAAATTGTTTCCAGCATTTCTTTCATTCCATTTTCAACTTATCTTCTTACTTTACACAACCTCTGTGTGACCTATTTTTGCCCTTCCTTTCACAGCATTTCATTCGCATAAAATGAACATAAAAATTTCACCAAAACATCTTTAAGCAAAAAGATTAACAACCCAACCCCAAACAATGTGTAATATGAAAATTTTTTCCAAATACTTTAACGGTTAATATCCCAACCCCGAACAACACTTGTATTAAATGAAACCTTGTGATGCCCCAAATACTTTTTTGTTCTAAGGGAAATGATCTTACCTGAGCTTTGAAGATATCCACAAGTTCAAAAGTTGCAGAACTCCCTTCTTCTTCTTCTTCGTTCACGCTCTCTTGCCGCTTCTTTTTTTTTATCCCAGGCTTCAAAAGAGGTTGACAGTGACAGAAGGTAAGGTGTTTTTTACAGTGATAAGAGAGAGGCAAAATACGATACTCGACACTGACTGAGACTATCCGCAAATGGTGAAGGGATAGAAGGTGAAAGACGCTGACAATGATGGTGCGAATGAGCAACTCGGAGAGGAAAAGCACGATGGTTTTCCGGCGACGAGGGAGGTGAATGGGCAACAAAAGCTTCAATCTCAGGCAATGGTTTTTTCGCTGTGGGAGATGAAAGAGCAAGGCAAGATCGTGGTGTGAAGAAACTGAAACAGTTCGTATTGGTAACCGAGAAAACATCAACTCACGCTGCCAAACGTCTCGTCATCACATTTTTCAAAGAAAGGACAACGCGGCTTGGCTTCAGCCGCTGTAAAGCCAAAGCTCGGCTGAGGGCAAAACGACGTCGTTATGCCCTGTTTTTGAGTTATGCGACGTGGCCGCTTCTGCGCTGTAGGATGCTGGGTGCTTTAATCCCGGCCGCAAACGGGCCGCGCAATTCCCGCGCAAGAATTGCGCGCCCCGAATCCAAATTGCAGTCCCCTCCACTAGCGGCAAGCCATTTTTTTTTTCCTTTTTTTTTAGGAGGACGCGAGCAGTCTTTTCTAAAATTTTTCTATTAGGCTTAACAAAATTATAATTGAATATTTAATTTGGAGTAACTTTTTTAAAAATCCGGTTTTAAACTCTTTTATGATAAAATAAATTTAATATAAATTAATTTTATTATGAAATATTAATAATTTTATTATTTACTTTAAATATATTATAATATTAATTTTTTGAATTTATAAATTCTGGATAAAATTCAAAATTATATTTATATTTTTTAAAAAAGAAAAAACTAAATTTATGTTATAGAATTAGGGTAGTGTTAGAATAAAATCTTCACACTACACACTAATAAAACTCTAACTATTTTGCACAAGAATTTCTCTCTTTCTTTTCTCTCACAATTTTCTCTAATCTTTCTTTCACTAATCTTTCTTTCACAAAATAATGGTGTATTACAAGCTTAGAAAATAGCTCTATTTATAGAGCTCTAATTAGTGAAATACATCATGGCATACATCATCTTCAACTAATCTCAATTAATGGTGTCTCCACTAAATGGTGGATATCCATAAAAATCTTCTAATAATTCACATAAATCCATAATTAGTGGAGCCTCCACTAATTAATGGAGATTCCAATAATTCATAACAATTTAAATATTTTTTAAAAAATTTAGATAAAATCTCAATTCATGTAGAGCAAAACATCATGATTTAAAACAAAATGCAAATATAGATGACCAGATTCATTGAAAGAGCTTATTGTGATTGAAGCAAAAGCCGTGTTGGAATTGTACGCAATGAATAGCACACATGGCACATCTATCACGTCTAGATTGTACCCGTAGCCATCTGAAACTCTACTTTTGATTTTTCGGAGATGGCTAGCGATATTGCAAGGGCAAATTACCTCCTGCCAGAGCAATTTTTTACTAAATGACAATACTATCCTTTTTAGTCAATTTTAAAAGAAAACATTAAATGTCTTTCTCTGTGAATTCGTTTCCATCTTGTCTCTTATAAGTTCATCAGTTCCTTCTCTATATCCTTCTCTCCTCTTCGCCACTTCATTTTGGTTTTCTCCTATGTTCCCAAATAAATTATATCACTAACTGAGAAAACAAAAAAGATGTTACAATCACTGTATCTTCGAATCTTTTCTTTGGCTCATCGTAAATTCATTATAAACATGAAGGAGTTTTCATATATATTCCTGAAGCTCCATTCTACATATTTGAGGATAAGAGCAATTAAATATGTGTATCGGGAATGAATTTATTTGTGATAAGAGAGCATTTGATATCAAATATATTTTTAGACATACCTATATATATGTGCTTCCTTCTGCTCTAAAATTTGATCTTACAAGTTGCAAGCCTAAAATTCTCTATATGTGCTTCCTCTTGGCATTTAGTAGTTATTTGGGGTCACAATTAGGGCCTTAAGATTGGTTTACATGAGAATTTTACAAGAAATCAAAACTAAAATTTACATTTTTAGACTTTAGATGGAGGAATTAGAAATTTTTTATATCAAAAATCTGATTTTACACAGAAATCGAAGGAAAATAGTAGTTTTGAAGCATGGCGGTAACAGTAGCAGTTGGCAGTCATGGTGCCTGCTATCATTCTATGGAATTTTGATGAAGCAGATAATTCATGCATTTAGCTTAATATATTTTTTATAGTAAAAATATTTAGGTATTGTGAATTTGATTTAAAATAGAATTAGAAAATATAAAATTGAAACTAAAGAAATTATATAAGAAGAGAAATGAGAGAATCACTTAGATTTAATTGATTGATTATGTTCGTTTACATAAAACTCCTATTTATAGAGGTTTAGATATATCATCTAAAAGATTAAGAATTGAATCTAATAAATATAATCTTATCTTATTCATTAATAATATTAGAAAAACGAACAGTCACATTTATCTTCAAGATAAATGGATAATTTTGGAAAAATAAATAGTCACATATTATTTTCATAACACTCCCTCTTAGAAACCTAGTGAAGGGAAAAAGAGTACACTTTCCGTTCTAGAGGGAACATTGTCTCATTAAAAATCTAACTAAGAAAAAAATTCAATAGGAAAAATTTTTTAGTTAGGAAAAAATGAGTACAGTGTACATACTCCCCTTCTTGATATTATCTTTAAGATGATTTTATATCTTTCAATCGATGCATTCTAATTTTATATAGTAATTTTTTTAAATGAAACTGTCGGTAATGTCTTAGTGAATAAATCTATCACATTATCACATAATCGAATTTGTTACACATTTGTTTCACATCTCCTCTAGAGTTCATGAGTAAAGAAAAATTTAGTGAAATATATTATGTCCAATCTCCTTTAATATATCAACTTCTTAATTGAGTTATACAAGTTATATTATCTTTATAAAGAGGTATAAAAATTTCCTTTTCAGAGGATAAATCTCAATTTTTTCGAATATAACAGATCATGTATCTTAACCACACACATTTTCAGCCTACCTCATGAATAGCAATAATTTCAATATGATTGAAAGAAGTAGCTGTCATAGATTATTTTGTAGAGTGCCATAATATAACAGTACCACCACATATAAATAAATATCTAGTTTGAAAAAGTGCTTTATGTGGATCAGATAGATAATAAGCATCTATATTACCAAACAACATCGAGTTAGTTTTATTTGAATAAAGTAATTCGATATCCATTGTCCCTTAGAGATATCTTAGGATATGTTTAATACCATTCCAATATTGTTGCACTGGAGAAGAACTAAATCTTACTAATAAAGTCACAGAAAATGCTATGTCAGGTTGAGTATTATTAGCAAAGTATATTAGTGCATAAATTGCACCGAAATATGGTACTTCAAAACCAATAAGTTCTTTATCATCTTCTCAAGGTTGAAAAGGATTTTTATGTACATCTAGTGACCTGGCGACTATTGGAATACTCAATAGATGTGTTTTGTCTAGATAAAACCTCTTCAAAACTTTAACTATATATGTTGATTGATGAATAAAAATACCATATTCTAGATGTTCTATTTGTAGATCAAGACAAAAGTTGGTTCTTCCAAAATCTTTAATTTTAAATTCTTATTTCAGCTATCTCGTGCCTCTAGAAACTCTTCTAGAGTTCCAATAAGATTGATATCATCAACATATATAGCAAGTATAACAAAATTATATTCAAATTTCTTAATAAATACACATGGACATATCGAATCATTTTTATATCATGTTCTTAATAAATATGCACTAAGACGATTATACCACATGCGTCCAGACTGCTTTAAACCATACAATGACTTTTGTAATTTAATGAAATAATTTCCATGAGGACCAGAATTATATGCTTCAGGCATACTGAATCCTTCTAGGATTTTTATATAAATATCATTATCAAAATTCCTATATAAATAAGCAGTCACAATATTCATTAGACGCATTGCAATCTTTTCATGTACTACTAGATTCATAAGGTATCATAGTGTAATTGCATCTACCATAGATGAATATGTCTCATCATAATCAATACTCGATTTTTATGAAAAGTCTTGTACTACAAGTCGTGCTTTATATTTTACAACTTCATTATTTTCATTCTACTTTTGTGCAAATACCCATTTATAACCCATTGGTTTTACACCTTCAGGTGTTCGGACTATATGCCCAAAAATATTAAGCTTTGCAAGTGAGTTTAACTCCGATTGAATCACATTTTTCCATTTTGACCAATTATTTATATGACGACATTCTTCAACTGATGTTAGTTCAAGATCCTCACTATCTTTTAACACATCAAGTGCAATATTGTATGTAAAAACATCATCAATAGTCATTTCTATCCGATTTCAACTTCTGCCAGAAGTCAAATAATTGATGGACATCTCATTATTCTGTTTATTATTTTTAGATATTTAAGTCTTTTCATCAGTTGCCACTTGGTCCTTATTTTCTAATTTTTTAATTTGATCATTTAATCATCTTTTCTTTCGATAATTTTTATCTTTTGAATCAAAAGGTCGTTCATGCTCCTAGTGTGTTTTTTATTTAGTAATTATAGAAATTTTATTTTGTCCTGCTATAACTTCTATCCAAATATGAGTATCTATAGTTGGAATATGCGATTTAATTACCCTTTTAAAGTCAACAAAAGAATCTAGCAGTTCATTTGCAAATCTTTGCAAATGAATTATCTTTTGAACTTCTAGTTTATTCGTGCTTGTGTATGGATCTAAATAATTCAATAATGCTATCCATGCAAACTCTTTTTTATGTGGTTTATATTCCCCCCCCCCCTAATTTAGGCAATAAAGTTTCATCAAAATGACAATCAGCAAATCTTGTTGAGAATACATCACCCGTCAATGGTTCAACATATGTAATTATAGAAGGAAAATCATATCCAACATATATTCCTAATCTTCTTTGAGAAACCATTTTGATACATAGTTTTGGCACTTCGATACATATTCAGTACACCTAAAAATTCTTAAATAAGCAATATTTTGCTCTAAACCAAAAGTTAGCTATAAGGGTGAGAATTTGTAATAACTTGTCGGTCTTATATGTACAAGTGTTGCAGTATGAAAAATAGCATATCCCAAGCAGATGCAAGTAGATTTTCTCTTATTAATAACGGTTTAGCAATTAATTGTAATCTTTTAATGAATGATTCAACTAGATCACTTTGAGTATGAACATAAGTTACTGAATATTTAATATTAATACCAATCGATATGCCATAAGCATCAAAAGTTAGGGAGGAATATTCTCCATCATTATCTAGATGGATCATTTTAATAAGATAATTTGAAAATTACGCTCTTAAGAGAATTATTTGGGTAAGCAATCTTGCTAACGTTGGGCTGCGAGTTGATAATAAACTGACATGAGTCCATCGGGTCATTGCATTAATTAAAACCATAAAGTATCTGAATTGCCCACATGGTGGATGAATTGGTCTACATATATCACCATGAATTCTTTTAAAAAATGTTGGATACTTAAACTCTAATTTTATTAGAGATGGTTTAATAATCAATTTCCCTTTAGATATGCAACACATGAAAAATTATCTAATATCAAAATTTTTTGACTTATCAAAGGACGACCATGTATATTTTCAATCGTCTTTCACATCATAATAGCTCTTGGACAACTTATATGATTATGCCAAATGATAAATGTAGCAGGATCAATAAATTTTTAGTTTACGTAATGATGCACTTCAATTGCATGGAGTTTTGTGCAATATCGGCCAGATGAAAGATATGGTAACTTTTCTAATAAAGATTTCTTATCCGAAATTATTTAAGTAATATAAAGATACTCAAACACATTTTCTTCCATTGTTTCAATGTTATATCAATTTTGGTGAATATCTTTAAAATATAATTTTTTTAAAGATTTTGAAAAAAAATAATACTTTATGAATAATAACATTTGTTCTTCTGGGTAATAATATATTAACTCTTCTAAAGTCTTCAATTAATTTTACACTACCATTTATAATATTAACATTTATTTTTTTCATTTTTAGATAAAAGAAATATTTTTTATCTTTCAATATGATGTATGTTGCACCACTATCAATTAGACATATATCTTCAATGTTACTTTCACTACAACAAAAAATGGCTTTTGTGACATAGTTTTAATGACATATTTTTTTGAATGTTAAAATAAATATTTATTATGACATTTACTATTCAACACATATTACAAATATAGTTCAATAATGTAATTTTAAAATAATATGAAATTAAATGTAACAACAAAGATATATAATAACACTTATTATATGTCATAATTATAGTATAATATTTTTTCAAAAAAAACCTTAATTTGTAATATTATTTATAGGTAGAAGAAAAAGATACATTTCTACAAAAAAAACTTAGCCAAAATTTTGACACAAGATATAAGTCAGGAAAAAAGGTGCTAAAATTATACAATATCAACTGCTAAAATTTGCCTAATTATTTTTCGCACCAAAACACCCTTACCTTTCTTCTTCATGGCATCGTTCTTCCGCTACCACTGCCTAATCATCGTTCTTCTACTGCCGCTACCCGATTCCAGCCTTAAACCACCGGCGGCTTCTGTGTTTGTCTAATTTTTTTTTTCTGCACCAAAACTCCATTCCCTTTCTTCTTCACCGCATCGTTCTTCTACTGCCCTATTCTGGCCTTAAACCACCGGGCGGCTTCTCTGTTTAGGCTCAGACTCCGGTTAAGGTGCGCGTACGTCTGGTGGCGTTCGGGTTGGTTGCTAAATTCTCCTTCTTCAAGATCAGTGTGTTCTTGTACCAGTTCATCTCCAGGTCTCGAGGAGTCTATTTTTCAAGGTTTGGGTTCTCTCCTCTATTCTCTACTGTGTGTTTCATGGGCTGGAAGTAGTCTTTACTTTCCCTGATTCTGCATTGTCATTTTGAACTGGCCCATTCTATTGCTGCCCGATTATACTGCTGCAATTTAAAATCAGCCATATGGAAAAATCTACTTTGTACTTTCCCCGATTCTACGTTCTAATATATATATATATATATATATATATATATATATATATTTAATCCTTATGGATTTTGGAAATTGAAGTGCGATTTTGTGCAAGAAAACCCATTTAGTGTTATTGATAATGTGTTTTGTATCCCCCCTTGATTCTCGTTGCCCTATCTTTTGAACATAATTGGCACAATGGAATTGCAGATTGTAAGGTTGTTGATTAGTCTTTCTCTGTTAATTTTGATAGGCTAGTTTGTCTAACGACAGTTTTTTTCTATAATAACTTTGAATTGAAAAAGTTTTGGGACATTTGTATGTGCTTTGTGTATATTTTTCATGCCATGTGGAGTTGTTGGAGGCAAAGGAACTGGGTTCCTTTTGGTATTGTTGCTGTACTTTGGGAAAAATAAGCTCTTTATTAAAGTTGTAGCATGTGTTGTTTTGGGCAGTAATATATCCTTATGTTGTTTCTTTGCAATGATTGGCAAGTAATATTATGTTATTTGACTTTAAATGGAGCCTCTTGTTATAGGAATGTAGAGCTTTATCACTTCAGTGTGCATTTCCGCCATTCATGCTAACTAGAATAGACATTTTTGCCTAGCTTTTGAGTCTTGAATTTGTAAAGAAAAGTCCTGATTTACTGCTATAGCAATCAACCACTTTTCCTATATCAGACCATCCAAGTCAATAGTTACCGCATTTTGCATTGTAAAAATACTAAGTTTAGACTTATACAACTAGTTCTTAATAGGTTTTTCATCTTGTCTTTTGAACTTGTGACCTAACTTATGGTTGAATGAGTCTTTGGACTGGATTTTCAACTTTCGTTTCCCTACTATAAGCAATTTCTTACTGAGCTAGGATAATATTTTATCGTTTTGTGGTTGATGGCATGTGTTTGTTTGTCATGTTTCTGTTTTACTTGCTTCAATGCTCTAACCAAGAGATAAAAGTATTGCTATGTATGTGAAGATTAATAGCCTATTAAGTTTGTATAACTAGTTTCTATGGTTTCTTCATTGTTTTTAATAGGTTACCTAACTGTTTTGCAAGGATTTGTGAAATTTTATTTGTTTGAAATTGAATAAATTTTCTTCTTTTTTGGTTGTTAGAGCAATTAATTCTGAAACCCTTTTGCTATAGTATTTGATTCACCTTTCTATTGAAATGGAAGTAAAAATAAAGAATACAAAACATTTGTCTTACAAAATGTTTTTTCTTTGTTCATCTCCTTTTTTTTTTTAATTAAAAAAGCCATCCTCTTGTTTAATTTTTTCAAATTTAAACTATCAACTACAACAGTAGATAGGAATTATTTAACATTTTTAGCAATTTTAAAGATGAAGTAATGTGTGTCTTTTTTTTTTTTTTGCATCTTTGCTTGTATTTGGTTTTCAACTATCTATAATGGATAGCCGATGGATGAATCTGCCAAGAAATAATCCTAAGTATGAAGAAGGAGTTGAATACTTCTTGAGCTTTGCTTTTGCCAATTCAGCTATAAATGGGAGGATTTCATGCCTATGTAGAGATTGCAGAATGGGAATAGTGGTTTCTAGGCAGGAAGCCAAAGAACACTTAATTGTTAGAGGTTTTATTAAAAGGTACACACACTGGGTTGCACATGATGAACTTACTTATACTGATCCATCAACAATTAATTTACATTTGAATGTAGATAGCCAGTCTAACAACGTTAACAATATTGAAGGGTCAGATGAGATAGGAGGGTTGGATGACATAGAAGGATTGCTACATGACACATTTGGAGTCCCAAAAACAGATCATGTGGAGGGTGATAACATAGATTTTAGAGATGAATTGCCTGACAAGGAGGCTGAAAGGTTTTATAAACTTTTAGATGATTCTCAACAAGATCTGTATTCGGAATGTAAAAAATTCTCAAAACTTTCTTTCATTATTCGTTTGCCTTATCTCAAGTGTAGTGGTAAGTGGAGTAATAAATCCTTTAACATGCTTGTTGACTTGTTGTGAGAAGCATTCCTTGATGCATTTTCAAACTTACCTAAAAATATGTATGAAGCTAATAGATTGATGAAGCAATTAAGCATTGGCTATGAGAAAATAGATGCATGTCCCAATGATTGCATTATTTATTGGAGGGATAAAGAGAGTTGGAAGAAGTGCAAGACATGTAGTCATCTTAGATGGCAGCCATCTGAAAAAGATCCCATAGGTGAGAAGAGAAAAATTCCTTACAAGGTATTGTGGCATTTTCCACTAAAGCTTAGATTACAAAGGTTATTTATGTCGCAAAAAATTGCTGCTAGTATGAAATGGCATAGTGAATGCCGCACAAAAGATGGATGCATGAGACACCCAGCTGATTTTCCTTCTTGGAAGTCTTTTAATCATCAATATCCTGAATTCAGTGAAGAGCTTAGAAATGTTAGATTAGGTTTGGCATCTGATAGATTTAATCCATTTCAGAATATGAGTGTATCTCATAGTACATGGCCTGTTGTATTAATACCCTATAATTTGCCACCATAGATGTGTATGAAGTAATTGTATTTCATGTTATCATTTGTTGATACCTGGCCCTTTTGCCCCTGGAAACAACATTGATGTCTACTTGCAGCCTTTAATTGCTTAATTGAAAGAGCTATAAGATGTTGGGGTGAAGACCTATGATGCGTCCATAAATCAAAACTTCCAAATGCGTGCAGCATTACTTTGGACGATTAGCGATTTTCCTGATTATACCACTTTGTCAGGATGGAGTACAAAAAAGGAACTTGCATGTCCAATTTGTTACAAACACACCCATTCTCAATGGTTAAAAAATGGTAGAAAGCATTGTTACATGGGACATCAAAAGTTTTCAGACCGCAATCATCCTTATCGAAGAGATGGTAGATCTTTTGATAGTAAGGTAGAGCATGGGAGACCTTCACCTATACTTACTAGTTCAATGGTGGTAAAGGAGCTGCAAAATTTTTCTGTAAAGTTCAAAAAATTAGTCAAGGATAATGAAAAGTTGCCTTTTAATTGGAAGAAGAAAAATATTTTCTTTGATTTACCGTATTAGGAATAGAATATTATACGCCACAATCTTAATCCGATGCATATTAAAAAGAATGTTTATGACAATTTCATTAATACTTTGTTAGATGGGGATAAATCAAAGGATAATGCTAAATCTAGACTTGACTTGGTTGAAATGGGTATAAGACCAGATTTACATCTTGTTCAAAGGGAAAATGAAAAAGTTTTCTTACCTCCTGCTTCATTTACATTAAACAAGAAAGATAAGTATAATTTCTATAAAGTGTTGAAAAAAGTGAAAGTTCCAGATGAATACTTTTCTAATGTTTCACGTTGTGTGCAACTTAAGTCACCAAAGATATCTGGCCTCGAAAGTCATGATAATCATATTTTGATGCAACAACTGATGCTAATAGCTTTGAGAAAATCTTTACGTAGATCTGTGTGGTCTCCACTTATTAGATTAAGTCATTTTTTCCGAATGTTGTGCTTTAAAGAGATTTTCCCTCAAGATGTGGTTCAACTTGAAAAGGACATCATTATTATACTATGCCAACTAGAAAAGGTTTTCCCTCTTTCTTTTTGTTTGATGTGATGGTGCATTTAACTGTACATTTAGTAAGAGAGGTGAAATTAGGCGGGCGTATTCATTATCGTTGGATGTATCCTATTGATAGGTAATTATTTTAAATTTCCTCAAATACTAATTAATAAGTACTCGATGAATTTATAAATTTGTATATTTCTAACACTTTTTTATGTTTACAAAATAGATATTTGGGTACATTGAAATCTTATGTTCGTAATAGAAGCCGACCAGAGGGGTGTATTGCTGAAGGATATGTGGCAGGGGAATGCTTGTCATTTTGTTCATTGTACCTAACTGATTACGTCGAAACTAGATTCAACTGATCCAATAGGAATGAAGATGTTTCTAACAATCCAAGTCATATTGGACTGGATATATTATCAGAAATAGGTCGTCCTTTGGGAGCTGCAATTCCAACTAAGTTTGATGATAACACACTTAAAAAAGCACATCAGTAGGTGCTTTTCAATTGTGATAGCCTTAGGTCTTTCATTGAGTAAGTCTATATAAGTCTAACTATTATTTTACTATAGGAAAATTTTACATGATTTAAAACTTGTAATTTAATTTAATTATGCAGTAAACATCTTAAATTGGTTGAAGAGCAGCATCCTCGTACTTCAAGGCATGTAATTGAGCTCATTCATAGTGAAAATTTTGCATCATGGTTGGCGAAACATGTAAGTTGATTTGATTTATTCCATTCAACATGGACTTATGAAGATGCCCCTAATTTATTTGTGATTTGTAGGTTGAGGTAGAGGAACTTTCTGGTTGTGATTCATTCATAGAAGACATCAAATGTCTACCTAGAGGACTGAATCATATAGGGTTGCAGTATGACAAATATGTTGTGAATGGCTTTTGATTCCATGTAAGAGAAGTGGAGTGTAAAAGGAAAACACAAAATAGTGGGGTTGGTGTGCAAGCAACAACCTCAAGTTTTGCAAGCACAAGAGACCAGCATCCAATTTTGGGAGATGTAGATTATTATGAAACTTTGACAAGGGTTGTTGAGTTAATCTATAGAGGTAATCAACGAGTCGTGTTGTTTGATTGTAAGTGGGTTTCAAGAGGTAAAAGACTTAAACAAGATGAAGATGGATTTGGCTAATTTTTCGGGTGTGCAACCCCATACCAAACCTTTTATTCTTGGATTGCAAGCATCACAAGTTTTTTATGTGGAAGATCCAGATGAAAGTGGATGGTGCGTTGTTGTCACTACAACTCCTAGGGCTACTTATAAAGTGTAAGAAATGGCTGATATTGAGATGTATTTGCAAAGCAAGTTAAGGAATCACCAAGCTTATGACGGAGATGAAGAACACAATTAGGTCCCAATGGATGTTGAAGGAGTTGAAGTTGACAATCCAAATACTTGATGTTTTCAACTTATTAGTCAATTTTGAATATTTTGAACACTTGTTTCTATAGTATTTCTCTCCTTATATAAATTTTTAATGAAAACTAATGTTCTAGAGCTACGAAATTAATGTTGTTCATTTTACTAGTATTTCTTTTTTTAGTATTTTAATCTTTCAATTTGATATTGTGATTTGATAAGTTTATGAATTTTCAATGTTTTATAAATGCTAATATTTTCTGTTCACTTGTATTATAGGTGTGGCCCCTAGAACTCGAGGAGGTATGGTTCCCAGAACTCGTTGAAGAAGACAAAGAAGAAATTACAACACAAGATAAGAAATCTTACCTGATGAAAATAGAAATCTAGATGGGGTAAACGAATGGGCCAATGAAGAGGTAGATGAAGACATGCAACTTGACACTGATAATGGTAATAGGCTTTGCATATTTATGTTTATGGTTCATGAATATGTTAAAAAACTTAGTGGTGCAAAAATTGAATGTTTATGTATATGCATGGCTATAAATTTTGTTTACTTGCATATAGGTATAACTCCTGCAACTCAAATAGGAAGAAGGCAAGAAAGGAATGACATGGCAAGAGATGTCTCTAATGTTGAAAATCAAAATAAAGATGGGATAAATGAAGGGACCAGTCAGGAGGTGCAGGTGAAAATGCAACTTGATAGTGATGATGGTAATAAGAATTTGCATCTTCATGTCTATGTTACTGTTTAGAATATCATGGTTAACTTTGCACAATTTGCTATAGATTTTAGACATTGAGTAGTGATTTTCTATTTTCAATGTGGGTTAGTTGAGATTTTCTACAATTTTCTGGAAAACTTCTAATGTTTAACACAAGTGCTTCCCTCTACATACTTGTGGTGGAATAGACTGCAAATTTAATTGATGGGATTGAGGGTAATTAAAGAGCATGTTGTTTGATATGTAACCTTACAAAGAATGAATGCGCCTTGGGAAAAAAATATACTAGTCTACTGAATGTTTACATATTTTCACTCATAATAGGATGATTTTTTTTCCTATTGTTTACCTTGTACAAGCCCTTGTATCTGACCATGATAAAATATGCCATGATGGTCATTCACACCAAGGAGCTAGTTGCCCAGTATTTCTGCATTTTCTTTTGATCCTTTTTCATTGTTCTTAGGAAGCAAGCTGAAAGTAGTTTCTCCTATACATATAATATATATTTGATTCACTTTGTGTATCTGGTTATCAATGTTATGGATGTGCAGGCTGTTTCCGTTGTGGTTCTGTGTTTTTTAGCTTAAGGAATATGGTATGGAAGCACTTTAACACTTATTGAAAATGCTTAAAGAATTTTACTAGGCTCTAGATTTTTGTTACATCTCCTGTCCAGAATTTATCATCATTTTACTGTGGATTGGGTTTCCATTGTGGTTCTGTCTTTAGATGAGTTTGTATCTGTTGTGGTGATGCTAGAGTCCTTCCTTTGGTTTTTGTGTTTCTCCCCTCTCTTCTTGGAGATATGTGATACAGCAATGCACATGACATACTGGGAACAATGTGTGCATTTGCTAACTTTTTAGATTTTATGCACTTGCTTTTCCCACACAAAATGGTTTAGCTTCATGAGATGTTTGTCTCTTTGGAACACAAAATAGGAAGTTTTTGATATAAGATGTCTATCTTTTTTCTGCTGTTTTAAAGATTATACTATGCAAAGAAGATACAGAATGTTACAGAATCTATACTATGCTGTTTTGAAGATTATTCACTTTAGTTTTTTCACTATTGTTTTTACTTCAGTTTTTTCACTATTGTTCCATCTGTTGTGTTGGATCTTCCCTTCCTAAGAAAAAAAGAAAAAGACTGAAAAAGGAATTGAAGGAAGAAACACATTCTTCTTCTGGTTAAGTGTTTTTCTAATGTATTGTCCATTTTTCTTTTAAATCTAAATATTTAACAAAATAATATAATTGGAGTAACATTTTAAATGTCTTTGAGAGCTAAAACTTATTTTGGTCTTTGTATTCACCACTATGTGAGAACACTTTATGCTTGGAGATAAGATGGTACCCACAAGGAAAGCTGAATGAACTCTACACTGTTTATGACAGACAAAATCCTTCTGATTATAGGAGAGGGGATTGGAATATATTGCAGCTTCCTTTGTTTGATAACAGGTCCATCTTTTGTGAAGCTGTGGTTGTAATGCCAACTTTTGTTTCTTGTTTTCTTTGATCTTTTAAACAGCAACTATTGCTTTCATTCATAAAATAGTTTAGACCACTTAGTTGTAGTAGTAGTACTGAAAAGTGATAAAGCTTAGTAGCAGCTGCTGCAAATCTTGTTTGTTTCTGTGATTACTTTGATGTGGTGGTTGTGAACTGTTAATAAAGAAAGGTGTAGATAATTGGGGGAGGAAAAAATTCTCTCTCTCTCTCTTTCACACACAAAGATGTGAAGGAAAGGAGCCCTCTATCAAGAAAAGAAAAGTCTTGTTGCAAGGTGGTATTTGGAATGGTGCTTTATCATTAGCTTCTGGTGGGCCATTTTCATTAGTTTCAATAGAATACAAGTTGGCTTTTTTCTTCTCTTTTTCTCGGTGTGAATACTGAATAAATACTCTGAAACACACACAGTAGGTTGACAATGGTAGGTTGTTGAAAAGGGTGCTCTCTCCTTTGCTGTTAGTTTCTTCCACGTGTCCTATGTCTACTTCACAGATACTGTTGGATATCTCACGCGTATCATATACAGCGCAGCAGAAGAATAAGAACAAAAAACTATCCCAGAATCCGCATATGTGTGGAAAACAAAACTTTCCTTCTTCAAGTATGATGATTGTGGTGCGATCCAGCAATCCTCTTGAAGAATCATCACGAAAGTTGTATGTCTAACCACTATAATCATAGTGTGTGATTATCTATAATAGTAATTCACACGAAGAATCACAATTAAGCACTAAGATTTTCTGTGCTAGCAAAAAACAACAATGGTGGTTGGGGTTTTTCTTGTTCTTCTTGTTAAACAAAAACCAAAGAAAGAAGAAGAAAAAGAAGGGTTGTGTTCTCCTTGAAGAAGCTCACGAAAGAGAGAGTGAAGAGAACAAAAGATCATATCTTTATCCTCTTGTGTGCCCTTTGGTTTTTATGTTGTTTTGGAGTTGTTTCAAGTGACCTTTGGTTTTTATGTTTTGTTTCATGTGTGCCTCTTGGGTCACCCGAAAAACCTCAACAATAAAACCATCTGAGAATTCCAAATAAACAATTGCAATATTCCAATTGTAATTGGAACCCATCAAGTTCTCAGAATTATAAATTGGCCCATAAATTATAACTAATTATAATTTGACCACATCAACTTCTCTTTCTCGCAATAAACCCCACTATGTTATCAAATAACATCTTGAGTATATATTCCTCTTTTGTGTGTGACTTATTAGGTTTTTCGGTCAATTGGTAGCAAATATGAATTAATCCAAACGTCTTTGAGATTAATAATCCTTAATTAATTAGAATTAATCATATTAATTCTAATCATGATTGGTTTATTAATTCATCAATTAATAAACCCATATTCCCAGATCATGAGCGGTATCTAGCAATACATCATGACCACCCAAGAGTCCAGGAAGTCAAGTGGCTCGATATGAACCCTTCAATAACAAACTACAGTGTAATTAACTCCTTTTGCCATACAATATCTCATTCGGTCAAGAGTACGGAATTAGTGCCAACTCCCTCCAGAATATATATTAATTCTGACCCGAATATAATTATACTTGTACTAAGAACCCACTACTTTAGATATGTTTCAATTAGAACTATTTTCAATGCATATACGCCTTGGCCAAGGACTTCTTGAGTAGTAATTCTTACAAGGGGTCGTGAGATATTCGCCCCTACTATTAGGAGTGGTGAATCTTCTATTGACCCTCGCAACTACTTTCGTTTACCTCACAATATACCCAATATCTATCCCATAGGTGGCTCTTGATCGAGCTCTAAATATTGGAATCAAAGCACAATGCTCAGCAAAGTACTTTAGAGATCTCAAGTTTAAGAATACTTGTGCATTTGCTATATTGAGATTATATCACTGGCACTAAATAGTTATCCACGTGATTATCTCATAGCTAGGTCATCCAATAAACTTGTTCCACTAACAAGTATCCACGTGTTAACTTTGAGTATCTCAATACTCACGGATATGAGAACCACCGTCTGATCAAATCAGGACGTCTTAACATATGCTAATCTTAACGCATTAATGATGTCCTGTCTCATTAATACTATGACTATGGACTATTTAAGTACTAACATTATACAGTGTAGTAGGAATCTCATATCATGATCTCTATCATGAATTCCTTAACAAAGTATTGTACTAAGGACTTTATCTAACAGTTTTATTACACAAAAGTAATCAAAAGAAATTGTAAGATAAATAATGCCTTTTATAAAATAAAATGTGTCATATACAACGTACAAGTGATTGCCTCTAGGATACAACACTAACAGATACTATATCAAAATCCTTAACAGACACTATTCCCACAAGGAGATAGGTGGTTGGTGTAGCTCTTCCTCTTGAGTTTCACTATAGGAACCTTTCCTCACCATATATTCATCTTTCAGAAACATGTCCTATTACCATCTCCTACAATGTAATACATGGTCACATGGATTTCAAACTGCCTGTATACGACATCCTCATTTCCCTATTTGCAGCCCTACCCCATTTATGATGTACTTCTCATGTGTCCTGTAATTTCGCGACTTTGTGCCAAAAATATATGTTTCACTTATCAAATTCCTCCAGATAGCACCTCTACACTAACTTGCCTTCTCAATCTTTTATATAAATTTTTTTTCTTTCTGGTCTCAACCCTCCTTTCTATGTATAGGGTTCAGCAGTGTCTTCGAGGCATCATGGTGCGCCTTCCTTTCCAAATCTAGTTCTTCCATAGAAATTCACAGGTTTGCAACTTTGCTATTCTATGTCCATAGGTGTTGATGCAGACATATCATATAGGCTTAGTGGTAGAAGTACTTATAGTTACTGCCTGCTTATCTCCTTTTGAGCAATAAATTTGTCTTCTAATTAGATGAAGTGTATCTAGTTACTACTTGTTTTTCTCCTCTGAGCAAAAAAATTAACTTCTGATTGGATGAAGTACTTTTAGTTACTGCTTGCTTATTTCTTTTAATGCAATAAATGGTCTTCTGATCAGCTAAGTCTTCTCTCATTTCTAGAATAGGTTTCCATGTGTTTCTGTCTTTGTACCTTGCCTTTAGGGAATATGATGATGGCAGCTTGCATACTCTACATCCAAAATGTGGTCTAGCTCCTCTGACTTCTAAACATGTCCAATAAATACTGATTTCCAAAAAATACTAAGTCTAGACTGCCATGAGTTAGCTTCGAATCATATTAAAAGACTGCCACAAGTTAGCTTGGAATCACATTAAAATTCCTCTTAGATACCCATGAATGGGAATTCATATCACTGTGAAGAGAAAAGGACAGATTTTTAAGCTCTCTGCTTTACGGAGAGATTTTTAAGCTCTCTGTTCTAAGTATGTGATTAGTTTTATATCTTATAGACTCATACCGCTGAAAGCTTCCTTGACCAAGTAACAGGGGAAAATATGTCCCTAGTTCTTATCCCTATACATCAATGAATCCAGAAGGAGAACAATTTACTAAAATGGAAAATGCAACAAAGTTGGATATTTACTGCACCCTAAACTGATGCTTTGTATGGACTCCAAAGAGGCTTAAGCATCCTCTATGTCCAACTTGCGCATCACCCATTTTTGCTCTTCCTCCTCTTGCTAAGAATTCATTTGCCATTGATGCTGAATCTAATATCTGACTTCATCTTCCAAGTCCATTCTTTGTTTTTTGACTAGTAATTTGCATGGCTATCTTCATCCAATCAGATAAGATTTTGTACATACTCCCATTCGACTTATTGATTAGTCTTTGATACATACTTCTGCCAAACCTATTAGTTTAAAAGTCTTTGATATCTTATCTACTTCCTTAGATGAATAGATATTTATCTTTGTGATTGTTGCTTCAGTGTCCAAGTCTATTAACCAACATTTTTAATATCTACTAAGATGGAGACATTATTCTTCAACAATGAAAAGGACTTTTTCAGATATTGTCACTACTTAAAATTATTGACTGCACTCTGCTTATAAATATGGTTACATTTTGAACACCATTAGAATTTGCAACTACATACCATGTACACGGTTTTACTGCTGAATATGTCAAACCGTGAAAATAGGCTTGTCAAACTATGAAACTGTTTTTGGGCAATTCATACCAGTTTTATGTTAGAAATATGCAGAATTTGGAACCAGAATTTATATGTTGAAGCAGAATTTGGAAGTACAATTTATGTGTTTAAGCTAAATTTAGACATGCATAGACTTATGTGTTGAAGCCGAATTTTCCATTCTGTCTAGGGATAAATCTAGAAACCATATAGTGGGAAATGACTCATAAAGAATCTTGCTGCCACATTATTCTTCAACAATGAAAAGGACTTTTTCAGATATTGTCGCTGCTTAAAATTCTTGACTGCACTCTACTTATAAATATGGTTACATTTTGAACACCATTAGAATTTGCAACTACATACCATGTACACGGTGTTGCTGCTGAATATGTCAAACCATGCAAATAAGCTTGTCAAACCATGAAACTGTTTTGCTGCTGAACACCATTTTTCAGTTTGATTGCACTCTGCACTCTGCACGATTTTGCTGTTGAAGATATAGAGAGATATATTAATTGGTCAGTTTGTTTTTTTGATAGCAGTGAATTGAACCTGGCAGCACTGAAGCTTGGGAAGTGAGGAACAACAGACATAACATGCTTTTTTGTCAGAAATTCAGTGCTCACATGCCATTTGTTTACTGATTATGGTTTTCAGTCTATGTAAATTCTATTATAATCTTTTCCATCCATAATGTTTCAAGATTCATGGAAGTGATTTCTAAAGATTTCATTCTGTAAATAATGTTCCACTTGTTAAGAAAAATACTGAATGTATAATTATGTATTGTTGTAGTAAGGAAGTTCCCTAGTGCAAGAGTACCTAATTTGCTGGGTGTTTGGCCATGAGAAACTTAGTATAACATGGGATTGATCTGCTGGGTGTTCTCTAGTAAGGCTTCATCCTTCACAAATACTATATCAAAATCCTTCACGGAATTGAATACATTCACTCAGTGCCTATAATTATTAGGACCAAAATTGAATGCCACCAACAGAATCTTGTACATACACCAAAAGTTGGAAAATTGGAAGAATGAATAATACAAATAGAATTGACAAGAGAAATAAATAGTTGTAATATTTCATAGGCAATTTGTTGTAGGACTTTATAGGGTTAGTAGCATCATGATGTTGAAAATGGAGAAATGCTCTTCTTGGTTTTTGATCCCCAGAGATGGAGTTTGGGTTAATTAAAGTTACCTTTTAAATGGTAATTGTATTTTACTTGTCTTTTTATGTATTACAATTGTTAATGGGATTGATAAAGACAACAATGGACATGATGGAGTGGCAAAGAAAAAAAGAGGCCCTACATTCATGACTGGACTTTGGGGAAGGCCAAAATGTTTGAACCGCATAGAAGTTGAGTTTGATGAGACAGGTAGACCTATTGGAGACAATGCCGCAAAATTAAATGAGTTTTTGGGAACAATTGTCAGAAATGGCAAGGATGATCCTATAAACATTATAGATTGACATTTGGTACTAGTAGAGAACAAATTGAGAATGATAAATATGGTGAAGGTATCAAAAGATGAGTTTCAATAATTGTATAACTTGTCCACTTTTATAAATTTTGTAGTTAAAGGCCTTATGTCTACGTACTCGATTCTAATTATTGAAATTGATTGTTTCCTGATTTTACATATAATATACTTTAATTGTTTCTTTCAATTACAGAACATATTTAACCTTCCTCCTGATACTGAAGATTGGGTCTACAAATCTATGGGTAAGAAATGAAGAAGCTTTAAGGCATATTTGAAGGCTAAATTTTTATCTAAACCAACCTGTGTTAGCTCAACTTGCTTTTGGGGATGAGCGTCTCATACAAGACCAATTTGTCAGACTTTTAGAGTATTGGAGCACAAAAAAAGGCCAGGTATGTGATTTTTTTTATTTATAAAAAACTAAAAGTAATTACATCTTAACCTTTTTCTTTATTCATTTTCAGTGTAGAAGTGCAAAGAATAAGCAAGCTAGGGCATGCAACAAGATGAATCATTACATTAGAAAGAAATCGTATGGCCGAATTCGCAATGAATTGGTAAAATTACCCAATATAAATTTATATTTGACAAATTTAATATGACAGAATACATTGGGAATCAAATACCTTAATTTGTATTTAGGAAAAGAAATTTGGACGTCTTGCATCCCGGGCTGAACTGTTCAAAAAGTGCTACACACGTGCTAATGGTGAACTTTCTGGAAACAAAGTTGCTATTGCTTTGGTAAGGATTTTCTTCCCTCTTTCCTTGATTCCATTTAGTTCTATGATGTATTGTATATGTTCCATCCATATTATTGAATTTAAATATACTTACATTTTAATTCACTAAAAGGGGGAGATGACAAAACGTACTACTCAACTTCCTCCAGATTCTATTGATAGTATTAGTCCAAATAACATATTTGGACAAGTTTTAGGTAAAGAAAAACGTGGTAGAGTGTGCTTGTTTGGATCGAATGTTCCTACAACGGACGAATGGGGTCAATTGCCAAGTAAAAGTGCATCTTACTGCATAATCCATGAACAACACCAGGAATTGTTAAGGGTGAACAAAATATTAAAGGAGCAAGAAAACAGATTTGAAAAAACAAGGCAACCTTATACAACAATTGAATACTACAGTTACACAGCTAAAAGTTGCTTCACCAGCAGGATTTTCTTCCTCTTCAACTAGCAATATTCCTAATTCATCTAATGGTCAAGTTATAAGTTCAGCTACTCTTCCAAGACGTTTGACTGTATATTTTACTCTTTTTACTTTTATACATTCAGGGGTTTTTTCATTAATAAAAATTATCAACAATATTGAATTTCTTTTAGTTTTTCTCTTTTTTCTTATTCAAGTTCGTGCTTCTGTGTCACTTAAAAGTCTAAATGACCCAAATACGATTGTTGCAAAAGGCTATATTGTGGACATGAATCCACAAAAAAATGTGGGTGGACATATTTTAGGTCCTAATTGGTGTGAAGTTAACATATATGTTGTTATTGCATGAAGAATATTTAGTTAGACCTTACTTATTGTTGGAGACCATTAGAGATGCTCTTTGCACTAATATTGCTTGGCCAAACTCTTTGGTATGTTACCAATTCACTTGCACTCTCTGTCAAAATCATTTTTTTTTTTCAATTAATTGATACAAAAATTTTTGTTATGTAGGTGGAAAGAAATGCAAATTGAAACAGGCTTGTTGACTTAGAGCAGACATTAGCCTACAACTCTTATAGGATACATGATTTTATGATTTTTGTGCAAACTTATAGAAAGTAATAAATTTAGGATTTTTGCAATTTAAGCACTCTTACATCTGATGTTTATTTAGTTGATTTCAGGATATTTCATAATAAATGTATTTTGGTGGTATATTGAACTTAAATTAAATTTATGGATATTTTCCTTTCTTTTAATGTAAATTGTTGTCACAGGGATTAATTGAAATTGGTCTAACATATTAACTTGTTACAATATTTGAAATATAGTAACATTTATATATCAGGGTTGTCAGAATAAGAGAACATATGTAAATGTTATCATATTAGGGATAATATATCACACACACGTATTATGAAATGAATTATTACCGACATAAAAATTTGTCACATTAGAATAGATATGTTCTATACTAAATGTCAGAAAACAATAATTATTTTGACAATTGTTTATGTTATATTTGGAACAATTATTAACATTATAAAAGGTCATAAAATACATAAATTCTAATGTATGTGGATGTCGCCATAGCTACATAATGTGACAATATTATGTATTAAAAAATATTTAAATATTTGTTCTATCTTAACTTTATTATAACACTAACAAATGTCACAAGAAGAATCTATAAGTACATTTACATATGTTATCATAGGTTCTTATGGTAACATTTGTTTATGATATTTATATATGTCACAGACTTTTCCTGACATCACTTTAGATGACACTCTTTTTATGTGTCATAATAGATTAAATGTCAGAAAAAATCCTCTATAGTGACACATAAAAATGTCATTAAAAGGAAAAAATGTTGTAGTGTTTTGTATCCAGTAAATGGAATAATAGTCATTTGAGTATAACAAAATATTTATAAAGTTAAATATTTAAATAATAAGATAAAATTTTAAATGCTAATTACTATTACAATGTCAAAAAAATAAAATATAAAATAAATATATTAAAAGTAAACTTTTAATTCTTTTGAATACTTCCATCACCAATTAAATGATCAATTCTTCTTTCTGGATGCTCAAAAAATATCAGTTACATCCAAATGAGTTACATCAATATTAACATTTTCAAGATTGGTATCATCATCATCATGATCATCATCACCACGAAAAAAATGTTGTAAAATAAAATTTGCTTCTACATTTTTGCCTTTCTTTTCAATAAAAGCCTGATAAAGATCAATAACGTATTTTTCCGTACAATAGGTATGAGACCAATGACTTTCATGCCATAACGATAACATTTATCTTCATAATTTGTAGGAATCACATCATTTCCTTTTCCTTTCTTGTTATTTTTTGACCACTTCTAATGGTTATTATTATATCTCGTAACTTTATTTTAACTTTTGTGATCATAATGAATATTTTTATTATAACCGCGTGCATTTTCACTGCCATAGCCACGACCACAATCATGACCTCTTCTAGAGCCAAAATCATGAGGTTTAACAACTTCACTTATGGGAATAGAGTAAAACCTACAAGTCAAATTTCATATTTTTTCATTAGTAACTCATTATTTTGCTCAACTACAAGAATGCAAGATATTAATTCTACATATTTTTTGAATCCCTTTTCTCGATATTGCTACTGTAGGAACACATTCAAGGTATGAAAAGTAGAGAAAGTTTTCTCCAATATATCTTCATCAGTAATATTTTTTCTGCACAGTTTTAACTGCGAGCTAATTTTAAATATTGCAAATTATACTCACTAACATATTTAAAATCTTATAATCGCAGGTGCATCTAATTATACCGTACTTTTGGAAGAATGACCATCTTCTGCTAGTCAAACCTTTCTTTCAAATTATTACACAAAATAAGTGAATTTTTTATGGTAAGATATTCTATTTTTAAATCTTCATGAAGATGATGGCAGAGAAAATCATAGTTTGAGCATCATTTTGTGATGATAATAGATTTCCTTTTACAATGGAATCTGCCACACCCATTGAAACTAAATGCATTTCAGCAACTAGTATCTAGAATAAATAGTTTTTTCCTGTGATATCTAAAGCTGCAAACTCAAATTTAGTGAGATTTGTCATATTAATACAAAATCAAATAGAAAGAATACATTTCTTCTGTTGTTTAAAAACTTCAAAATTATACTACTTGATTGTACGGATTGAGAGAGTAACTTCAATAGTGTTGACTTGATTATCAACTTCAGTAGTGTTGTCTTGATTATAACCTTCAATAGAACAATTTTAGTAGAATCTCGTACTAATAATGTACTATCAATTTGATTCAAAATAGAATTAGGAAATATAAAATCGAAACTAAAGAAAGTATAAGAGAAGAGAAATGAGAGAATCACTTAGATTCAATTGATTGATTATATTCATTTACATAAAACTCCTATTTATAGAGGTTTAGATATATCATCTAAAAGGATAAAAAATGAATCTAATAAATACAATCTTATTTTATCTATTAATAATTTTAGAAAAAGAAAAAAATCACATTTATCTTCCAGATAAATAAATAGTTTTTAAAAAATAAACAGTCTTTTATTATTTTCATAACATTAGACTAAGAATATGAGTGGTTGGGCCGTAATTGCTTTGGTAGTCTATAACATATTAGTGGGGGCCTAACTCATAAAAAAGTTTATATTATCGTAGAGTCTTTAGGCTGTATATGTGGATTACAAAATTAATAGGTTAGGTTTAGAAAAGTAAATAATAGATAGGGAATGACATTTAGGTTAGACTTTGAGGTCATTAAACTATAATTAAATATGATTGGGTTTAATAATATAAATAGGTATTGGGATAATACAAAGTAATTGATTTGACATAAAACTTAATGTATGGAGTATGGGGTTGGGCTCTAAATAATAAATCTTATATTAAATTTACTTTAATATAAAAATAAATTATTAGAATAAATTATAGACCGACTCATCAAATATTATTACTTGTATAAATTGAATGAATTTTAAATAGTTTTGGTTCTAAGATTGAGAAAAATAATAATAGTAGTAGTAGTAAATTGGGCTGATTCGAAAGGAGAATGAGAATTTAAGTGATGATCAATTTTTTAGAAAATAATTAGAATATTCTCGCATCACGATAACATACATAATGAGCATTTTATAAATAAAATAATAAGTTTACTATTTATTATGTACAAATACATTACAAGATCTGAGGTAGTGGAGACATAATTATCCCAAGCAAACTAACACTATATTTTTTGCTTGTTGATTAAGATGAGTCTCTATTATATATGTCGGTTAATGTAAGATTTAATTTGTAGAATTGTACTATAAAATGGAGTATGTAAATTCTAATGTTTTTAAAATTTGATTATGAATATTGTGAGATGATTTAAGTGGTGCTGTTTAGGGGTGGTAATTTTTTCGTTTAAATTGGGGATTCGGCCCGACCCGATCTGATTGGGTTAGGGATTACCTGATTTAAGTAGGGACGAAGTCATGGGTGGGCTTCATTCCTTAGTCCACCAACCAGGTGCGGCCTGGGGATGAGGATTGCATGATCCCCATCCCCTCTCCGACCTATTCCACATGTACATATATAGAGGTCGATTATATATGTATACATACTATATAGATTTTTTATACATTATATATGTATACATATCATATGTACATATAAAATACTATATAAACTATAGTTAAATTATATATATTATATAAAATTATACATGTATATATAGGTAGATTATATATGTATATAAAATAGAATAGAAGAGAAGAGGAAAAAAGAAAAAAAAGTAAAATTATAAATTATATATTTTATTTTTATTTTTATTAATTTAGTGATATAATTAATATGTGAATCATTGAAAACTGTCACAAATGTTTTCTAAATGATTAAAAAGTTTTGAATAAAAATATATCGGAGGCCAAACTTATTTTTTTTTTTTAAAAAATCTTTAAAAATATTTCCGAGTCCAACCAGACGCTCACCTTCCTGTTGGGCCGAGACCGAGGATTATTTTATCCCCAGCGAGTTGGGACTAAGATCCCCAACTTTCCCCATGGTGGGGACAAAGAAACGAGGAATATATAGGGACAGGGTAAGGACGGGATCGAAATTTCTAATCATCAATCCGGTCCGACCCGGCCCCTTTGCCATCCTTACTGCTGCTGCATTCTTATATGATGTCTTACATGAGCTGCATTATGAGAGTTGGAGTATCAACCTTAATTTCATAGATATTTGGAGTAGTTGATCAAACACGATTGAGGTCCTCCTGTTGCTGTGTCTAATATGATATTATATATATATATATATATATATATATATATATATATTCTTATTGAATATGCGAAGTGAAATTTAATTACATTAATTTGAGTACATTGATATTGTTTGTGTGGTAATCTTGATCTATGACTGGGAGAATTTTATATTTTTTTACTTGTAAATAATTAGAATTTTATAGAAACCATTTATGCATTAGGGATTCATTGAACTTGTAAAACTAACTCCTCATACTCTCTTAATTTCCCCCTTTCAAGAGTGGTTCATAAGAGTGAAGGAAGTGAGTCCTGAAACTTAAGTAGGAAAACAAAGCAACGGGTCCTCAAAGATTTTTATATAATTTTTGCTTTGGTAATTTCAAAAAAAGTACCTCGAGAAAGAGAAACCATGTTATTTCTTACAAGGCATTATACAGAATATTTTTATCATTAGATTCAAGTTAAAGTTGAATGTTAAAATTATTAAGCCAAGCTTTAGTACTAATTTTAAGAATTTAAGAAACTCAAAAATAACTTTGAGAACCAGTAACCTTATTAAGTACAACAAAAACAATTGCCTGGTGAGCTGAACCAAGGAACAATGGAGAAACTACGAAGAAGACTAAGAATGCATTTATTTTGTTATTTTTTTTAAAAAAATATATTATTATTTTTTAATAAAAATATAGATCTAATATAATGCATTTAGAAGTTATTTTTCCTTTTGTTTTTGAGCGAAGGGAGTGTGATTCAATTTTTTGTGGCTCCTTCGTTTTTTCCTTTTATGTCTTAAGAATTAATATTCCATTGCTCCTGTCATGTCCGTTAATAAAACAAGAGAAAACATAGAATAGTGAGTGAGTGACCAAAATAACAAAAATGTCACAGACTTTCCCTCGAAAGTTGGTTTACCGGGGCAAAATTTACAAAATTTTTATTTGGACAAAACATATGATAGATTTTTAAATTATTTTAAAATTTAATTTTTACCCTTTAACTAAAAAATGAGTAAAATAATTCATCAAACTATTAAAACGTTCAAATTTTATCCTATCCTCAGTTGACTAATAGTCAATTCTCCTCATCCATCAAACATGTGACCGAAACGTAACTAATTTTAATGACAATTTCGTCCGTTCACTGCAACTGTTGGAAAGAAACAAAAAGTTGAAAAATAAAAGGTACTGAACAATGTTGAACAATCATTATCATAGAGCTTTTGATTTTGACTCTCTTGGTAGAGTAATATTCGAATACGAACGAATCAAACATCACATTTTCAAACTCGAATTTGAATATAATCGAACATTGTTCGAATTCATTAGTTTATTATTCAAATTTGAATTCGTTCGATTATTGTTTGATAATGTTCGAGTTCATTTAAGTTCGAATTCGAAAAACTCAATTAACATTCGAATTCGAATTGTTCGAATTTGTTTATTTTATATTTTTTATTTTAAAATTTATAAAAATAATAATTCAAATTTTAATTAAAATAATTTAATATTTAATATTAAATAAATATATAATAATATTAATATTATAATATAAGATTTATTAAGAATAAATCTTAATATTATAAAATATAAAATATAATTAATATAATATAATTAATTTTAAAAAATATATAATATGTTCGCGAACATTCAAATATGTTCGTGAACATGTTCCAGTTCGTTCGTTTATTATTCGAACTCGAGTTCGTGTTCGTGTTCGAATTCGTTCCTTTATTAAACGAACGAGCCTTATTTGAATACGAACAAATTCGAATGAATTTTTATTCGCGAACGTTCAGTTCGTTTACAACTCTATCTTTGGACCACGCAAGGCGGTCCCATTCATCTACAAACCGCCCCATTCATCTGTGGGCTTTCCTTTATTTTTTTTTTAATTTTAAATTGCAATGTGATTTTGCTTTTTTAATTTTTTATTACTTAAATAATACGATTGTTTAAAATTATAAAAAGTCACTTTGAATGTTCGAGGTTTAGCTTGAACTCCTACTAATTTTATTAATTAATAAAATAAAAATTATATAAAAGAAGACTTAATGTCTAAACTTCTTAAAAAGTAATATAATGATTAAAATTTAAATATAGAAGAAGTACCTGAAAATAAAATATTAATAAATTAAATAATTACATAATATTACTTAACCTAATTATTCTAAATACTAACTACTTGGCTCACCTTATTATTTATTTAAGTCATCATCAATAATCCACAAATTGGTCATCATATTCTTAGTTGCAAAACAACTTGTGTTGCCATTAACATCTCTAAAATATGAGGAGTCAATCAAGCTCTTCTTTCACCAATTAACCAAACACTCTCAATAAAGATGTTTTTCGATGGTAATGTGAAGACAGGTGGTGTTAAAAGATTACGTGTCATTTTGAATAAAATTAAATATTCCTTTATATGATCATTCCACCAACCATAAATATCAAAAGATTCATTTTCATTTTTACTAGATGTTACATTTCGTAATTTGTCAGTGGTAGTTTATCTTCTTTAATTTTTCATGATACCCTGTAGATTAAGTTATCAAAGGCAAAATTATCAAAATTCTATCTATTCATCGCCAAATTCATGTTAAAAACAACCATTTAGGGTGATAGCAGGATATTTTAAAGTTCATAAAATTTGTTAAGGATATAAAAAAGTAAAAAATATATAAAAAAATATAAATCAAATAGTTTGATGGCATTTTTCACAATTTTTCTCTTAGTTAAATGTTGTGCCTTTAATTTTTTTTTTAAAAAAATTATGGTTAGAATTATAAAAATTTTTAATACACTATTAGAGTGTAGAGGTGTGAAAATGAAAAGGATTGTAAGGAAAAGTGGAAAAAATAAAGTAAAAGATGTAAATAATAATGTCTTTTATATATATAATATGGATAAAGAATGCCTAATTTTGTTCATTTTGAAATTTCTTAACCATGGAATTATATATCAAGTAAATGAAATAAATAAGTGAAAAAGCGAAAAAAAAAGATTATTAAAAGAATAAATACATAAGACAACAATTAAACACAAATGGGTTAATAATTAAATATTTATGGCTACTTTGGGAGTTTAGGGAAGGAAATGAAATAAGAGAAAATACCAAGAGAGAGAGAATGGAATATTTATATTGTTTTATTTATGTTACTAGGTTAATGTCCCATGCAATGTTATTAAAATTTAATGTATTAATATTAAATACACATATATCTTATTAATTAACTTAATTATTTAATTATTTAAAATTTTAAATAAATTTAAATAATCATACATTTCAATGTATTAAAATTAAAAAACTATTCATGGTACATTCGAGAATAGGCAATGTTATGTATGTGATCATTTACATACAACATCCATATTCATGTTATGTAGTAGCACTTTGATAAAAATCTTAATTAATTAATTAATATCTTTAACAAACTTCATACTTTCACATCCATTGTTATATAACTTTGAATTATGTTCCAATATGATCTCCCTTCAATTTTCAAAATTCCAATATGGTATGTGAAATTATGTTCTTTAGTAGTACTTCTTTGAACTAAAACAACTTGTGCAAATTGATCCCCATGCTTCAGACAGCTCACTAATCCACAATGAAAATACAACTGCAATGGCTTTACAACCAGTTTTCCTGAATAACGAATCATCTATCCTATATTTAGACCTTTCTCTATTAAACTTCAAAATCTAATCCCACAAATTTATATATCCATTTATGTTGAGCTACATTCCTTGTTATTGTTTGTTCTGGTAAAAGTTTAAGTTTTGATGATCTATCATTTGATGGTGTCTCCATTTCTGGACTATTATAAAATCCTGCATTCTTGGCTCCTATTGCCTTACCGAAATTAGCAATTGGCACTTTAGTATTGGCATTTTCACTTATGAATTAGCAATTGGCACTTTAGTGTAGGATGTATGAATTTTGATATTCAAAGTTCAAAATTCTTCTGCTATATTTAATTGTTAACTTTTGCCTTCTCACTCTTCAACTATGTTACTTCCGCAAGACATTGTCCTCAATTACTTTCATGGACACAACCTAATGAAACTTCCGTTGATTAGTGGTAATCTAATTAAGGCACTGGTCATATCTTCGTTGATGAGGCTTGCTTGTTGAAGTATTCTTTACCGTGGCCGCTGCTTTTGTTTTAGAACTCCATTTTCCTTCCCCATTCGCTGGTTTTCAAGCCTTGATGTAGTGCAACCCCATTTCTCATGTTACCTTCTCCTTCATGTTGAAGCATTTTATTGTTCCCATCAACTTCTTTTTTGTGCATGACTTGCAGGATTGTTACCCTCTTCTCAATCTTTTGAAGCCCATTATCAATAGTACCACATAAGTTAATCTCTTTTCTGCTCCCTTCCAATCATTCACCATCTTCCCAAATCAATGGCAACTCAAAAACCAAAATTGCCACAGGATCAAAAGCAGATGCAGTGTTCTTGGGGGTCGTACAATACAAATGTTGACATGAGCCATTAACTATGAGAATAACCATTAAAAAAATTATAAAAAACATGCTATTCTTTAATAACATACAGCACTAGAGGAGTTTCAGATACAAGAGTAAGATTAGAACTTGGTGCAGCAGTAGTTGTAGGCCTCTTTCCTGCGAGCCAATTCAAGTGCCTTCTCCTTGGAAGTCTCGTTATTCCACCGCTCTCCGAAGCATGCTTTTTTCTTGGTTGTACCATTATCAAGCCTCCAGTAGGTTTTGAAAAGCCTATTTTGGAAAGCAAGTTTCAAAGCTATTTTATTTGCTCCAGGCTCAGAAGAAGGATTAGCAATCTCGTAGTCTATCTAAGAAAGGCTCATCTTGGGTTACTAAAGAGTCGTCCGACTACTCAGTGACCAAATCAGAGAGGTTTTACTGCTTTCTCTTCTCTCTAGCACTCTTGGACCAATCATCTTGCTGCAACAAAGCAACTGCACCCTCGGCATAGCTGAATTCGAATTCCTCACCGGCACAACCGCCATAGCACCACCATGCTTAGCTGGTGGCTGCACGTAATTCCATACAGGTTTACTCGATTTATGTTGCTGAGAAGGCTTTCTGTAATTGAGACCCCGCTCGGCTTGCTCCTTCAATGCGATCTACAAGAGCTTATCTTCATCAAGGTCATCACTGTTGGTCGACATTTTTGAGCCTTCATATAGCAAAAATTCCAAAAAATGGTACTATTTTCGCACCAAATTCCGACAGAGGGGCAGCTGGTAGCAGAATTCCATTTATAGTGAAGTCGCATTCCCAAAATGCGACCTACTAAGTAGAGGTCGCATTTAGAGGTCGCATTTTCTAAATGCGACCTCAGCGCGATTTCTTTCTTTTTTTTTTTAAATATCCGATTTTGAGGTCGCATTCCCTGAATGCAACCTTAGAATTTCTGGTCGCATGCATTGAATGCGACCTTTAGGTCACATTAAATCCACCCGCCTTCCCCGCGTCGTCGTTCTTTTGCAAAAATTCAGCAAATATTCACAGTGCACTCGCCCCTCCCCCCCGTCCCCTCTTCACTGGAAAGCATTCGCCGCCGACTGCCCTTCCCCGCCGACAGCCCTACTGATCTCTATTTGTCTCTCGGTTGGAGGTAAGCTAGATAATTCTTCTGCCATTTGCATTTTTGTCTCTTACTTCTAAGTATTTCTTGGCTGCCAAATGTCGTCAATCACCAATGCATCTTATATAGTCTGCTGACTCGATTCCTTAAGAATTGAACATGGTAGAAATGTTTTATGCACCTTTCCCTAATCATATCTTGTAACATTAGCTGTTTGTTTTAAGACTGATATTGAGTAGTCATGTTATTTTACTTAGGCTTTAACAGAGCAGGCCAACTTCTTGGAATCAATACCTGTATGACTAAAATTAAATTTGTTCCAACTCCTCACAGGCATTCTGAATATCTAATTCCGAAAAGAATTAGGTTTTACTCAATTAATTATGTTCCCTAGCAGTTGATATTACTATCTAGAATCAAACTTTAGGGACTCCATAGTTCTTGTTTTTCCTTATCTCCTAGATTTTATTTTGTAAGGCAGAAAATATATATTTTCTTGGATGCTAGTTATTCTACATTCTCACTGTTCAATCTTCATTTTATTGGAGTTGATAACTGGCCGGATGTCAGTTCCCTGCTTGTGTCTGAATTTGATAGATTTTGGGTAGGCATTTGAATATAAGGAAGACTAGGGAGATATTTTGGCAGGATTTACATGAACTCCCAAAGTCAGTATAGTAATTCATTTACCTATGAAACATATCTGAGCTATCTATATAGTGCATGTCTGCTACAACGAAGTGAAGTAAAAGATTAATGGCCTTCCAAGTGGAAACTTCTGCTTAGGTAGAAATTGGCTTCATGTTTGTAAACATGTTCCCTTGAAAGCTTCTGATGATTACTCTCTGCCATGTAACATCCCTGCAATGTAGTCTTCCTAATTTATTATTTGTTCATTATTTCAGTTACATGATGGCACTACTGCATTTGATCAACAAGTTTCCATTTGGCAGAATAGAATTTTGCTTCAGTTGAGAACATGATACTTTTATAAGCTTTTTATTCTTTATAGGCTGAAATTTATTTTACGTACCTTTTCCTTAAGAAAGTCTAGTTAAGGGAGCATATAACTAATCTATGTATAATCCACAAGAATGTTCTGAACTTGGACATTATTGTATGCGTCGAAGTTTGCCAAGTCAATGACATTCCAGCAAATGTAATGAACTTCTGTTTTTACAAAAGGAATGGTTTTGTGGGATAAAGTATATTTGAATTTTCTTGTTGGTTCTTGGTTGTGTTGGGGTATCAATTACTCCTCCCAGCTGTGTAATGGAAATATGGGAATGTGAAATTAAGTGAACCTGTGATTTTTCTATTTTCTATTTTTTTTGGGGGGGGGCGATTTTGATAATTCTTAAGGGTGTATTTGGATTGGAAGTATAAAGCAGCTATTTTTTAAAAATAATAATTAAAAATAAAATAAATATAAATATAACTTAAAATAATGAAAATGTAAGTGAATAATAAAACTGTTAAAGTTTCACAAATAAAATTCACTTGCTTTGGGTCTATTTTTTTAGTCAAAACAAGCACTAACTAAAATAGTAAAATTAAAAGGAAAAAAAGTCAACTCAAGGCCAAACAAAAAACCCGAAAAGAGTATTTTTGAATTTTGCATGCTAAAAGAAAAGAAAAAGGATATAATAAATGTGGGGGGATTTAACCAGTCCAAGTGTAAACATGGTGAATTTAAGCCTTAGCTACATAGTTCTCTGTTCGAGTCATTGCTTTAGCTGTTATATACTCATTACACTTCATATTTTTTGAGTGTCTATAATGCGCATAGATACATTCGTAGTTTAATTATATGATCCTAATTTAAATAGGTACAATGGATCACATACACATAGATATTCATTCGGGTCCTCTTGTCGATGGTTTACTATCTTTTCAGTCGAGCTATCGTTCGTCTTTAGTATGGTCCGGTGATCAGCGTACTTGTGAGATTCCATTGGTGTATAGACGATACGATTCCGCATTTTGGAAGCATACGCCCCTTTCTGGTAGAGTTGCGGAGTTAGTAGATAGGGCTGGTTTTGGTGGAGTCAGACGAGCTGGACACATCCAGCTTGATCATGCTCTCATAACCGCATTAGTAGAGCGATGGCGTCAGGAGACCCATACATTTCATTTCCCCATAGGAGAGGCTACAGTGACACTAAAGGATGTTGCGATATTATGAGGCCTTAGAGTGGATGGGGATGCGGTGATAGGGCCTCCTTATCACTACAGCAAAGGTGATTGGATTAATCTTTGCGATAGACTTCTTGGCATTAGGCCACGGGCCGAGGACATACGAGGAAATAGGATTAAGAAGGGTTATATTAAGGAGGCCTTGGATTTTCCTTTGGCCGATGATGCTACTGATGACATCGTCCTGCAGTGTGCTCGTTGCCTTATCTTCCTATTGGTTGGGGCCTACTATTCTTTGATAAGTCGGGGAACCTGATCCACTTGAGATACCTACCTCTCCTCGAGGATTTGGAGGCATGCGGGACGTTCAGTTGGGATAGTACTGTTCTAGCATTCCTGTATAGATGCCTGTGTCAAGCCTCTCTCGGGTCTGCGTAGGAGATTTGTGGACTGATGGTCTTACTCCAGGTACGAATTCAAATATTTTTTATATTTTATTATTATCTAATAAATATGTGTGCTACGAGTCTAACACATTTGTGATTATGTTGTAGCTATGGGCATAGGAGCATGTTCGGGTTGTACGGCCAGAACGAAGTATTCCTCTCGATGATCTCCCACCCCTTACACCCTATGGTGCTCGATGGGACGTTCCAATACAGTTTTATCGGACGTCCACACATGTTCTCGTGATATATTGCTCCCAGTTAGATGCCCTATCAGACGATGATAGTATATATAAATACTTTATTTAGAATTCTTTATTTATTTGACACTAACAATTTCGAACAATGATGTGATAGTTTATCTGGCTGCCTTATCAGATTGATTTGGTTAGTCTTCTCCCCCCTATATGTTTGGAGGAACCCGATATCTGCAGGTTACGCACATCGTTGATTAGCTGGGAGGTCGTCGAGTTATATTTTCCAGATCGAGTGATGCGGCAGTTTGGGATGCTTCAGTCTATTCCGAAAGACTGTAATACAAGGATTGACCTGCATTTGGTTGATAGGCGAAGCAATCCCTCTAGAGATTACAAAATATATCATGCGTCGTATCTTCAGATGTGGGCTACTCGAGCAGACTTTATCGAGACCACTACGATGGGCGTTTCGGTCGCAGTGGATTACATGCAATGGTATAGGAACCGTACCCGTCTACGCATCGGGAACCCCACTACTCGTGCGTCTTTGCTCTCGGGGTATTATCCTACCGGGTCTAGTACAGTTGTCATGGTATGTATTTTATTTGGTAATAGGAAGAGTTAATAATTTGATAATTCCTTTAATTATTCACAAAATTTTTCGAATGATGATTTCAGGCTGATATTATGCGACGATGTATGACAGTGGCTGAATGCCACATTCATAGCGCCGACTCGGTGTTCTGAAGAGCATTTATTGATATTCAAGATATGTGCACCCGAGGACTTGCAGTTAGTCATCAGGATCACGAGTGGTATGCTGGACCAATATAGGTCAATTCAGGCACACCGACCATCCCAGTGACGCACGCCGACCATTCCAATATTTGATAATGTAGGGTCTGGTGCATGTGCTAACGAGTCACTCAACAGGCACTCAGTCAATGTTACAAGAAGTTGGTCTGACACTGACACTGATTTGCATCTAAACATGAGATTTCAGAATAAGAAGGAGGCTATATATGCAGTCAGAAAATGGTCTATTCAAGTAGATCGGGAATTCAGAGTCTTGGAGAGTAAGAAAGACTACTTGTATGCTAAGTGTAAGCATTCAAGTGCTGGCAATCCTTGTTCTTGGCATATTCGCGTTATACATAAAAAGACTCATGGACAATGGTAGATAACAGTCTTAAACAAAGAACACACATGTGTCATTACAGTTGTGAACAATGTGCATAGGAACATGGATCATCGGTTCATAGCCCGTAATGTGACACATTTAGTATTAAATGACCCTAAATGCCATGTAAGTGATGTTATTACTGAAATTCAGAAGCTGTGGAGGACGGATTGTTCTTATAAGAAAGCTTAGGAAGCCTGAAAGGTTGCTGTGGAACTTATATATGGTGATTGGCCCTCAACGTGGATTGCCTTACCAAAATACATGCTTGCCTTGCAGGATTCCAATCCTGGGACTATTGTGAGGTGGAGACACCATTGGACTAGTATGGATGATTTGAAAGCTTTTGGCTTCCTTTTCTGGTCATTCAAACCTTCAATTGATGGTTTCAAATATTGTCGTCCAGTGGTATCAATTGATGGAACCCATTTAAGGGGACTTTATCGGGGCAAACTATTGGTAGCATCCACTTAGGATGCGAATAGTCACCTATTCCCTCTTACTTTTGCCATCGTGGATAAGGAATTACTGGAGAGTTAGAGCTGGTTCTTAAAACTCGTACGTCAACATGTCATTTTGGACAGACATATATGTCTTATTTCTGATAGACATAAATGTATTGTAAATGTTGTACGCCATATGAATGAGTGGTAAGAACCTTTGGCTTTTCATCGATATTGCCTCGGGCACATAAAGGGAAATTTTCATGCCAAGTTTAAGGACACTAATTTGACAAGTTTGATGCACGCTGCTGGTTTAGAGCGCAAAATGACCAAGTGTCAATCATATTTGGATGAAATCAGGATTCGAAAAGAGGATGCATTTAAGTATTTAATAGATATTGGTTTGGAGAAATGGACTTTGTCATATGATGAAGGGCACATATATGGTTCAATGACTACTAGTTTGTCTGAATGTATGAATAGTGTTTGAAGAAAGCAAGATCTCTTCCGCTAAAGGTTTTGGTTGAAATTTCATTTCAAAAGTTAGTTAAATATTTTAATGAACATAGAGATGATACATCAAATTTGAGACACCCTTTACCTTCTGAAATGTGGAAGTTGTATTCTTATTTTGAGGATAAGTCCAGAGGGCATATTGTAACTGAATATAATGCACAGGTCGGTATATATGGGATTAAATCATCTGTTCAACAAGGGGGTAGAGTCCAAATGTTTACAGTGTCAATTTAACAGAGAGATCATGCACGTGCCAAAAATGGAGTTTATATGGTATTCCTTGTTCACATGGATTTGCAGCATGTCATCATAGAGGTTGAACCCAATTAACTTTGTTTTGGAGTTCTATACTAGAAGGAATTATGAGTTGACATATGATGGTCAGTTCTTCCCTTTGGCGGATGAACAGTATTAGAGGCCTTCTAATTTTACGCTTGCACCAGTAGAAGAAATGATGCGAAATGAAGTTCCTGGCCGTCCGCAAACATCGAGGATACCTTGTGATATGGATTATCGGACACCGAACTCTCCTCTAAGATGCAGCAACTGTCGTAGAAGTGGACATACTAGAAGGAATTGTAATAATAATAATAGTTTTACTGTTTCGAGAGACTAGCCATTAATATTGGACTATTAGTTCGTTTTATGTTCAATTGTATTTTCAATACAGTTTCTCTATATACTTGCGATATTTGTTCTTACTATTTTGAATGCTTCAATCCATATATATTATTATATTGAATTTTATTCATGTGATAAGTGTGTGGTCTACTATCAGTCCTTACTCAAACTACATTAAGTAATTGTAGCGGGTTGATTGCAGGTGGAGATTGTAGTAGGTTGAGGTTGCATTGCAGGTTGTTTGATCTGATTAGACAATTACTTATCACAAAAATGATAGTAGGTTGGGATTTGGGAAAATTGTAAGTTAGGAGTTGGGAAAACTACAGGTTGAGGTCACATTCAAGGAATACGACCTTATCCGGAAAGGTCGCATTCTTGGAATGCGACCTCAAACTCGCCCATTCAAATAAAAAAAAAAAAAAAGATATGGCGTTAATGTTGGGGATATGCCCTAGAGTCAATTTGTACTTATACTATTGTCATTATGTTTTATATAATGTGAGGCTTTCCTTTCCATGAATAGTGAGTTTTATTTTGTTGGTCATCAAGTACATGACTTGATAGTAAAACCCTATAATGAATACAATCACTATTCTAAAACTGTCCCTGATCAATTATTATTATTGGAATAATAATAAATTAAGATTAGTATGTTTGTGACTTGATGGCTATGTTTTACTGGCCATGGATATTTGTGATATCGAGTCAAGACATAAATAAATGTTAGAGAACATTGTATTGGACATGACCCACTGTGAGAGTACTTCATGGAATATGTCATAAGTACTTTCTAGCCATAATAATATTGAAAGTCCTTCGACCTAAATTCATCATAGTTTCCTATTTAATAAATTCTATATTTTGACATTGTCTAAAGTTGTCTTTAACCAGATAATAAATTAGACTACTGTTGGATATAGAATAAATCAAGGAGAGGAATATGATTGATTGTGAAGGAATTTGTCCCTCTCAGTTATGGGAGAGATATCTATGGGCCCCTTGATAAGTTAGACTGTTAAAAATGCATGACCGTGCTCAAATATATCAATCTAAGATATTGATATCATTTGTTTGAACAGTCTACTATGAAATCAAGAAATAATTGATTAAGCTTAATAAGGATGACATGCTCCGTGCCTTATGCTTAATCTGGATATCGTGTGACAAAAGGACTAAATATAAAATTATGGTTTGGTTTAAAGAGATCACCGATCTTCATTTAACCTGGATAGTTATAATGTTTTGCTAGAAACCGCTTATAACTTGTGGGTCATTTAAATATGATTTAGGTACACTGCCAGTGTTAAATGAACCTATAGGGTCACACAATAAGCGAACTTGTTAGGTTATTTTTTTTTTTTTGTAATCAGGTTCGATGAATCTGGAAATATGTCTAAGTTAATCGTACTTAAAAAATTTACCAGATACAATGAATCTGGAAATATGTCTGCATTCGATGTATCTGGATGATATCCAGATTATAAGAATCTGACTCGATAAATTAATTAGTTAAATTACCGAGATAATGGCAGAATCTTATCATATCAGTTTAAATTTAATTTGAATTTAAATTAGAATATGATAAGATATTATTAGGGTTGGACTCTAAGAGGTTCGGGGGTTTTTAAGAAAACCCTAACCGTCTTTTCAATAGTCCAATTTTTCTCGGTTGAGAACATTCGTGCCATTCTTTACCAGAAAAGAAAAAAAACATCTCAAACCCTATGCGCTAGCACTCTCCGAGTATCGAGTGAGTTCGCGGTGTGTATCCGATAGAGGACGTTCGCATACTGCAGCGTCTGGTGATTGTTCGGGTTGAACGTACAACAGCGCAACCAGAATCGAAGGATTTCGATTACAGCAACCAGAGGTAATTCTTAAACCTTAGATCATCTTAATCGTTTACTTGGGTCCTCGGAAGGGATTCGTGGATGTTTTTCGCGTTTAGGAGTCCACGAATTCTAACAGTTAATGTCACATTCCCCTGAATGCGACCTCTACTTAATTGGTCGCATTCTTGGTTGCATTCTTGGAATGCGACCTCACTATAAACGGCATCCCGATTCAAGCTGCCCCTCTGTCGGAATTCGGTGTAAAAATGCCACCATTTCACAAAATTTCCGCTTCATATAGTGTATAGACACAACTCTATTGAATGAATATCTGTGGGCACGCAGTAAGCGTGTGAAATTTGATAGTTCGTGGAATGGAAGTTTGAATGCTGAATTTGGATATGTGGTGTTGTGATAATTATAAAAAATTATCTAAATTCATGTGAGTTTGAAAAGAAAACCGTAATGTTAGTATAGAGTGATAAACATATAATTTTTATTAAAAAATTCATCTAAATTCATTTGAATTATTCAAATCTAAAAAAAAAATCATAATGTTAATTGTTATCTATATGAATTTATTAAATTTAAATAATCATAATATTTTAAAGAAAAAACTTTTTAAATTTCTTTCTAAAAAAATATTTAAATTTCATATTATCACGTGTTAATAATTAATTAATGGTGTCACGTGTCGGGTGCTTCCGTTGCTATATATATATATATATATATATATATTGAAAATTTAAGATAGGAAAAAAAAGAAAATCTTGTTTTATCTTATTTGAAAGTTGAGAGATGAAAAAAGAAACATGCTACTTTATAAAATTAAATTATAAATTTATTCCCTGCCTTAACAAACTTTTTATTTAAATTTAAATATTTGAAAATTATGTAATTATTTTATCTATTAATTTATTTTGACTCAATCCTCTAAAAAATATCCCCCAAGGGATTCTGTTCGTCTATTATTTCTCTCTAACTCTTTCTAAACTAGTCCATAAGGAAAAGGACCATTCATCTATTATTTCTATATCTTTTTCCTTTCCAAACTAGTCCAATAAGGAAAAGGAGTTATTCGTTGAGGTTTCCATTCATCTATTATTTGCATTCATCTCTCTCTCTTACCAAAAGAATTCATACCGTGTGTTTGATCGGGTTGAGAAGAAGGGGAAAAAAAAACAAAAAAAAACTCAAAGAAATAAAATTAAAATATATTCCTTTAGTATATAAATAACTAATATAATTTTTTTTTTAATTTATCCAAAAATAAGTATCTATTTTTAAATATAAAATATATTTAATTATTTTTTTTAATTTTACCCTTAATACAATTTTTTATCAATTAATTAATATTATAATTACCTATATAGATAAAAAAAAGACTCTAAAATAAAAAATAGGAAGAGAAAGACAAATGACATATGAGATGAAAAGAAATATATTAAAGTGATGTAATTAAATGAATGATAAGATTCAAATTAATGAAGTGAAAAAAATAATAAAAATATTTTAAAAAATATAATAAATATTTTAATTAATTTTATTATAAAAATTTACAATTTTTAAATATGTATAATTTTTAAAATTAAACTAATTATTTATAAACATAATAAGTAATATAATAAAACAAAATAGTATTTATTATTTATTTTTATCTCAGCTAAATAAAAAATTTCAAAAGTTTTAATAATTTCAAATATCTTACTACTCTTTTAAGATAAAAAGTCAGCTTTTTACTTAAATATTCTTCATTTTTAAAAAATTTTACCATCCAAATAAAATAAATACTCAATTTGCCCTCTTTCCTTCCCCCTCCTCCCTTCTTCTCCCATTGCTCCCTTTTCCTCTAAACACAGCCTTATCAACAAAATTTACCTAATAATTTCTGTCCTCAAGATTACAATTTGGAATATTTTCAACTATCAAAAAAATTGAAAAATTTTCCCCAAAAAAATTATTAAAAAAAAAGTTCTCGAACCTTCAGAAATCAATTCATCACCAGGTTCGGAGGGCAGCCATGGAAAAACTTGGTAGCAGTTAACAAGAGAGAGAGAGAGAGAGAGAGAGAGAATATATGTATGTGTGAGCGCGTTAAGCGAGAGCGAAGAAAGCGAGCAGCAATCGAGAGATTCAGATTGAAAACTATGGTTATCGAAACCCATCATAATGCGTTTCGAATCAGCAGCGCTTTGGAATCCACATGAAATTCAATGGCCGCTTCGAGCTTTCTTCTACTGAAGCCACCTCAAGTTTTCCAGAAGCGTTTGCCGTCCTCAGCCTCAAGACAAGAGTAAAGACGGCGAATCTTTTATCCAGTTAGGTCTTTGTAATTTCTATTATTTATGATTTGACCCTCTTAATTTAATGTATTTTCGAGCGAGCTCCCGCGGCCCATGAGCAGAGAGTTGGGCTCACCAGTAGGTTGGGCTATTTCAATAATAGAGAATGCGTTAAGAGGATGGTCCTTTGTCGCTTTTTCTGATTTATTATTATTACTATTTTCTTTCCATGTGAGACATTAAAGAGGCAGAGGACAATATATATATATATATATATACATATAGTATAAGTTAGTGAGTAGGAATATGAAAATCAAATCAAGAGATAAATTTTCTTTTTAAGTTTTTCTCCTTTACCTGATAGAGGCTGTAGAAAAGAAATAAACCTCAACTGCAAACTTTAATTTGTATTCTTTAAATAAATACATATAATAAAATCATTTGAAAAAAAATTACTATATTATTAAAATAGAAGTAAGAAAAATTGACATTTAGAATGTGAAACTTAGGATATTAATTTGTCTGTTAATACTAAAAATTTCCCTAAATTATTGTCAGTTTGTACTCTTATGCGATTGCCCACTTAGACAATTGATGTTGACAAAATGCCCCACCATATTTACCATGTTTTGGCATATGCTCTTCAAAATCACATGATTGAATGTCCATATGAATTCCTGGATGTGGAACATGTGTTTTATCAATTATTTAAGAACTAAAAATATAACAAAATAATATTAAATAAATTAATAATTTTTTTTTTGAATTACATGATAAAAATAAGAATTATATACAAAAAAAAAAAAAGAATAGTGCAAATGTAGAATGAAGCACACGTACCTCACTTTCTTTAGAGTGATTCATGCCAATGCAATGTAGTTGAATCGATGTAGTATTTTTTGGTTGTCTTGCTTCTAAAATATTACAGTGTACTATCTAATACTGTCACAAACTTGTGCTATTAGAATAGCTAAAGTTCTAACTACCATATGCCTTTCCTTAAAGCCCATATAGTGTATAAAGTTAGTAAAATAAGACATGCAACTTTAAAAGTGTGTATATGTACACCCCATAGATATATAACTTTTAATGTGGTAGTTAATAGAGAGAGTATCACTATCACATTAAAAAAAAAAAAAAAATTAATCGCCACTTGTTGTAAAATATTTACAACTCATAACATAAATGACATGAATATAATACTCCCTTCATTTGAATTTGAATGTTTCGTTTTGATTTAGTAGAAAATTTTAGAGAAGTATTTGACTAGGACAAAAGGCCTGTTTGGATGGAGGAAAAAGAGATGAGAAGAGATGAGTGCAATACATAAAGAAAAAGGAAAGAGAGGAAGAGAGACCACTAGTTATTTATTATACTAGGTTGTTGCCCGTGCGATACACGGGAATAACATATTTATTTTATTTTTATTTTAAATACATTATGGAAAAAAAAAGTGGTATCCCCACTAATGTCATACAATGGATAAATCATTAACACCAGAAAAATAAAGGGCAGGAGGTAAAATAAGAACCCTAGCAACAAATCTTTCCAAATGAATTCCATAAATTGAAGATCATTGTTCATTATTCCTTGATCAAATTTTAGAAACAAAAACAACTATGTCACTGATGTAAAAAAGAAATCAGACTCCAGCAGTGGAGTTTCTCTCAATGATCTCCACACCAAAGAGCCTAAAACTTCCCTTTGTTGAGCTATTTGATTCAACGACCTCCCCGGCACCCTTCTCTTCAACAGAGGTATTTTGCACCACCCCACCATGGACCCCCTCATAATATCCTACATCAATCATGAATAAGGACTGCTTCTCATTTGATCCATCTTTACACTCACAGAAGGAGAAAATGATCACGTCTTTTTCTCTCAAACCTTTATCCTTGACAAAGCTATTCCATCCGTGAGTAAATACAAAGCTTTGGCTACTCTTCCAATAGCAATACTAGAATGTCCATGACTTCATTGTCCTGTCATAAAAGACTAGTTCTGTAACATCTACACCAGTAGCACCAGTTCTGTTATAAATGCTCTGTGCTTGGGTGGAGTCACCAAATCTTGCCCAGATTTGGATTTTGCTGCCAGATAGTCAAGAAACATGGTGGAGTAGGAGCCATCCTTTATCATGGTTAGGACAGTTTTTGTGCTGTACTGTTTTTGGAAGTTTGGTTCCTCAATGGTAACTTTTGTCCATGGAAAGTTTCTGTGTGAATCTCCACTACGAAGTTTAATGGCTGCACTATCATATGCCATTGCTGCTTCCTTAGATTTGAAAGTCCCAAGCCAAATCTGCTGATGGTTAGCATATATCTGTGCTTCCCAATGGTTACTGTTGTGTTTTTTAGCTTCTATCTGCTGTAGAACACTGTAGGATAAGGAGGAGGAGGAGGAGGAGGAGGAAGAAGAAGAAGAGATCATACCTTAATGGACATGGGGATGTAAGCTGTAAGGCGTTTCATACGGTATACATGTGAGGAGTTGTATGCATGTGAGGAGTTGTAGAAGTGAAGAAGATGGCTTCCTCCCATACTTAACAGTTTTCTTTGCTCTCTGTGTTACAAAAGTAAAAGCTTTTCCATAGGCGACGGAGGGAGCAGGGGCTCCAAGAAGAGGTCCATAAGCTTTCAGGAAAAGGGTAAGGCTCGACATATTCCCATGGTGCAGCTAGACGGCAACGGTGCCGGGGGAGTGGTTCGCAGCCCTTGAGGAGAAGCTTTTGTGCAGTTCATCATATTGTGCTCTATATTTCGAGATTGTTGAAATCTGTTGTAATGATTGTGAAGAGTTATTGACAATAAATAGTAGATTATCAAACTTTGAACGTGGATAATCTTATCGAACAACAAAAAGACATGTTGAAACTTAGATAATCTTTATCTCAATCTATCTGGATTCAATAAATTCATTAAATTCAGTTCACATGGATAACCTTCATATTTATATAAAAAAAAGAAGTATTAAAAAAAATCTCAACAATTCAAAGTATCCATATGTCAACATAAGAAGTGCCATGTGTCGTTATGGGTGCTTCTACAACTCCTATTATATATATATACATACATACATATATATATATATATGTATACATATAGATTTGATTAGATATAGAGGAAAAAAGAAAAAGAAAAATAAATATAGCGTTTGGAAAGAGAAAGGAGGAAAAAGAAAAGAAATGATACGATTTGAATTTGTTATTTTACCCAAGTTAAAAAATATTCAATTTAAGAAATACATCTTATCTTGTTATATTAATGACATATTAATCAAATTCCTAAAATATAACTCACAATATATTTGTCAGAAAAATGAAATAAACTTGTTACGGAAAAACAAATGAAAACAAATATACATGTAATTTATATATCAAAATTTACTAAATCAATTAATATAATTATCAAAGCAATAAAAAAAAAGAAAAATAATTAGTATAATTTGTGTTGAATATGTTGAAAAGTTACTAGATATTTGTGTTGCAAATTCTTATGAGATGAGCACTCTTTACCTCAAAAAAAATTAGAACTAAAAATGGTGGGAGTAAAAAGTTTGATGTAACAATGTTAAATTCTAAATGTATTAAGGGTATTTTAAGCCATTCAATAAAAAGCCCGTAAAAAAGATTTCCTATCCTTCCTAGTTTACAACTTTTGAACAAAAATGATGTTAAAACTTTACACTAAATTTAGTCCCTCAATTTCCCTCCCATTCCCTTCCTTTCTTTTTCAAAAAAACTAATCTAAATACCTGAAACTTAATCCTCTATTTTCTCTCATCTCCTCTCTCTTTCTATTTTTCTCAATCCAACCAGACTCTACATTACTACATTACCCTTATTAATTAGAAAGGATAGTAGTAAAACTCATCCCAAAATAGAACATTCATTTCCAAACATCTTAAAATAAGAATATAAACATTTAATTTCGGATAAAAGGGATAACATATTTTTGTAACCTTCCCAAAATCATTAAGATATTTATTAAAAGTATTTATCTTATTAAAATACCTCCAACAATATCTTCCAGATATATTAACCAGCATGGATACAACAAGAAGTATTCCTCATAACCAAAGAATTATCCAAGAGTTTGTTCTACAAATTTTCTTGATGGCTATAATCAAAAGCTCAAAATGGCACCCGTATTGAAGTTCCTCTTAAGTGAAACGAAAACTTTCAAAAAAAAAAAAAAAAAAGTTGCTAAAATAGAGCTAAGATCAAAGCTTACATTCTCTGAGATAATTCACTATAATCTGCAGAGCTTCATGTAACATGTATGCATCCAACTTTATCACTGAAATGAAATAAATATCATAGTGCTGAAACTCATTCACAGAAGCATAAGATTGACATAAAAAATGATAACCTCAATAATTTCAAGCAATTTCATCTTTAAATTCCTCTATGTTTCAAAAAGGGGTGGTAGAATGTTTCATAGCGAGTATGACTTCATTCATGCACCAGAAAACACGGTCAAACAAGAAACAAAAAGGAGAATAGGAGGCTATTAAAGTTTGACACGTAGAACTACTATGCACAAGGTAGTACATTGGAAACACAGCCTATCATCCAACAAGAGCTAACATATCAATCCAAAAATTAGTACACAGCTTGATATTTCTAAGAATGCTTTTCACACACATTATCATAGTTGAAGAAGTTGAAGTTCCCAAGATATCATTTACAATCACTTCATTTTGTTCCCCTCCTCAATGTGAAACAACTGACTTGAAATGATTTGATGACTGGAATTTAGACTGAGCTGTATCAGATTCCTCAGCTTCGTTAAAATTAATTGCTCCTGTCCCACTGATTTGCTTCCTATAAACCAAACAAGTGCCTGTTCAGAAATTTCAGAAATCATATAGATCTCTTTTTGTGGTTCTTTAATTGATTTTCAATCTGTCAAAGAACTAAATTCAACATCTGAGTGACTGTCATACTGGAGTTAATTGTTAAGACGAAACACTTCTAGTTGTTAACACAATCAATTGGAAAAAAACATTTTGGAAAAGATTGGTGCACCATCTTACTCTAAACAATCCAAATAAACCAAACTGACAAATCATATTGTAAATGAAACAGGAATTATGACATGTTATACATTCCACTGTTATCACTGTCCATTGAATAAACTAATGCCTCAGTATAATTGTATGTATCAAGCTCCATGATATCATATCAGGATAATTTGCATGCAGTACTTGACTCACTGCTGATGGACAATAAACAATTAAACGAAGGATGTGGCAAAATCAGAGAAGCTACAAATAGTTGTGCAGTGTGATGATACTTCCTCCATGCTTGTTTATTGTGAACTACAGTTGTAAGGGTTTCCAGCAAGTAAACTTTGATCTCCTTCAAACATAAATGACAGAAATGATATAGGTTCCAATGGAACAAGATTTTTAGTTTGCTTCATTTGATTTTCACTAAAGGATCTAAAAATTCTCCTATATGTATAAAATCTTGGGAAGCAATTGGATAAGATATTAGAAGTTACTTACCCATAATATTAAGACTAAAATTATAAGAGGAGTTCCAGGGAAAAAAAGACTGACAAAATTTAGGTCTTGACATTTAGAACTCCAGCAATGTTATAGAAAAACAGTGTCTTTCACACCTAACATGCACATATCACATTAATATGCAAGGAATGCTGATCCATTAAAACACCATTTACCCCTGAGAGACGAGAGTCTCCTCAGATAGTGCTTTTTCTAGTCTCTCCTCAAATGGTGTTGCATGCCAACTGACTTTCTGATCCTGATAAGGAGAAAAAGTTCAGTAGTTTCTAGTTCCAAAATATTTAAGAAAAGCTTAAGATAGAAAAGGAAAAAAAGATTAAGACGGAAGGAGAACCTCTTTATACTTATTTGTTGAATTGGGAATTCCATTCCCATCCCACCATTTGGGTGATATACGAGAAGCTTCATCGTCATTCCAATGAGCAGCTACCATCCCAAGAATTGGCCTATCACCTGGAGTTCTTCCAAATTGAAAATTTGCACCAATACTGGAACTATTATGTTGACTACTGCCATCAGGATGGGAAGGAGGTGCTCTTAACCAGGGAGACAAGCTTGCTTCCATCTTCAAATCTTGTCCAACTGAATGTTCTTCTTTCCTTGCTTCTGAAACAGGAGTTGCCTCATCAGTATCTCTTGAAGGCTCTTTGTCATTTTTCAGGATATTAGAATTGGAATCTTCATCCTTTAACACTTCCCATTGAGACAAACTCTCTACAGGGTTTAAGACAGGATGCACATACTGAGACCTGATCCGCGTTTTGATTTGTCCCATACCATCTAGATATCCGGGAAAAACAGTTCCAGGTGTTTGCATCTCATCAGTTAACTTTAGTGGTGTTGGGTAAGGTGAAGGCTTTCCAGTACTAGCAATGCCTGCTGATCCAGATTGCTTGGAGTTTTGACTAGAAATTTCAGATGAATAGCTCTTTGATGAAGATGGAGATGTGTCAGGCTCACAATCAAAACGAACTGACTTGTTCTTGTATGAAACACTTGGAGCCATGCAGTTGGCGGACACAGACGAACTTGTCGGACTCATGTCCATTCTAGATATAGCCTTGTTTGATGTAGCATTCTGAATCCCAGTGCTTTCAAATGAGCTGGCAGAGAACCCCTCTGTGGTTTGCCTTTCAGTCATGCAACTACAGGATCAAAACATCATTCAACATTGTCCATAAGAACACAATTTTGAATATGACCCTCTTGACAAATTACAGGAAACAAATCTATAGCTAAAGAAGGGGAAGGAAAAGGAATGAAAGGACCAAGGATGGAACCTGCTAGGCGTGTGCTCCAATGAATCTGATCCCTTAGTCCATTCTTCACAAACTTTGATGGGTGATGGTGGCTGGCTGGGTTTCTTTTCTAAGTTGAACTTCTCAATGGATGTGTCAGTGAGCCATGATCTAAAGTTTTCACCTTCATGCTCTTCACTCTGACCTGATAAATCCTTCTTTACCTCTGCAACTTTTCGAAGTTCCACAGGTGTTTCGGGAAGAGTTCCACAAGCCTTGAGGAACTTGGCCTGCAGAATAGCATTATTAGCAGCACTAGATACAAAGTGTGACCATAGATACGTGGAGGCTTGTCTATCAAAATAATTAATTTGCTATACAAGTTCAGAAACACGGTTATCATAATCCCAACTGTGAATTTTAACCTAGTCAACACCCCCAATCTACCAGCTAGGATTGCTTCAGGTTGCCAAATTTAAGAAAACCTCTGAAACTAGAATTTTGAAACACCAAGTATCTCAACGAATTTGCAAAAAATTGTATCATAACCAACAATTTATATAAATAAGTTTGTCAATGTAAATGTATTAGTATTTGTGAGGCATCCAGATTGAGTAATTAAAATGTCCGCATATTCTTAGAAAGAAGCTAGAAATGAAACTTCTAAATATAAGCATCTATACTAATTAATATAACACAGATTCTTTTCTGGTGGTTATTCTTATGCCTACAGACTGACAAATGAATCAAAGACTAAATTTGATTTAAAAACCAATTCTAGTTATGTCAATAAATTTTTTTACTGTTTACTTTTCCCAAGGGACAGACAAAAAAATAAATATGGTAAATATGAAGAACAACTACTTCCATTGCTGACAAACAAATAAAAGAAAAAGAGAAACATTTCAACAACAGAAAAAATAACAATCCAACAAGAACCTAAAAGCTGTAAACAAGAGCAAACTTTAATACTTGCTGGTCAGGTTACAAATGTGGCGAACCCCCTCACCAAAATCAGATTGTTGTGGAATTTCCCGTAAAAAATCGGGTAAATTTTATAAAATTGAGAACTCTAATTCAGTGGTTTCATTTAAATTCAACTCAATTAGATCAGTATTTATGCGATCATGCATTTCAATTCCGAATAACATAACAAGAGTGACAGACCTCATCCTTGAGCTCCCCAAAATCAAATTCAATTCCTGGCTTCGGATTTCCCAATTCTAGATCTTCCTTCTCCTTAGTTGGTGTACCATCATTTGCTTCGCATTCCAAATTATCACCAAAAAATAAATAGAACCCGACAAAATTCAATTAATAAAAAACAGTAAATAAATTTAAAAAAAAAACAAAAGAACGATCTCACAGACACTGCCTACCTTCAGATAGCAGCAGTGATGATAGCGCTCTCCGACGTCTACTTACCACAGTCTCCTGATCCTGAAATCAATAATTAAAATTTTCAAAAAATTCGAACCAAAATTGAAAACAAAACTACAAAAATAAAGATGCAGAAAAAACTCTCCAATCTTACATTGGCATTGGCAGTAGAGGAAGAGGACGGATGATTAGGGGTAGAATCTTTGACACGGAAACAGCTGAAAACACAGCCCATTGCAGCGACCATTACTTTGAGAAAAATTCTCTTCAAACCTAAAAATCCGACTACCGATTCAACGCCACCACAGCCCCTTTTAGGCCGAGAAGTGGAAGAGCATTTCATTTACACAGTGCAAAGACTGATTTAGCTGGAACTGATTGAGGGGGTGGGGATGAGGGGGGTAGGAAAGGGGGACAAAGGGGGGTAGAGGGTGGGGTGTCACTGTGTTGATGGCTCCCTTGGATTTTGAAATTCGAACGAAAGCTGAGACGAGGGAAAAATATGGAAGTAACGCTCTCTGGGGATATAATTTCATTAATGGGAATTCTTCTGCCCAAGCGCGTGACGAGATTACAACACGTGTAATATCTGTTTTGTTTTTTATTTTTAAAGTTGTAACTTCTTTTTAAGAATTTATTTAAATTAAAAAGAATTTGAATTATAAAAAAATGGGATAAAAAGAAAAAAAATAATATTTTGTGAGTAAATAATAGTTTTCAAGAGATAAAAATTATTTAGATTGAAAATTTTAAACTAAATTAAAAATTTTAGTTGAATTGAAATTCAAATACATTCTTAGGCTTGGTTTGGTTGGAGTAAAAGTAAGAAGAAAAGGGGAGAGGAAGTAAAATATAAGGTACTTCGTTTTGTTGGAGTGTAAAGAAGGTAGGAAGTATATGTGGAAGGGGAGTGGATCCCTTCACATCAGATTTTTATTCTCTTCCGAATCGGGCAGATTGGGATGTAAATTGATGTTAAAAGACATTCATATCCTAGGGACTCTTCTCTTATTACAATTATATCCTCATATAATATATTTGGAATCAACCCTTTCCTTCACTGCAACTTCAAACTTCACCATTGTTGGAGGTGGTCGACACAAGATTGAAACCGCTTTACCTTCGCTTCACCGACATTTCAAATCTGGTTTGTAAATCACATTCTCCTTTTTCTTTTTTATTTTTTTTCTCTTCCTTCTTCTGATTTGAATTTTGGTATTTCTTTTTTCTTTTTCCCTAGTATTTCTTCAACTTCTTCTACCAATTCCTATAGCACTAGTTAGCACTCTATGAAGGAAACAAATCAATTTGTGTGTGCTGATGGTATAGTGCAGTGTTGGAAACTATTATTTTCCAACACTGCCTAGTTGCGCATGAATTTTGCTTTTTAATTTCTTGACATTGGAGATTCCTCATATAATATATTTGGAATCAACCTTTTCCTTCACTGCCGCTTCAAACTTCACCATTATTGGAGGTGGTCGACATAAAATTGAAGCTGCTTTACCTTCGCTTCACCGCCGCTTCAAATCTGGTTTGTAAATCACATTCTCCTTTTCCTTTTTTATTTTTTTTCTCTTCCTTCTTTTGATTTGAATTCTGGTATTTCTTTTTTTTTTTCCTGGTATTTCTTCAACTTCTTCTACCAATTCCTATAGCACTAGTTAGCACTCTATGAAGGAAACAAATCAGTTTGTGTGCTGATGGTATAGTGCAGTGGTGTAAACTATTATTTTCCAACATTGCCTAGTTGCGCATGAATCATGCTTTTCAATTTCTTGACACTAGAGATTTTATGAACAGATCCCCCTTTGCCTAGGAAACTTTCACTCTTTGGCGAGGAAAGATTCCTAGCCAAAAGTCATGTTTTGGCGAGGAATTTCCTCGCTAAAAGGAAAAAGTTTCCTAGCTAAAGAACTCTTTTGACGAGGAAAATTCCACCTTTTTCATTAAAGTATCATTACAAATTAAAAAAAAAAAATTGTCTATGATGAATCAATCCTCGATACAATTTGTTTATGATTATGATCAAATCATAATCAATCCAATCAATTACACAATCAACCAGTATAATATAATGTACTTATATTTGTTGGCCATTCTGTAGGCCCTATGGAATGATTCAAGGAAAGGATCTTTGCAGAGATCATCCGATCCGGATTAGTTTGAAAATGATATGATGTAACACCCCTACTAAAAATAACAGTGGAAGTATACCAAATCGGGTGTCGCCCATCCAGTTACTTAGACAAAGGGTCTTTATAACGAAGAACCAAAAGAGTATACAAAGTCCAGACTCATACTATAACATAGAATCTCATACATACAATCTTCATATTAAATCAGTAATAAAGTACATAATCAAAAGAGAGATCGTCCGAACCTAGGCTGTCGTCACTGTGGTATCGTCCTTTTATCCATAGGTCTACTCAACTTCGAATCCTACAAAAAGAGTAAGATAAATGACACGTATGAGTGAAAAATCACCCAATGAGTCCCGTGTGTGCTAGTACTTTATTCAAGAAACCGAGTATATAAAACCTTCGTGGAAAAGCATTTCATTTTCATACTAGAAACAACTTTAAAACTCTCTAAAAAAGAGTTTATTCAAAACTCAATCATTTTTGAAAATTTGTGTTTCAATTTCAAATTATTACACCAATTTTCAAATCACAGGTACTTTCTAATAGAAGGTCGGCCTATATGTAAAGCTCACAAGGCTTCGCCTTCGATGTCACGTATCATTGTACTTACGCCGCAGCCTATAACACTCAACAGCAGTGTACTATTAAGAATAAATAATAGGTATACCGTGGCACACTCTTGTCACCGTAAGCTAGAGGTCCCAATCCTAACGTCAATCACCATTGAGGCGACAAGGAGTCAAATGCTACCAAGTGTCTCCGCCCAACATTCAGAGAACGACTTAAAAAATAAGGTGAGCCCGTGCGACAATTGCCAGGTGCTAAATGGCTAGTTAGGACGACTCATCTTAATGTCCTATCGCCCTATTTAGAGTAAGACAAACCCTAGAACTAATTGGGTTACTTGGAATCATCTATCTCTAACATGAGCTAGTACAAAGATCAAAGTTCTTACTGAGTACTCAACATTACCAATGCCAACCCCTACTGACTGATCAGGCCAGAGGGTTATTAGTTCCCGTAGGATTGTCAAAACAAACATTTTTTTGGGCAAAATATCATTTTTCAGAAATTAATCCCACTGACTCGCAAGTCAGATAATAAATTCCATAGGCTCTGCAAGGCCAATCAATTTATTCCATAGGCACATAAGGCCAATAAAGTAGTTTTCGGGATCAAAATGTTATTTTTCAAAAGTCAACCTCATATCGAGAGATCATTTTTCAAAACCGTGTCGAAATAGGGTAAAGAGTTCTTTTCACACAGTAAAACAAGTTTCCAAAAGTATTCGGGTCATTTTGCCTATACCGGATCTCAAAAGTCATCATTTCTAAGGGTATTCAAGTCATTTTATCCATACCCAATTCCAAAAGATTTTTCGAGGGTATTCGAATCATTTTACCCTTACCTGAGTTGAAAAGTGTTCACAAAAGTTCCAATAAGGATATTTCAGTCAGTTACCAAATACCCGATTCAAAAGGTTTCTATAAAACGTTCCAGTAAGGACATTTAGATCATTCTCTAAATACCTGATTTTTAAATGAACTTATTTCAAGAAATCTAGGATTCAAATCCTAAAAGAGGATTAAATTCAAAGTTTTCAATTATTTTTTCATAAAATGTTCCAATAAGGGCATTCTAGTCAATTTGTGAATACCCGATTCCAAAATTACCATTTTTTGAAAATACCAAGTATTTAGTCCAAAAAGGACTAAATTTACAAAATTCGTACTTTAATCATCCATTAAGGTTTCCAAGCCAATTATGATGTGCATTCAAGCCTAAAATGGCATAAAAATAAATTTTGTTCAGATAAACCTTAAATATATTTAAGGATTTCCAAAATGGTATATAAAACATAGCATTTCATGAAAAAATAAAGCATACTAGCTTTCAAGGAGTTTTAAAAATCAAAAGGACTTACCTCATGTCCTAAATAAACTTTTACCATTCACGGGCCGTTAGACTATTGTTTCCATCGTTTTTAATGTGTTGTTGGCCGTTGACCGACAAACCTACACCAAACATCGTTTTTATGTTAAATTGTGTTTGGTCAAAAAGTAGCCGATGGTTAGCCGACGTGCCTGACGGTTAGTCTTTGTCCAGCTGACGTACCCAACGATTAGCCGATATCTAGCTAACGTGCCTGACGGTTAGCCGACGTTTAGTCGACGGTCAGCCGTTGGTTAAGAAAATGCACAACGGTCATTCGCGTCGTTTTTTCGTTGTTTGTTCAATTCTCCTATTTTTCTTCTTCCATATATTTCCTCTTTTCATGAACAAGGAATTATATTTATGTTCCCATTCATTTCATACCAAAATCACATAATTATTCTTCCTAAGTTCATTCACTTTCCAACCAAAATCCTGAAATTTTGCTACTTTGACACACAATTTTGTTTTGCACATAACTTTCAATCCACAACTCCGATTTGGCTCTATGATATACTAAAATGACCATAAGACTCTTAAATTTAATTTTATGTAAGCCATTTTCTATTTCTTGGCTCCCATGAAACAATACAAGGCAAAAATAGCCCTAATAGTTTTACTCCAATTCAACTATTCATGCTATCCTTTGATTTCCTTTACCCTTTAACACCTTGAGAATATTAATTCATTCAATTTTCCCGCAAATTATCTTTGATTCTTGAATTTTCAGATTCTAATAGCCCACAAGAGTCATGCTTATTCAACACCAATTCATTTCTTTCAATCAAAAGCTAGCATAATTAATCATTCTAACCTATTAACTTAAATTTTCATTCCACTTTGATCCTTATTTCATCAACCAAGATCGATCCTTCGAATTGCCATGAGAATTCAGTTCTTCATCATACAAAACACTATCCATAAATCTCTTAAGCAGCTGGCATACATAAGCATACACAAAGTTCATAAACCCTAACTTTTGATCTAAAATCAAGACATGAAACTCATATTTTCATATTAAAATTAACATCAAAATGATCACCATTCACCCAATAACAACTTTAATTCTAGCAAGGTGAGGTTTTACCTTGTATCTAAAGCTCTTTGGTGTGATTTGCTCCAAGATTCTCTCAAGAACACATACACCTCACCAAGAACACACACTGGCAACTTTTTCTCTTTCTCATTAATTTCTTTTTCTCTTGTTTTTCTTTCTTCAAGGCTGCCAAAATTCTAGCTGAATAACAACCTTCTCACTGCCATTCTTCATCAGAAAATTGGCCAAGAAAATTTTAATTTAATTAATGGTATGGTGGATTTCATATAGGTGTGTTCCAATCACAATTTTACACACCATTTTCCTTGATTTTCTTCCTTAATTTTTCTCTTCTCTTTCTTTCTTGTGGCTACTGATTTTCTAGACATTTTCGAACCATTCCACTACCATCTTCATGGAAAAATATTAGCCAAATAAATTGCAGAAGACCTTAATTAAATAGCTCACAAATGATGTGTTCCAATCATAATTAAACACATCATTTTTCTATTTATTTTATAATTCTTTAATTCCATCAATCTTGCATGAATTCTTTATGCAACCTCTTATAAATTGACACATGTTTATGGGTGACCCAATCACAAAACGCCACACGTACCATTTTTCGACCGCATGCACCGGATGATGATTCCATAACACTTTTACAAGTGGAATTTTCTTATTCCGCAATTCCTTTTCAGCATACTTCAAGATCTTAATAACCTTGCAGTCATCTCAATAGGCTCTTCATCCAAAATGTGTGCAGGATCAACTACAAACTTCCAAAATTGGGTAACATGAAACACGTTGTGAATACCTTGAAGCTCTACTGGTAACTCCAATCGATAAGCCACTTTTCCAATCCTTTCAACAATAGGGAATGGTCCAACGTACCTAGGTGCTAACTTTTTCTCTTGTCCTCTGATTCTCAATTGTCGTTGTAGAGTCAACTTCAAGAATACTTGGTCTTCTCCGACAAATTTCGAATCTCTCATGCGTCGATCTGCATAACTTTTCTGTCTACTCTAAGCTGCTTCCAACTTGATTTTGATCATTTTGCATAGCCTGTCGAACTTTTTCAAGATCAAAAACATCATATTCACCCATTTTTTGACCTAAAATTTCCCAATACAATGGAGACTGACATTTTCTTCCATATAAAGCTTCAAATGGGGCCATTCCAATTGTTGATTGATAACTATTATTGTATGTGAATTCTGCATACGCAAAATTATCAATCTGCTTAGTTCCAAAATCCAAAGAGCAAGCCCACAACATGTCTTCCAAAACTTTATTCACTCATTCAGTCTATCCATCCGTTTGTAGGTGCGTTACTGTACTGAACTTTAATGTTGTCCCATATCTCTGCTGCAATTTAGTCCAAAACTTCGAGGTAAATCTAGGATTTTGATCTGACACAATATTAGAGGGTACTCCATAAAGTCTAATTACTTCCTCTATATAAATCTTACTTAACTTCTCTAAAGAACCCCGTTGGTTAATGGGAATGAAATGAGCGAACTTAGTTAATTGATCCACTATTACCCATATAGTAACTCACTGTCCTACTGCTATGGGTAATCCTATAATAAAATCCATAGTAATTTCATCCCATTTCTGCGATGGAATAGGTAATGGCTGTAACTGTTGGAAAAAAATACCCTCTTAGACTAGGTTTCTGATGTAAATATCGAATATTTTAATAAAAGAATTTATTTTCAGAAATTATTTGTGAATTTACAATTTTACTTTTGTACAATTACGTTTGGAAAAGACCCATTGTGTTTAAGTAAGTGGTCCATGTGAATGGAGGTCTTTCACAGTAAGGTATGGATCACGGGTTACTTAACATATAAAATTTTGTTCTTAACCGATTGATAAGAATGGGAATTTCATCATATCTAGGTTATTATGTTGTGAATTCTAAATGGGGAATGTTTTACCTTTAGCTAGTGAGTAGTCCACTCACTTTATGACATAAGCGTATTTCGAATATGTAGAACAGGACCTGGAGTAGTGATTTTTAAAAGTACTATATGGTAGAAACCTAGACTACTACTGCTATAGCGTGGACTAGTACTCTACGACTTAAGTATGAGTTGGTGGTCTAACGAAGCTGGAAGCATATACTTTGATATGCTATAGTTGAGGTTCTATCATAGGGCCAATATACTTGCATGTTGGGTATGTGTGACTAGTTAGTTAAAATAGACTTGTACAAGATAGTTTCTATACTATATCGCCCCTTATAGTTGTCTGAATGATCTAAATATCCAGGGCCCTGGGAAACATGACTTGGATGTTTGCTTTAGGGTAGCTCCCTTGGAAAGCGAAAACAATCTAGGAGGTCGTGGATCATTGGACTAGAGGCCTAAGGATGGTAGATGCCATTTAGAGATGTGTTAGTACACTTTTTCTTCTCTAAATGTACGACGATGTATACAGGGGTATTTTAGTCATTACACTTGTAGGTAGGAGACTTTGCTAACGTAGCACTGTCCTTGGGTCAATATTTCCTTATGGTGATATTAAAAAATATTTAAAATACAAAATACAGCTATTTATATGGCAATGGTATTTTGGTCATTTTAGTAGCCAAGACGGTATGTCTTTTGGTCCCCAGTATAGACCGTGAATCCTAATTAAATATGGGTTAAGGAATTGATCTTAAATTAAATGGAATTTACTTTATTTAAGTAGCCTAATTTAATTGTTGGGCTAGAATAAAATAAAGGTCTATGGAGAGAGAATTAATTAAATTAGTTTAGTGGGTTAATTAATTATTCAGGGCTTTGGCCCAGTTTGAATAATTAAAGATTAACCTGAAACTAAACTAATGATGCGTATTTATTTGGGTATAAAAATCATATAACAAAAATAAGCACATTCCCAATCAAGTTTAAATTAAAATGTTAACCCCAAATTACATATATGAGCAAGCGTACTCATCATTAACATAGTATAGGGTTCAAACGAATGTCGATCCTTAAGGAACAAGTATTCATTAATCCATTTTCTTTCATTGTTTAATTGACTCAATAAAGTGAAAAAGAAATATAAAGGAAAATAAAATAAAACAAAAATATATACATGTCAAGGATGGAGAATTATGTAACTCAAATCATTGTTTTGACAAACATGATCTCAAAGTACCTAATCATTATCATAACTAATTATTTCCCTGGCATTATGAAGGATTAAAGTAGATTCACTTCTATGGTCTATCCATGAAATCACTATCTTCTAGATAAATTAGCATCACTTAGTCTGTCTTAACTAATTTACCCAAAAGACGCATTAAACACAATCCTTGATTAAATTTTCTTGGTCTGATAAATTTAAAGCATGAAATTAATCAATGAATCCTTGGTCTGGTAGACATCAATTAACCTTTAATTACTCAATTCTCAGCAATTAACCCCATTGGTCTAGCAAGTTAACAGCCAATAAATATGAAATTAATCAATTGCACCCACCATCAACCTCTTTGGTCTAGCAAGTTAATGAAAAGAAACAACCAATTAATCTCGTAATAAACCCAAGTAATTAAACGGCAAGAAAAAAATAATCAATTAATCAAAAGATCAAATAATTCTAAATATCATGAATATCTAAAACAATGTCAAATTACAATAAAACAATTAATATATCATTGTTCAAGAAAAAGAAAACAAAGTAAAAGAAAACACTCATAGACAAGCCTCCATCTTCTTCTTTTGAAAACCTTCTTGCACAACCTTCCTTGAATTGAAAAATTTCTCATTTGGTTTGAGTGATTTTCTATGATAATCTATGAATTCTTCCCTTTTCTCTTGTGTTTTCAATCTATTTATAGGATTAAGAAGTGTCTAAACTCGGTATAATGTTCTTGGCCGAGTAGAAGTAGGAAGATACTAAATGTGACACCCCACCTAAAACCAACCCTAGAGTAAGGGGGTCGGGAATTCATATCATATTATTTTGCATGAAATATATACTTTTGAATGATTTTATGTGCTGTAGAATCGTGGATTATAGGTTTAAATGCTTGGTTATGCTTGTTGAGTAGGAGGGGTAAAATGGTAATTTTGCTTGAGGTCAGAATAGGGAGATAACTTGAGGAGTAGATAAGAAAAATATGTGGGTGAGAAAATAAGAACAAGAGTTAGTGTGGTTTAGTGGTTAGAGCTTGGTGAATTAATTTCTAAGGTCATGAGTTCAAATCCCATTATTTAAGTTTTACCGTGATTATCTTAATTAAGTTTGAATTTTTATTTTCTTGCATTCCATGGAAATAGGAATAATTGTCTTAAGGGAGACATGAAGAGAATGTCCTAATCTTATCCTCATGTCCTAAAAGAATTCTAGAAGAATTCTTGTCCAATTTATTACCTCTAGCTTTGTCCTAGCATTTTCATAATTCAAATGAACTAAAATCCATTAAATATTTTTCTTTGAATTCCAAAAAAATTATGTGATAATTTCTTCCCCTTGAATTTTGACAATCAGCTTTGGGGAAGGGAGGTTGACCAAAAATAGGAGGGGAAATAGGAAGGGTTCCAAGAGAAAATCAATCACCATGGAAGGACCTTCAAATCTATCTTCACGTTGTTCATGCTTTAGTGGTAAGAAATCTGGAAATTTTCCAGATTTGTTGCAGACCTTTTATTCGAAAATTTAGGCCATAAACCCATTCATTTGCTGCCCAGAAAATGGTCATTTCAAGTGGCTTGGAAGCTGGAAAAAATTGTGCAATTTTTGGACTGCACAAAACAGCACCAAACCAGAAAAATTTTCTGGGCAATTCGTAGCTCTTCATCAAAGAAATGAAGCTGTTTTTAGTTCATCTTCAAGCTAGAAAACTCCTCTGTATTTGTCCAGAAATGAGGCTGAAAAACCACCCTTGGAAGACCTTCAAATATCCCTGAAGAACCTCTGAAAAACCGAGCCAAGGGGGTGCGAAAATCCTGCACCAAAATTCTGCAATTTTCGGAAAGCCCTGAACATTTGAGACCAGAATTTTCCAGCCTTGTTCCTTTCTAGCCTAAGACCGAAAATCACCTTCAACCTCTGTAGAATTGAGCTTTGTTCAGCTATACACTGAACACCATTAAACCCACACTTACCTTGAAGCATAAGGACTCCATAGCAACACCACAAAACACTCCTAAGATCACTCCATTCAAACTCCATTTGAACTTCAACTAATTTCAGCATTTCACTCCAATAAAATCACTCTTGCATTAAGCTGAATTAACCAGAATTTCCTCTGCCTTTAAGGACTGAATTTTGGCCAGCCTTGAGCAACATTAACCTTCAATCATTTCAGCAAGACAACCTTGTTTCAGCCGACACCATTAAAGTCCATAGACACCTCTCTTGATCAAACACCATAGTTGATCTTTTACCTTAAACATCTCCACCATTTCCTCCATTTAAATTTCAAATAAAATCTGATTTCTCTCTCTCACAAAGCTGAAAACCAGAACTCTCAATCACACCCTACCATTCGGCCAACCTTCTAGCAGAATTCGTGCAGCACTTCTTCTAATTTCTCTCCATTTTCACCTAAAACACCAAGAACACCAAGAACACACACTAAACTTCTTCAAGCCTAAACCTACTCTAAACACCTCCAATCACTCTCAAATACTCCAGATCATCTCTACTTAATCCCTAGACTTCATTTCTGCCATTTATAACACGAAATCTCGCAAACAAGAAATTTCAACCGGATCAAAAATCAGTTTTTCTTGAAGACCTCAAGAACATCAACAAGATAAAACAAGAACAACCTTCTTGTTCATCTTCTTCTATTCAATTCTTAATACACCTATCTAATGCTCTCTTTCTCTTTCTCTCTCTCTTTCTCTCTCTCTCTCTCTCTCTCTCTCTCTCTCTCTCTCACTCTCTTCTAATCGAAATGGTTGATCAAACCATCAACCATGGATGTTGTTTCGTTGGACCATTCAAGTCATTCCATCGCGCGTGGACCTTCTTTTGTCTTCATCAAAGGACTCGACAATCAAGTATTCATTCTTAAAATTTCTCTTATTAAATTCTGAAATCATGTCTCCTAGATGATGATAGAGAAATGGAATATGATTGGGAGATTGAGTATATGCATGTGGATTAGGGGGATGAAGTTATGACATGATGATGGTTGTATTTGACTAGGATGTATGTGTTTTCCTTTCGAATCAATATATGTTCTTCATGCTTGATGAATTTAATGGATGTTGAAGCATGATTAGATATTATGACACCAAAGGTGATTAGGCTTTTATGATCTTATTTTCCATGGAAACCATGATTGATGATTACGCTTAGTAGGATTTTTGGCCATGTGATAGTATGAGATAGTTCAAGTGTTTGTTCATGAATAGATTAATTTCTTGTTTGATGATGGAGAATGGGATCATGAATCTTTTCTAGCAATAGGATGACCATGATGTAAGGTTATTTTCTTGTTAATTCTAAGTTATATTCATCAACAAATTTTATTACATTAATTAAAATTACTACTATATTTTTCTTCAAAAAATTCGAAACACTAGGGGATTTGGATTAGAATATTAAATCAAACCATTAATATTTTTATTAAACGAAAATTTAAAATAATTTATTAATAAATTTTAATTATTTATTATCTCTTCGAAATTAATTAAAAATTATTATTTATTTAATTTATTATTTATTTATAATAAAGCTATTTTTAAATTGCCATTTCTTAATATTAAATAAGACTTAATAATATTTAAAATTCAAACCTTGGTTTATTTATTAATGATAGCACTCAAGAATTATTATTTGAGTCTATAATTTATTAACAATTATTTTAGAACCCCTAGTTATTTCAACCTATCAAACTAGACTTATTTTATAAAATTCTTCAGCATCTAGCCTTAAAACTTAGGACATTAAGGTCATGGTTAGACATGGTTGTCACTAGATGAGTTAAGAATTATTTATGTAAGGCAGGTATAGCTTGAATGTGACCTTATGTTTTGTGTTTACCCCTGCATGGAGTTTTGTGAAGACCAAAAGTTATTGTGGCAAGCAAATGCAATGTATATGATCATTTAATTGTAAAGGCAATTAAGGACTGTTTTTCCTTTTTATTTCAATCAAGCAGTTCATTTGAAAATTGAACAAGCAGTTTTACACAAATCTAAAATTTTTTCTAAAATCCAACTTGACTAGACTTTTGGAAACCCTTAATTGCTATTTTCAAATAAAGTAAAGTTTGATCAATTTTCTCCCAAGTGGAACAATCAACGTTGAGTACTCAATAAGGGTAGACCACCGGGACTAGTCTTTGAAGGGTTATGGTAAGTCTCTCAGTAGGTGGCCACCTCTGAGGGGTGAGTCCTTCCTGGATAGGACGCCAGTCCGGTAGGTCATGCCGGTCCGAGCTAGCAAGTTTCAGTCATGTGGACAGTGTATTTTCGGAGTGGACAACCGGTAAGTTTGGGTGTAGAGATGGAGGAGTATCTCACCCGGTAGGCTGTACACCTACCTTTTGTCAGCTTGCACAAAGTGTGGCATTCTGATAGTTATTTAGTCATGGGGCCCAACGTGTGGTAACCCATGGCTACCCATTTGAGTGGTTGTATTTATTGTGCACATGTATGGTTTGAAAAACGAAACGCCACTCTTTATTTTCAACACTTATTTATTGCTTGCCAACACCCTTTTCTTATGAAACTTTTACAACTTGCATACATGAATTATTTTACCGAGACACTCAAAGCACATACGGACTTATTGAGATTTTTATCTCACCACCCTTTTATGCCATATTTTCAGGAAGATCCTGCTGTGGAGATCATTAGCTAGAATGTTGCCTTGCTTGAAGACTCTTGTTATTTACTTTAAGTATTGTTTGAGAGATTGTTGCAAACAATTTAATTTGGATTTGTGCCAGGATTTATCTTTTGGGTTATAATAAATTTAGTTTTAAAATCTTTAGTTTTATTTTATTTTCATGTAACCTAGTTATAAAGACCCCTTGTCCTTTGGACGGGGCGACATCCCCGGCCCTATTGGGCCTAGGTAGTGGGGTGTTACACTAAAACTCCACAAATTACCAAAAATCACGTGTAAAAATCAAAATCCCGTCTTTTCCTCAGAGCACAGCGGGCGCCGCTTTGGCTACTGGAGCCGGTGCCAGTTGTGTTCTATTTCTTCCGTTGTTCGCCAATTTTTCTCAATTTCAGCACAATGTAGTCTAGAGTGTAGCCGGTGCCGCCTTGGCTACTAGAGCCGGCACCGGTTCGGTTCTGTTCTAGTATCGTTTCAACAATTTTTCATTGCTTCGAAGTTCGTGTCATTAGCATATGGCCCGCACCGATTCCTATGTCCTGGTTGGAGCCGTCTTGGTTCTGTTTTGCGACATTTTTGCTTCGTTTTACCCCTAAAATTTGAAATAATGAATAAAATACCTTTCCAAGGGTAAAATCTCAAATATGAAGGAATATGACTAGTTATTGAACAAAATGTATCACAAAAGAGCCCCAAATAACTAGGAAAAACATGACTAATTTAGGCCCTATCATATTCCCCGCACTTAGCTCTTTTGTAACACCCCACTACCTAGACCCGATAGGGCTGGGGATGTCTCCCCGTCTAAAGGACAAGGGGTCTTTATAACTAGGTCATACAATCAAAATAATAGAATAAAAATAATACTTTAAACTTAAAATTTATTACAAATCAAGAATTCTAAATAAATTCATAAATAAAATTATCCACTCTCAATTCCCAAAGTATTACATAAAATAAATATTAGAAAAATCTTCCAAGGTAGGCTACAACTAGCTACTCATCCCCACAGCAGGATCGACCTGAAATCATGGTAAAAAGGGTGATGAGATAAAAATCTTAGTAAGTCCGTATGTGCTTTGAGTGTTTAGTGAAAATAGTTCGTGAATGCAAAGTATAAAATCTCCATAAGAGAAATACTGGCAAGCAATAAATAATAGTCAAAATCAAGAGTGGTGTTTTGGCTTTTCCAACCATACAGATACAATAAAATCAACCACTTAAAAGTGATCATAAGTTACCGCACGTTGGGTCCCATAACCAGTCAGAATGACACACTTTGTGCAGACTGACAAAAGGTAGGTGATTGGCCTACCAGGCAAGATACTCCTCATTCTCTATATCCAAACAACAACCGGTTGTCCATTCCGGCAACACACAGTCACTTGACTGAAAAACTGTTAGCTCGGACCGGCACGATGTAACACCCCACTACCTAAGCCCATCAGGGCCGGGGATGTCGCCCCGTCCAGAGGACAAGGGGTCTTTATAACTAGGTTACATAAAATAAAATAAAATAAAGACTTTAAAATTTAAGCTTATTACAACCCAAAAGATAAGTATTGGAACAAATCCAAAATAAATTGTTTGCAACAATCTCTCAAACAACACTTAAAGTAAATAACATAAGTCTTCAAGCACATGCAACAATCTAGCTAATGACCTCCACAGTAGGATCTTCCTGAAAATATGGCATAAAAGGTGGTGAGATAAAAATATCAGTAAGCCCGTGTGTGCTTTGAGTGTTTCAGGTAAAATAACTCATGTATACAGGTTGTAAAAGTTTCATAAGGAAAAGTGCTGACAAGCAATAAATAAATGCTGAAAATAAAGAGTGGTGTTTCGCTTTTCAAACCATACATGTGCACAATAAATACAACCACTCAAATGGGTAGCCATAGGTTACCACACGTTGGGCCCCAAGACTAAATAACAGTCAGAATGCCACACTTTGTGCAAGCTGACAAAAGGTAGGTGTACAGCCTACCGGGTGAGATACTCCTCCATCTCTACACCCAAACTTACCGGTTGTCCACTCCGAAAATACACAGTCCACAAGACTGAGACTTGCTAGCTCGGACCGGCATGACCTACCGGACTGGCTTCCTATCCAGGAAGGACTCACCCCTCAGAGGTGGCCACCTACTGGGAGACTTACCCTAACCCTTCAAAGACTAGTCCTGGCGGTCTACCCTTTTTGAGTACTCAACGTTGATTGTTCCACTTGGGAGAAAATTGATCAAACTTTGCTTTATTTGGAAATAGCAATTAAGGGTTTCCAAAAGTCTAGTCAAGTTGGATTTTAGAAAAAGTTTAGATTTGTGTAAAATTGCTTGTTCAATTTTCAAATGAACTGCTTGATTGAAATAAAAAGGAAAAACAGTCCTTAATTGCCTTTACAATTAAATATCCATATATATTGCATTTGCTTGCCACAATAACTTTTGGTCTTCACAAAACTCCATGCAGGAGCTTACCTGCTTCTTTGCTTGCTCTACTCAAAAGTCTTCCAAGGCTGACCTAACCCCTGCCTGGGGTAAACACAAAACATAAGGTCATATTCAAGCTATACCTGCCTTACATAAATAATTCTTAGCTCATCTAATGACAACCATGTCTAACCATGACCTTAATGTCCTAAGCTTTAAGGCTAGATGCTGAAGAATTTTATAAAATAAGTCTAGTTTGATAGGTTGAAATGACTAGGGGTTCTAAAATAATTGTTAATAAATTATAGACTCAAATAATAATTCTTGAGTGTTATTACTAATAAATAAACTAAGGTTTGAATTTTAAATATTATTAAGTCTTATTTAATATTAAGAAATGGTAATTTAAAAATAGCTTTATTATAAATAAATAATAAATTAAATAAATAATAATTTTTAATTAATTTCGAAGAGATAATAAATAATTAATAATAATTAAAATTTATTAATAAATTATTTTAAATTTTCGTTTAATAAAAATATTAATAGTTTGATTTAATATTCTAATTCAAATCCCCTAGTGTTTCGAATTTTTGAAGGAAAAATATAGTAGTAATTTTAATTTATGTAATAAAATTTATTGATGAATATAACTTAGAATTAACAAGAAAATAATCTTACATCATGGTCTCCCTATTGCTAGAGAAGATTCATGATCCAATTCTCCATCATCAAACAAGAAATTAATCTATTCATGAACAAACACTTGAACTATCTCATACTATCACATGGCTAAAATCCTACTAAGCATAATCATCAAACATGATTTCCATGGGAAAATAAGATCATAAAAGCCTAATCACCTTTGGTGTCATAATATCTAATCATGCTTCAACATCCATTAAATTCATCAAGCATGAAGAACATAAATTGATTCGAAAGGAAAACACATACATCCTAGTCAAATACAACCATTATCATGTCATAACTTCATCCCCCTAATCCACATGCATATACTCAATCTCCCAATCATATTCCATTTCTCTATCATCATCTAGGAGACATGATTTCAGAATTTAATAAGAGAAATTTAAGAATGAATACTTGATTGTCGAGTCCTTTGGTGAAGACAAAAGAAGGTCCACGCGCGATGGAATGACTTGAATGGTCCAATGAAACAACATCCATGGTTGATGGTTTGATCAACCATTTCGGTTAGAAGAGAGAGAGAGAGAGAGAGAGAGAGAGAGAGAGAGAGAGAGAGAGAGAGAGAGAGAGAGAGAGAGAGAGAGAGAGCATTAGATAGGTGTATTAAGAATTGAATGGAACAAGATGAACAAGAAGGTTGTTCTTGTTTTATCTTGTTGATGTTCTTGAGGTCTTCAAGAAAAACTGATTTTTGATCCGGTTGAAAATTCTTGTTTACGAGATTTCATGTTATAAATGGCAGAAATGAAGTCTAGGGATTAAGTAGAGATGATCTGGATTATTTGAGAGTGATTGGAGGTGTTTTAGAGTAGGTTTAGGCTTGAAGAAGTTTAGTGTGTGTTCTTGGTGTTCTTGGTGAAAATGGAGAGAAATTAGAAGAAGTGCTGCACGAATTCTGCTAGAAGGCTGGCCGAATGGTAGGGTGTGATTGAGGGTTTCGGTTTTCAGCTTTGTGAGAGAGAGAAACCAAATTTTATTTGAAATTTAAATGGAGGAAATGGTGGAGATGTTTAAGGTAAAAGATCAGCTATGGTGTTTGATCAAGAGAGGTGTCTATGGACTTTAATGGTGTCGGCTGAAGCAAGGTTGTCTTGCTGAAATGACTGAGGTTTAATGTTGCTCAAGGCTGGTCGAAATTTAGTCCTTAAAGGCAATGGAAATTCTGGTTAATTCAGCTTAATGCAAGAGTGATTTATGGGAGTGAAATGCTGAAATTATTTGAAGTTCAAATGGAGTTTGAATGGACTGATCTTAGGAGTGTTTTGTGGTGTAGCTATGGAGTCCTTATGCTTCAAGGTAAGTGTGGGTTTAATGGTGATCAGTGTATAGCTGAGCAAGGCTCAATTCTACAGAGATTGAAGATGATTTTCGATCTTAGGCTAGAAGGAACAAGGCTGAAAAATTCTGATCTCAAGTGTTCATGGTTTTCCGAAAATTGTAGAATTTTGGTGTAGGATTTTCGCACCTTCTTGGCTCGATTTTTCAGAGGTTCTTTAGGGATGTTTGAGGGTCTTCCAAGGGTGGTTTTTCAGCCTCATTTCTGGACAAATACAAAGGAGTTTGCTGGCTTGAAGATGAACTAAAAACAGCTTCATTTCCTTGATGAAGAGCTGCGAATTGCCCAGAAAATTTTTCTGGTTTGGTGCTGTTTTGTGCAGTCCGAAAATTGCACAATTTTTCCAGCTTCCAAGCCACTTGAAATGACCATTTTCTTGGCAGCAATTGAATGGGTTTATGGCCTGAATTTTTGAAGAAAAGGTCTGCAACAAATCTAGAAAATTTCTAGATTTCTTACTACTAAAGCATGAACATCATGAAGGTAGATTTGAAGGTCCTTCCATGGTGATTGATTTTCTCTTGAAACCCTTCGTATTTCCCCTCCTATTTTTCGGTCAACCTCCCTTCCCCAAAGCTGATTTTCGAAATTCAAGGGGAAGAAATTATCACAGAATTTTTTTGGAATTCAAAGAAAAAGATTTAATGGATTTTAGTTCATTTGGATTATGAAAATGCTAGGACAAAGCTAGAGGTAATAAATTAGACAAGAATTCTTCTAGAATTCTTTTAGGACATGAGGATAAGATTAGGACATTCTCTTTATGTCTCCCTTAAGACAATCATTCCTATTTTCATGGAATGCAAGAAAACAAAATTTCAAACTTAATAAAGATAATCATGATAAAAGCTTAAATGATGGGATTTGAACTCATGACCTTAGAGATTAATTCCAAAGCTCTAACCACTATACCACAACAACTCTTGTTCTTATTTCCTCACCCACCTATTTTTCTTATCTACCCCTTAAGTTATCTCCCTATTCTGACCTCAGGCAAAATTACCATTTTACCCCTCCTACTCAAGAAGCATAACTAAGCATTTAAACCTATAACCCACGATTCTAAAGCACATAAAATCATTCAAAAACATATATATTCATGCAAAATAATATGATATGCATTCCCGACCCCCTTACTCTAGGGTTGGTTTTAGGTGGGGTTTCACACACGACCTACTGGATTGTCATCCTATCCGGGAAGGACTTACCTATCAGAGGTGGCCACTTACTGAGAGACTCACCATAACCCTTCAAAGACTAGTCCTAGCAGTCCACCCTTATTGAGTACTCAACGTAACTTACCCCACTCGGGGAAAAAGCAACAAAACATAGTTCCACTTGAAAATGGTAATTAAGGGTTTCCAAAGTCTTTGTCAAAATCAGTTTTAGAAAGAGTTTTAAGTTTGAGTAAATCTGCTTATTGATTTTCAAATAATTTGTTTGATAGAAATAAGACAGGAGACAATCCTCAATTGCCTTTACAGAAATGAGTGTCCATGCACTCTACATTTGGCTTGCCATAATAAACATTTTGCATCAAACAGGTTTTATGCAGGAGCTTACCTGATCCTTAGCTTGAGATAAAATAAAGGTCTTCAACAACTGACCTAACCCTGCCTGGGGTAAATATAAACCATAATCAAACTCAAGCTAAAATTCACTTTCACAAATAGAACTAGCTCAATTTACTACAACCATGATCCTAGTGTCCCAAGCTTTAAGGCTAGATAATAAATAAATGGTTTATAAGCTAAGTCTAATTTGAGAGTTAAAATAATTAGGGTTTTGGGAAATAGGTACTAATAAGTTGAAGGTTTAAATTTTGCTAAAAATAAATTAGAGTTTATTTATTGAAGGGTCCTAGGACCTAGATATAATTATTTAAAATAGTAATCTATTGATAATTAATTGTTAGAAAATAATTGGTAACTAAAATTAGCTGTGAGTGAATTTTAATAGGTCTTGTTTAAAAGATAATAATTGGAAGATAATAAATTTTAATGGTATTTATGAATATAAGACTCTCAAAATTAATATTTTACTTATTATGATTATTTACATAAAAGGCTTTATTTGATATTATTATATATAATATCTATATATTTTATTTCTGCAATAAAAGCTATCATTTATTTGACTAAAATATCACTATTTTATGTAAAAGACCAAATTCACATTTTCTAGGGTTTTTGAGATCTACCAGAAAAAATTATAATATTAATCATTTTATTGATGAAATAAAATTAGCTTAGGGACAACTAGATCATGATCATATTTCCACTTGCTAATCACAATCATGAATATACACTCCACTTCAATTCATTAAATCATCCAAATCATGAATAAAGGTATACATCTAAATTTACCAAGACATGATCCAACCTCTACTAGCATAAACATACTCATGGCTTTAACAATCATACTTGAATATAAATCCTATTCACCAAAGGTGACATAATCTCTAACATGCTTGAACACAAATACCACTCATGACATGGAGACATGCACTAAACCCTAAAAACATCACACAATCAACCAAGACAATCAACTCATGCATCAATCCCATCTCCATCATATACACACATTTATTCATGCTTCAATCTCAACTCATCACAACAATACATGCTCGAACCTCAAACATAATCCATCTCCTTTAAATATCACCCTGGAGACATGAATCTAGAATTTAAAAAGAGAGTTGAAGGGGCTTACTTGATTGATGAGTACCTTGAAGGAGTTTCTAATGGATCTCAACTCCTAGGAGACTAGATTCGTCCAAGAGAGATGAAGAAAGTATGGCCATTGTTGAAGAAATCATTCGGCCAAGAGAGAGGCGTATTCGGCCAAGAGAGAGAGAGAGAGAAAAGAGAAGAAGAGAGTCCATTAGCGTACTTATACACATATATATTCATTAGAAATTGAGGATTAGTGGAGATGTAGTTGATTGAACAAGCTTACCTTGAAGGTGTTTTGAGTCTTCACAAAAATACTGGTTTTTGATCCAAGAGAGAGAGAGTTGAATTTTGGAGTTTGATGTTAAAAATGGTATGGATGGATTCACGGCAGTGAGTAGATGAAATCTGAAATTTTTTTGAAGAAGATTGAAGTGGTCTGGAGTGGTATTAGGCTTATGGAACTAGTAGGTGTTCTTGGTGTTCTATGTGTGCTTGAAGGTTGAAGAGAATTGAGAGATTTTGATTGAGGTTGCTGAAATTCTATGGGATTGTAGTGGCTGAATTGTTTGAGCGGTTTTGGTAGATGATTTTTCTGGTTTGAAAGGAAAAGGAAAGGCTGGTTGTTGAAATCCTAAAAGAATATTTTTGGGAATCAAATTTGAAAACAAAATATGGCAAGAAGATCTTTGATCAATGGAGAGCTTTTTGGAAGCTGAAATGGCCGACTATTGCTCAGTGTTTTTGTTGGATGAAAGCTGGTTGAAGAAGCTTAATGGTGGCCAAAAAGAGGGGGTACAATGGTGAAGGAATGTCTGGTTGTTTAAGGGATATTTTATAGAAGTTTACTAAATTAGGATTGCTGAAATTTTGGTCTTCAATCAAGGCTTGATTGGAGTAATTGTTGGAGATATTTTAGGGGTAGCAATGACTGGTTTTTCGAGCAGAAGGTTGGAGAAGACAATGGAGTTCAGTTCATGGCTGTTCAAGAGAAGTTTGTGCAAAAAAATGGTGAAGTTTCGGCCAGGGCTAAAGAAGGAAACAAAGCTGGAAAAAATTATTCCTGTACAGGTTTCACTATTACTGGAATTTTTCTGGGCAGCTTTTGCTGCCATTTTTCAGTCAGTTTGCAGAGGATTTGAAGGGGCATTCAGAGATCTTTCAAGGCTAGTTTCCAGCCTTCTTTATGGAGGAAAAATGTAGCTAAGGTGTTGGGAGAAAATTGGAAGAAAACAGCTTGGTTCAAGCTCACCTATGCTGCGATTTTACCCAAAAAATTTTCTGGATTTGCACAGCATTTGTGCAGTCCGAATTTGGCCAGAAAATTTTAGATTTCAAGCTGGTCAAGAGGGCCATTTTCTGGCAGCATTTGGGAGGAAATGATGGCTGAAAATTTTGACACTTTGAATGCACAAGAAGCTGGAAAAATAAAGTGTCAAAATTCCAGATTACTTCATGAAGGAAAATGAACATAGTTAGAGTGGAGTTTTGAAGGTTCACTATGGAGATTAATTCTCTTGGGAACCTTCCCCAACTCCTATACAATTTTGGTCCATAAGATGTCTTACACTTAGACATTTTGAACCTTCAAAGCCATAGCACTTTGCTGGAATTTTCTGGAACAAAATTGGCTTGAACAAATTAAACAACCTAATGAATTGAGAAGTAAGAAAAACTAAGGATCAAGAAGGGTATGAATTCCCTAAGGAATTTTTGTAGGGTACAAGAGTTGGATTAGGGTACTCCTATCATGTCTCCCCTAAGACATCACCTTTACCCTTCTCTAGAGCACTCAAGGCAGAAAATACAACCTTCCCAAACAAAAGTGAAATTTAATCATGCTAAAACTCTAATGATGGAATTTGAACCCAAGACCTCAAGAATTAATTCCAAAACTCTAACCACTAAACCACAACAACTCTTATTCTTAATTTCTCTCTAAAATATTTTTCCTATTTAATCCTCAAGCTATCTCTCTATTTTCACCTCAAACAAAAATTACCATTTTGCCCTTCTTACTCAAAAAACATAATTAAGCCCTCGAGACTATAAAACACCAATCCAAAGCACATAAAATTATATAAAAATATATTTAAACATGCAATAAAATATGATATGCATCCCGACCCCCTTACTTTAAGGTTGGTTTCTACTGGGGTTTCACATCTTTGCTTGTCCTCAAGCAAAGTATCAAAGACAAGTAGGAAAACATAAGGTTTCATCAAATCACTCAATCAATTTCAAAACAATATCTCCAATGTTTCCTTCATTCAAGAACATAAAACACATGGTACTACATCTTTCACAACAAATGCAAGATTTGTGTAAGTGAATAATGACTTAGTAAAACTAGCTCAATACTTAACAATATTCTCAAACCATTGGAAATAATTTTTAGTTCAAAAAGAATATGTATTCTATAAGCTTACTTTTCATACACTCTCTCCACTAATCCGAAACATATTAAGATTCTACTTAGGTCAAGTAGGATTTTTAAGCTTGTAATGTAGCTTATCAAACGAATGATATAGGAGAATCAAATACCAAAGAAGTTGAGAGTTCGCAAGAAGCGGATAAACAAAATGTATCAATAGTTTCCAAACTCTTCTTGCTCTCTTCCCAAAATCAATCAAACCCCATAACCTTATTTAGCAATTACAATGCAACTCAAGCAAATCTTGCAATTTCACTCTTTTTCTTTTCTTCTTCTCATCTTTTCACTTCATTCATCAACTCTTCTCTATTTTTCACAAGATCACTTGACTTTTCAGCAATGGTGTCAAGAACTTGATATGAACTCAACTTTTACAGCTCAATCACCATTCCTCTTGTGATCTTTCTTATCTTTCTCTCTCAATTTTCTTTTGTCTTTCTTTCACTCATCTTTTGTTTTTCACTGCTGCTTTTCTTTTCTTTCTTAGTTTCTCTCTTTCTTCTATTTCTTTTAGCAACTGTCTGTTTTTCTTTCTTGGTTTCAATCTCTCCTTTCTCTTTCTTTTCTTTCTTTTCTCTTTCCAACTCACCACAACTATTGATACATGACTGAAAGCAATGAGTCATGCTCTTTCTCCCTTTTATTCTCCATCAACATTCTCCTTCATATACTTTCATCCATCAAGAGCATAAAGATTTGGAAAATTATTCAAACTCTCAGAAACAAGCAATGGACAAAGTATGATTACGGGTTTTAAAGAAAGAAATCAACAATTTAGGCTCAAAATAGGCACTAGGGATTCTATAAAATAGGTAGGCTTGAAAAGCCCAAACTATCCAAAGAAGGCCTATTACCGTTATCCCTAAGTTAAATCACGACTATCTTTTTTATTTCGCCTAAAGAGGTATTCAGGTAAGTTCTAGAATGCTCCATGAATTTTAGTAGAAAAATAGGTTTAAGAACAATGTAAAGCATTTGATCACGAACTATTTAGTCCAAGTGCGTGCAAAAAGTCATGCATAAGCCATAAATGATATAGAACATATGCTTTATAATCCATCATCAAGACATGCATTAAAAATACAACTTGAAATCTCAAAGAAAATCAGAAAAAAATTTGAAAAATTTGAATTTTTTTTTCTCACAAGAAGGATAAAGTATATAAGAATGATGCATAGAAGAATTTTCAATCGAACCACTCCCTCACACTTAAACTGGACATTGTCTTCAATGGCCAAATAAATAGAACAAGGAATAAATAATGCTAAGGGACTGAAAATATAAAGGAGAAGAGATAAGAAAGACAATACTTCCATCTATTGTGCAATGCACTGTACAAGAGCTGAATTCTCGAAGAACGAGGCATTGGCAAAGTACCTAAAAAAAATAAAAAAGAGCACACCAAAGCATAAAAGCTAGAAAAGAAAAATAAATCAAAATAAAAGAAAGAAAATAATACAATAAACAACCACCTCATTATAAACTAAAAAGTTCTATGCGGGAGCGTCGAAGAACATCTCTACCTGCTTGGGGTTGGGAAGACTTTCATCTACATAGCGTTTCATGCGATTGCCATTGACTTTGAAGGTGCCCCGAGTGGGATGAGTGATTTCAAAGGTGCCAAAGGGAAATATCTTACTCATCGTGTATGGTCCCCACTATCATGATTTCAACTTCCCTAGAAAAATTCTTAAACGAGAATTGAAAGGCAACACTTGATCGCCTTTCTTAAATTTATGTTGTTGAGTGATATGCTTATCATGCCATCATTTGACCCGCTCCTTATATCGCAGTGAACTATCATAAGCCTTCGCCCGCAATTCTTCCAAGGCGGCTAGTTGAAGCAACTTGGACTTTCCAGCTGACTTAAGATCAAGGTTAACAAGTTTAATAGCCTAATAAGCTTTATGCTCAATTTCAACAGGTAAGTGACATACTTTGCCATAAACTAACCGAAACAGAGTCGTGCCAATTGGTGTCTTAAAGGCTGTCTGGTATGTCCAAAGAGTGTTGTCTAATTATCCTTCCGAGTGTGGTTAACAGTTTTTTCCATGATTCTTTTGAGTTCTCTATTAACCACTTCAACCTATCCACTTATTTGGGGATGATAGGGGGTGGCAAATCGATGGTTCACACCTAGATGTTTGAGAACTTTTTCCAATTGAGCATTACAAAAATAAGTCCCCCTATCACTAATAAGCACCTTAGGCACACCAAAACGGGTGAAGAGTTTTTTCAAAAATTTTACCACACCCTGTGCATTATTAGTCAGTAATGCTTGTGCTTCTACCCATTTATAAACGTAATCCACCACTACCGAAATATACTTGTTACCCAAAGAATTAGGAAAAGGTTCCATGAAGTCGATCCCCCAACAATCAAATATTTCACAAGCTTGAAAAATTTGTAATGGTATCTCATTAGATTTGGATATGTTACCTGTGCGTTGACACCTATCACAACTTTGAACAAACTTGCGAGCATCTTTGAACAATGTGGGCCAATAGAATCTAGACTCAAACACTTTTCGTGTAGTTTTTTTGGCTTGGTAGTGGCCTCCAGCAAGTCCATTATGACAATGTCTTAGAATATCCTCTCATTCTTTAGAGTCCACGTATCTACGAATGATTTAGTCCGCACAACACTTAAACAAATATAGGTCTTCCCAAAAGTAATGCCGTACTTCCGAGAGGAATTTCTTCCTTTGTTACCTCGTGAGATCTTTTGGTGTAATTCCTGCAACCAAGTAATTAGCAAAGTTGGCGAACCATAGGGTGTTCGGAATCTCACCTTCTATGAGCAAGAGTTGCTCATCCGGAAAAGCTTCATCGATGTCTTCTTTTATCAAGGATTCTAAATTCGAATTATCCAATCTTGACAAGCGATCCACAGCTAAGTTTTTCACACCCTTTTTGTCCCTAATCTCCAAATCAAATTCCTACAATAACATCGATGCTTGTAAATTGATTTGGAGATTAAGGTAATGATCACAGGTAATTTACATTCTTTAGCCAAGAACACATATTCCAAATGCTCAAGCAGGTCTTTTAAGTCCAATTCGAGAAGATCTTCTATGGATGATTTCATCCTCCCTAAACTGCTTTTCTCAATTTCCAAATTCTTCACCCCATCCTCATTATTAACGTCCTCTGAATATGCCATTGATGTTTCCATCACATCCTCCTCAATAGATTCCTGCATCAACTTAAAAATAGATTCGTCAAGAATATTAACTCTTAAACAAGAATCATCAGAAGATACAGGGTGTTGCATGCTCTTGTGGATTTGAATGACTACTTCCTCATCCCCAACCCTAAGTGTCAACCTCCCTCCCATGAACATCAATTAACACTTTTACTGTAGCTAGGAAAGGTCTACCTAGGATTAAAGGGACTTTGGAATCTTCATCCATGTCAAGAATAACAAAATCTACTGGAAATATGAATTTATCCACTTTTACCAACACATTTTCTATTATACCCCTAGGATATTTGATAGATCTATCCGCGAGTTGAATACTTATTCTAGTGGGTCGTGGTTCTCCTAGGCCTAACTTTTTAAATGTGTTATATGGCAATAAATTAATACTAGCACCTAGGTCAGCTAATGCATTACAGACATTAAGAGTGCCAATTAAACATGGGATAGAGAAACTCCCTGGATCATTTTCTTTATGTGGCAAATTCGGTTTATCCTGTAATATGATTGAGCATTCTTCATTGAGGACTACTATGGACAATTCTTCTAATCGCTTTTTGTTGACGAGCATGCTTTTAAGAAACTTAGCATATTTAGGCATGTGAATTAAAGCTTCACTGAGTGAGATGTTTATGTGCAGTTGTTTACGTACCTCAAGGAATTTGTCAAATTGAGCATCTTTTCGGGTTTTGTGTAGACGGGTAGGATACGGTATTTTAGGCTGAAAAGTAGAATTTTTGGGAGATAGACAAGGAATAGTCGGTGCCGGTTCTCTTCCTCTAGCTGGCGCTGGTTGCCATCTGTATCGTCTGGTAACTCTTTTCCACTCCGCAATGTGACATCAGCTGTTTCCTCAATGGCTTTTGGTGTTAGTTCATGAGGTTTTATCACCATGTCTGTCAAAAACCAGATTTATTGTTCCATATTGCGGATCATCGCTTCGAACTTCTCAAATATGGAATCTATTTCTTGGAAACATCTCGTGACATGAACAACAAATTTTCCAATTACAGTTTCGAGCTCTGCTGATGCTGGTGCTACGAGTGTTATCTTAGGAGTGTAATGGGGGTACTGCCCCTTATTAAACTCCCTCCGATTCCCATTCACCATTTCTTCTAAACATAGAAGCGAGTTAGATACGGAATTCATGATTACAACAAAATTAAAAGATTACACAGTTAGTCAATAGAACATAGTTAAAGTTAGTAGGTTAGGTTATAAAGATATACACAAATACACAAGATACAAAAGTTAACACCTTTTTGTGAAAAGAACCATTATACATATTTACATATTTACGTATTTACATATTTACATGGTTAAATCAATAAAATCTAAGCTTTTATGCTATTGTTCCCCGGCAACGGTCCCAAAAACTTGATGCGTATTTATTTGGGTATAAAAATCATATAAAAAAATAAGCACATTCCCAATCAAGTTTAAATTAAAATGTTAACCCCAAATTACACATATGAGAAAGAGTACTCATCATTAACATAGTATAGGGTTCAAATGAGTGTCGATCCTCAAGGAACAAGTATGCATTAATCCTTTTCTTTCATTGTTTAACCGACTCAATAAAGTAAAAAAGAAATAATAAAATAATAAAATAAAATAAAAAAAATATACATGTCAAGGATGGAGAATTATGTAACTCAAATCATTATTTTGACAAACATGATCTCAAATTATCTAATCATTATTATAACTAATTATTCCGTTGGCATCATGAAGGATTAAAGTAGATTCACTTCTATGGTTAATCCATGATGTAACACCCTACTACCTAGGCCCAATAGGGCCGGGGATGTCGCCCCGTCCAATGGACAAGGGGTCTTTATAACTAGGTCACATATAATAAAATAAAATAAATCATTTAAAATTAAACTTATTACAATCCAAAAGATAAATACGGGAACAAATCCAAAATAAATTGTTTGCTATACTCTCTCAAAACATCCATAAAGAAAATAACGTAAAGTCTTCAAAATATAGGCAACAAGTCTAGCTATTGACCTCCACAGCCGGATCAACCTAAAAACATGGTATAAGAGGTGATGAGATAAAAATCTCAGTAAGCCCGTGTGTGCTTTGAGTGTTTCAGGTAAAATAATTCATGTATGCAAGTTGTAACAGTTTCATACGAGAAAGTGCTGGCAAGCATTAAATAAGTATTGAAAATAAAGAGTGGTGTTTTGCTTTTTAATCCACACATGTGCACAATAAATACAACCACTCAAATGGGTAGCCATGGGTTACCACACGTTAGGCCCCATGACTAAGCAACGGTCAGAATGCCACACTTTGTGCAAGCTGACAAAAGGTAGGTGTACGGCCTACCGGGTGAGATACTTCTCCATCTCTACACCCAAACTTATCGGTTGTCCACTCCGGAAACACACAGTCCACATGACTGAATCTTGCTAGCTCGGACCGGCATGACCTACCGGACTGGCATCCTATCCATGAAGGACTCACCCCTCAGAGGGGGCCACCTACTGAGAGACTTACCCTAACCCTTCAAAGACTAGTCCTGGTAGTCTACCTTTATTGAGTACTCAACGTTGATTGTCCCACTTGGGAGAAAATGGATCATACATTGCTTTATTTGGAAATAGCAATTAAGGGTTCTAAAATTCTTGTCAAAGTTGAGTTTTAGAAAAAGTTTAGCATTCTGTGTAAAACTGCTTGTTTAATTTTCAAATGATTTGCTTGACTGAAATAAATAGGGAAAATAGTCCTTAATTGCCTTTACAACAAGAATTTCCATACACATCGCGTTTAGCTTGCCACAGTAATTTTTGGTCTTCACAAAATTCCATGCAGGAGCTTACCTGATTCTTTGCTTACTCAAATTCAAAAGTCTTCCAAGGCTGACTTAACCCCGCCTGGGGTAAACACAAAATATATTACACTCAAGCTAAATTCACTTACACAAATAATCCTAGTTCAACTTATTACAATCACGACCCTAATGTCCTAAGCTTTAAGGCTAGCTGATAAAGAATTTTTAAAATAAGCCTAGTTTGATAAGTTAAAATAACTAGGGGTGCTAAAATAATTGCTAATAAATTATAGACTCAAATAATAATTCTTGAGTGTTATTATTAATAAATAAACTAAGGTTTGAATATTGAATAATATCAAGCCCTAAATATTAATAAATGGTAATTTAAAAATAGCTTTATTATAAATAAATAATAAATTACAAATAATTTTTAATTAATTTTTAATAGATAATAAATAATTAGTAATAAATAAAATTAATAATAAATGAATTATATTAAATTTTTGTTTAATAAATAACAAACAAATTTTAATATAAATAATATTTATGAATATAAGCAAAAGTTTGAACTATGGTCTACAAGGTCATTATTATTATTTATATAAAAGATCTTATTTAATATTATGCCTATGCATATATTATTTCTAAGGAAAAATATCATTTATTTGACTAGTAAAATATCAATATTTCATGTAACCCCCCCATTTCCAAAACTTCCTAGCAATTTCGAAATCCTTAGAGAAAAATATAGTAATAATTTTAATTAAGGTAATAAAATTTACTAATTAAAATAGCCTAGGATCAACAAGAACATAATCATGATTTTCCTATTGCTAACAAGAATCATGAACATATTCCTCAACATCAAACAACAAACTAATCCATTTATGAACATATGCTTAAATCAACACTTGCTATCATATGGCCAAACAATCATGATCATGGCTTCAATGGAGATAAGAACATAAAAATCCTATTCACCAAAGGTGACATAACATCTAGCATGCTTAAACATTCATAATTCTCTTAGGCCATGATGAACATACATCGATTCTCACGGAAATCCATATAGCTTAAACATGATCAACCATTCTCACGTCGTAATCCCAACCCTTTATTCACATGCATATACTCAATCCCCTATTCATATTTTATTCTTCCTATCAATATCTAAGAGACATGAATGCTGAATTAAAAAGAAGGTTTAAGGAGAAATACTTGGTTGATGATTACTTCGATGAAGATTTAAGAAGGTCCACGCTTGAGAATCTTGAATTGTCCAAGAGAGAGAGAGAGAGAGAGAGAGAGAGAGAGAGAGAGCATTATCATGATATGTTAAAGATTGAAGAGAAGAAGATGAACAAAAGAATTGTTCTTGGTTACCTTGATGATGTTCTTGAGACTTCAAGGGAAAAAACTGGTTTTGATCCGAATGCTAATTTTTATTTTCGAGACTTGATGTTATAAATTCCAGAAATGAACTCTAGGGAGTATGTAGGAGTGTTCTGGAGTTTTTGAGAGGGATTGGAGGTGTTTAGAGTAGTCTTTGGCTTGAATAAAGGTAGTGTGTGTTCTTGGTGTTCTTGGTGAAAATGGAGAGAGTTGAGGGAAAATGCTAGATGAATTTCTGGAGAGTGCTAGCCGATTGGTTTAGGGAATTTAGGGGTTTCGGTTTCAGCTTAGAGAGGGAGAGAAAAATCAGATTGTTTGAAATTCAAATGGAGTGATTTGAGGAGTGGTTTGAGGTATAGGATATGTTAATGGTGTTTGATGGAGAGAGGTTTCTTTGCTCTTCAATGGTGCCGGCTGGACTGTTTGGTTTTGCTGAAATGAATGAAGGTTAATATAGCTCTAAGGCTGGCCGAAATTCAGTTTACAATGGTAGAGAAAATTCTGGTTTGCTAGCTTGATACACGAGTGATTTAATGAAGCAAGAATTCTGGAATATTTTTAAAGTTCAAATGAGTTTTGGATAGAGTGATTTTAGGAGGTTTTTGAGGTATGATTATGGAGTCCAAGTACTCAAGGTAAGTGTGGAGGTTAATGGTGTTCAGTCCATGGCTGAACAAGGTCCAATTTGCAGAGGTTTGAAGGTGTTTTTCGGTCTAGGCCTAGGGAGACAAAATTGGAAATTTTTCTGGTTTCAACTTGTTTAAGGTTTCGAATGGACAAGCTTTTTTATGCAGATTTTTCTGCATTTCTTCAGCCCGATTTGCAGCTGGTTTTTTTGGGGTGTTTGAGGGTCTTTTAAGGGTGGTTTTTCAGCTTTCTTTCTGGAGAAAAATAAAGGGTGCCTCAGCTGAATTAATGACAAAAGACAGCTTCAATTTCAGCTTAGAATACAGTGAATTGTGCAGGAAATTTTTCTGATTTTGTGCAGTCCGAATTTTGCACAGAATTTTCAGTCTTCAAGCCACATGAAATGACCATTTTTCTGGCAGCAAATGGTTAGGATTACTGGCTGAATTTTTTGAAAGTTGGACTGACAAGAATGCTGGAATTTTTTTCAGATTTTCCTTCATTAAAACTATGATCAACATGAAGGTAGGATTGAAGGTTCTACCATGATGATTTATTTCTCTTGGGAACCCATCCCAACTTCTCTCCTATTTTTAGCCAATCCTTTATCCTTCAAGATTGATTTTTGAAATTCAAGGCTGAAGAATTATCACAGAATTTTTGGAATTAAAAGAAGAGATTTAATGGATTTTGGTTCATTTAATTATGAAGATGTTAAGACAAAGCTAGAGGTAATAAAAAAGACAAGAATTCCTCTAGAATTATTTTTAGGACATGATGATAATATTAGGACATTCTCTTCATGTCTCCCCTAAGACAACATTCCTATTTTTATGGAATGCAAGAAAACAAAAATTCAAACTTAATTAAGCTAATCATGATAAAAACTTAGATGATGGGATTTGAACTCATGACCTTAGAAATTAATTCACAAAGCTCTAACCACTTAATCACACTAACTCTTGTTCTTATTTTCTCACCCACATATTCCTCTTATTTAATCCTCAAGCTATCTTCCTATTTTGACCTCAAACAAAAATACCATTTTACCCTTCCTACTCAATAAGCATAACTAAACCTTTTAACTTATAAACCACAATTCTAAAGCACAAAAAATCATTCAAAAATATATATATTCGTGCAAGATAATATGATATGCATCCCGACCCCCTTACTCTAGGGTTGGCTTTAGGTGGGGTTTCACACATGAAATCATTATCTTCTAGATAAATTAGCATCACTTGGTCTGTCTCAACTAATTTACCCAAAAGACGTATTAAACACAATCCTTGATTAAATTTACTTGGTTTGGCAAATTTAAAGCATGAAATTAATCAATGAATCATTGGTCTGGTAGATATCAATTAACCTTTAATTCCTCAATCCTGAGCAATTAACCCCCTTGGTCTAGCAAGTTAACAGCCAATAAATATGAAACTAATCAATTGCACCCACCATCAACCTCTTTGGTCTAGCAAGTTAATGAAAAGAAACAACCAATTAATCTCGTAATAAGCCCAAGTAATAAAATACCAAGAAAAACAATCAATTAATCAAAAGATCAAATAATTCTAAATATCATGAATATCTAAAATAATGTCAAATTATAATAAAACAATAAATATATCATTGTTCAAGAAAAAGAAAACAAAGTAAAAGAAAGCACTCATAGATAAGCCTCCTTCTTCTTCTTTTGAAAACCTTCTTGCACAACCTTCCTTGAATTGAAGAATTCCTCATTTGGTTTGAGTGATTTTCTATGATAATCTATGAATTCTCCCATTTTCTCTTATGTTTTCCATCTATTTATAGGCTTAGGAAGTGCCTAAACTCGTTGGTATAATGTTCTTGGCTGAGTAGAAGTAGGAAGATACTAAAACTCCACAGATTATCAAAAATCGCGTGCAAAAATAAAAATCCCGTCTTTTCCTCAAAGTACAGCCGGCACCACCTTGGCTACTGGAGCTGATGCCAGTTGTGTTCTGTTTCTTCCATTGTTCATCGATTTTTTTCGATTTCAGCACAATGTAGTCTAGAGTTGATGTGTCCGGACTTGGGTATAAAAATCATCCAAAAACTAAGCACATTCCCAATCAGGTTTAAATTAAAACGTTAAACCTAAATCACACATATGAGTAAGCGTACTCATCATTAACTGAGCATAGGGTTCAAACGAGTATCGATCCTCAAGGAACAAGTAGACATTAATTACCTTTCTTTCATTGTTTAACCGACTCGATAAACCAAAATCGAAATAAAATAAAACAAAAGAAAATAAAAATAAAAATATATACATGTCAAGGATATAGATTTATGTAATTCAAACCATTGATTAGACAACCATGATCTTAAAGTACCCAACCTCTATCATAACTAATTATTCTCTTGGCATCATGAAAAATTAAAATAGACTCACTTCTTTCTCAATCCATAAATCCCTATCTTCTAGGTAACTTAGTATCACATACTCTGTCTCAACCAGTCTCACCCAAAAGATGCATTAAACACAATTCTTTGATCAAGTCCCATTCTCAGGCAAACTTAACCCATGAAATTAACTAATTGAATCCATATTCTGGCAGACATCAATTAACCTTTAATTACTCTGTTCTTACAATTAACCCCATTTTCAGGCAAGTTAAAATGCAACAAATATGAAATCAACCAATTTAAACCATCAACCCTATTCTCAAGCAAGTTAACAGCACAATCAATTAATCTCGCAATCAACCCGAGTAATTAAATACCAAGAATAATAATCAGTTAATCAAAAGATCAAATAACTCTAAATACCATGAACGTCTAAACCAATGTCAAATTACAATAAAATAATTAAAACATCATTGTCAAGAAAAGAAAACAAAGTAAAAGAAAGCACTTATAGACAAGTCTCATTCTTCTGCATATGAAGACCTTCTTGTACAATCCTCATTGAATTGAAGAATTCCTCCTTGGATTGAGTGATTTTCTATGATGAATAATGAATTCTCCCATTTTCCCTTGTGTTTTTCATCTATTTATAGGCTTAAGAAGTACCTAAACTCGTAGGTACAAAGTTCTTGGCTGAGTAGAAGTTGGAAGATACTAAAACTTCTCAGGTTTCCAAAAACGAATAGAAAAATCGCAACACCGCCTCAAGGACAGAACATAGCCCGCCTTGGTCTTTCGGAGCCGGCACCGCCTGTGTTTTACTTCTTCACTTGTTCGCCGATTTTTCTCCAAATTTTGCCCATAAGTTCCAGAATTCAGCCAGCGTCGGTTCCAGCCTTACAGCCGGCGCTGCCTCTGCTTTGTTTCGCGACGGTTTTGCTTCGTTTTACCCAAAAATCTGAAATAATGAACAAAATACCTTTCCAAGGGTAAAATCTCAAATATGAAAGAATATGACTAGTTATTGCACAAAATGTCTTATAAAAGAGCCTCAATAACTAAGCAAAGTATGACTAATTTAGCCCCTATCATATTCCCTCACACTTAGCTCTTTGCTTGTCTTCAAGCAAAGTATCAAGAACAAGTAGGAAAACACACAAGGTTTCAATCAAGTCACTTAATCAATTCCAAAACCACATCTTCAATGCTTTCTTCATTCATGAACATAAAACATATAATACTAAATCTTTCACAATCAATACAAGACTTGTGTAGTGATAAATGACTTAGTAGAACCATTTCAATACTTCACAATATTCTCAAACCATTGGAAAGAAGTTAGTTAAAAAAGAATATGCATTCCATATGCTTACTTTTCATACACTCTCTCCACTAATCCGAGACATATCATGATTCTACTTAGATCAGGTAGGACTTTTAAGTTTGTAATGTAAGGCTAAAGGCTTGTAATGTGGCTTAGCAAATGAAGGATATAGGAAAATCAAAAATCAAAGAAAAATTGAGAGTTAGCAAGAAAAGGGTAACCAAAATAAATTTATAATTTCCAACTCTTCTTGCTCTCCTATTCCAAGAATCAATCAAACCATAACCTTATATGACAAACCTTATGCACTTCAAGCAAATCCTGCATTGTTCTCTTTTTCTTTCCACTCTCCTTGTCATTAACTCTTTTTCTCACAAGATCACTCAATTTTCCAGCAATGGTGTCAAGTGTTTTATATGAACTTAACTTTTACAGTTCAATCACCATCCCTTTTGTGATTTTTTTTTCTCTTTTTTTTTCAATTCTCTTTTCTTTTACTCCTCTTTTGTTATCACTGCTGCTGTTTTTTCTCATTTTTTAGCTCAAAATTTTTTTCTTTCTTCCTCAATTTTTTAAACTTCTTTCTTCCATTCTACTTCATTTCTTTTCCCAACTCCACTCATAATTGATCCATGACTGAAAGTAACAAGTCATGATCTTTATCCCTGCATTCTTTCTCATCATACATATACTTTCATCCTTCAAGAGTATAAAGATTTGGAAAATTATGCAAACTCTCAGTACAAATAATGGCCAACATATTGTGACGGGTTTTAATGAAAGAAATCAATAATTTAGGCTAAAAAATAGGCACTATGGATATTATGTAAATAGGTAGGCTTGAAAAGCTCAAACTATCCAAAGAAGGCCTATTACCATCATCCTTAAGTTAAATCATGATTTCCTTTCTTATTTTGTCTCAAGAGGTATTCAAGTAAGTTCTAGAATGCTCCATGAATTTTAGAGAAAAAAATAGGTTTAAGAACAATGCAAAGTATTTGATCAAGACCTATTTTGTCCAAGTGAGTGCAAAAAGTCATGCATAAGCCATAAATGATCTAGAACACATGCTCTATAATCCAACATAAAGACATGCAAAAAACAAAAAATATAACTTGAAATCTCCAGAAAATCGGAAAAATTTTCGCACAAAATTTGCTCCCAAGAAGGCTAAAGAATATGTATAGAAGACTTGTCAATCAAATTCTTCCCCCACACTTAAACTGGACATTGTCTTCAATGGCTAAATAAATACAACAAAAACAAACAATACAATGGGACCAAAAATAGAAAGGAGAAGAGATAAGAAAAACAAACTTTCATTCATTGCGCACTGTGTCGTACAAGAACTGAATGCTTGAAGACTGAGGCATCATCAAAGTACCTAAAAAGAAAAATACAAAAGAAAACACCAAAGCATAAAAACTAGAAAAGAAAATAAAGAAAAAACAAGAAAAAGAAAATAGTACAAGACAAACAAAATGAACTAAAAAAAACAGGAGAAGAGAAAAGAAAAACAAGAGCGATCGAGAAAATAAAGATAAGCGTCAGCAGTCCTTCGCATCATCATCATCCTCATCATCATCAGCCAGGGCAGAGGTACCCGTACCACCTTGTGACCCAGAAGAATGCTGCCTCAACTCGGCCAACTGTTGCTCCATAGTAGCTTGCCGTCTTACCAAGTCATCCATCGTGCCCTGCAAGCGTAGGAGCACCTCCATTTGCTGGTCAAGGCATCCCAACACGGTTGTCTCAAAGTCAGTCCGGGAGTGGGATTGAGAACTGCCAGCTCGTGCACGTGCTGGTGGTGGTGGTTGCTCTTCCTCTACTATGGGTGGCCGAACCTGCTCGAGATGTTTGACCTCGAAAGGAGTGAGCCACTTCTTCACCTCTTGGCTGTATTTGTTCCCGCAACTCATAAGAGTGTACTCAGTGATCATATCGTGGTCCGTGGTGACCTCCATAAGTTCTCCCTCAAGACTCACACTAAAATCTTTTAGAATTTTCATTATAACTAAGGGAAAAACAAAGGTTTTTGTGGAGAGACGGTGATGAACAACCTCCCTAATCGATTGGATGATCAAAGGGGCGAGAGGGATAGGTAATGTGTTCATCATCCGATGCAAAATATAAGTATTAATAAGCCTAGTCTCATTGAAACCACTAGCACGGGGCATAACATTAAACCCAAACATGTAGACTAGAGCGCGAAAGTTGGCTGCCAGATCATTGTTGGAATAGAAACTATTAGCTTGAAAGACATTGTGCTTGTGTAGTCCTAGGGTAGCTCTAGTCCTTCGAACATCCCAATTCGGGTCTGAAAGAATCTTTTGATTATTGACATCTATCACTTGCCACGTCTCATCGTCAAAAATCTGGAGGAGATTAGCTAATTGATTTTGGGTGATGACAATGGGTACTCCTTTAACTCTTGTTTCAATGTGGGGAAGATGTTTTTTGCCTTTATCTACCATATTGGCATAAAATTCCTTTACGAGAACTGGACAATACTTCCCTTTCAATTGTATGATCAACCCCCATCCTAGCCGTCTAAACATCATTCCCAATTTGACTGCACGGTCTAAGGTGGGTGAGAAAGTACGCTCGACAATAATCTTATTAGTTGCTCTCCTACTGTACCATTCCTCACAAAAGGCATCTATAAACTCAGTAGGTCTAAGGAACAAAGGAACAAAGGATCAACAGATGAAGGGGCTGAGGAAGAAAAGGTTCTCGCCCTTTTAGAAGACTGCCCCCTTGCTCTAGACATGGTTAAGTAAGGAATGAGTGCAATAAGAAGAGAGAACAGGTAAGCTCAAGGCTGACAACAACATAGCAACCCCTGCACAGATATTCCTCAAATCACTCACAACCCTCAACCAAGCTCACACTCCACAAAACCCAAACTTCGTCAATATATCACCTCCAATCCATCAATTTAATCACCTTCGCTCTACACCACACACCCTGCAGAATATGTGTGAAGTTTACTGTAAAGCATAATATATTGATATCCTCAAAGCATGCTAGTGAACATGATTATATGAATGAAGGCAGTTATTATGGTATTATGTGATCCACAATACACGTTCCATATATTCAAGTATCACTAATAGCCACGATTCTAGCCTTAGCTACATGAAGTCTCGACTGATCAAAGCATGAATCAAGTATTTAAAAGCTCATTAAGGCTGAATGTAATCCAATGCATGAAGGAGTAATGCATAATTAAATTATAGCACATATAATCTGCAATTTCGGCAAAAAATGTCCCTAGAATGAGAAAAATCAGCTTCATTATTTTAACCGTAGGAATGAAAGAAAAATCATACCTTTATATTCTTGTATGCATGGGCAAGCAAAAGATGCAAGCTTTGGGAAAATCTAAGCTCCTTGCTTGTGGATTGAAGGTGGTTTTGTTGTGCAAAATCGCAGCTTTTGAGGTTATTGATCCGTAGGATAAAAAAAAAAAGAAGTCAATAGATGTTATGAAGGTGTTTAGGAGTTGAAAAATCAAATTTTGGAAGATGAGGGATGTGAAGCCGGCGCGGGCTTGAGAGAATTTGAGAGGGAGAATGGAGATTTTGAAGAAAAAGTGGCCAAATTGGTCCTTTAATTGCTCCACCCGACAGGAACCGGCGCCTGCCCGGCTCTGTTCCGTCCGGTTCTCCTTTTTTTTTTCTTCTAATAATGCAGAAAAACACACAAATGTTGAATAATTCACTGGAATGAGAATAATATAAATAAAAATTTGTCCCTATCACAAAGACGAAAAGTAAAGAAAAGAGAAAAGAAATACTTCAAGGTTTTCCACGGTTGTGATCTCGTGGATTTTCCTCCGTATTCCCTGGTAGTGTCCCTGCTTGACGATCCCCAAGAGTTTGGCTAGTTGACCAATTTGGTTCTCCAAATTGCGCATGGAAGCCTCTAGGTTCCTTGTTGTCACATCGACTCCTTGGAATTTAGTCTTCGTGGTACTTACCAATTGACCAATCAATTCTTCTAATGGTGGTTTTTGAGGTGCTGCCGTGGTGTTCATGGAGTTTGGATTCCTTTGGTTACTTCCAAAATTGAAAGAACTTTGCCTAGGTGGATTCCTATTGCTCTAAGAGAAATTAGGGTGATTTCTCCAGCCAGGATTATAGGTAGAGCTATATGGATTGTTACTTGGCCGAACATTACCTACGAAGGCCGCTTGCTCCGAAGTTTCTTGGAGTGACCCCATCTTTTGGCATTCATTCTCTGCAGAAATCGCAGTTGACGTTTAAAACTTGGCCTTGAGGCATCACCAACCGTTCCATCTTTTGAGTTAAGGCGTCTACCTTAGCCTCTAATGCTGCCACGGCATCCACTTTGTGCACTCCTTGCACACGAGTTTTTGACCTTGCACTAGAAGCCAAATTTTCAATAAGTTCAAATACCTGTTCCGGGGTTTTATGGTTGATGGAACCCCCTGCAGAAGAGTCCACCACTTGCCGTGTTGCGAACGTGAGGCCATTCAAGAAGATAAGCATTTGCATTCCCAGCTCGAATCCGTGGTGTGGGCATTTTCTTAACATTTCCTTAAATCTCTCCCAACTCTCATATAAGGGCTCAGACTCTAGTTGTTGGAAGGCGAAGATTTCATTCCTAAGTTTGGCTGTCCTAGTTGGAGGAAAGTATTTGGCCAAAAATTTTTTAGCTAGGGCATTCCAAGTTGTGATGGAACCTGTAGGTAAAGACTTTAACCACGATTTAGCTCTATCTCTCAAGGAAAAAGGAAAAAGTCTTAATTTAATGGCATCTTCAGAAATACCATTCATCTTGAAGGTATCACAAATCTCAAGAAAACTGGCTAAGTGAGCATTGGGATCCTCTTCTGGTAGCCCGTCAAATTAAACCATATTCTGCACCATTTGGATAATGTTGGGCTTTATTTCAAAATTATTTGCATCTATCCTAGGTCTAGTGATACTCGAGCCTGTGCCCGAGATTGCGGGTTTCACAAAGTCGTCCATAACCTTCTTGTCATTCCCAGCATTGTTCTGTTGAGCACTATCCATCTCGACAATCAGATTCCTTTGAATTGTCCAGCGAATTTTTGATAACATTCTCTCAATTTCAGGGTCAAAATCGACTATCTCACCGTTGGATTTTCGGGTCATGTACCAAGGGTAACACCTAAGAAAACAAGAATCAAGTTAGATATATAATTAATGGTTAAACAAAAAATAACAAAACTACAAGGTTACAAAGTTAGTAATTCAAACACAATCTAAGTTAGTTGGTTGAGTTAGGTTACAAGGTTATACAAGAATACATGAAATACAAAAGATAGCACCGTTTTGTGGAAAGAACAAGTATACATATTTACATATTTATATGGTTAAATCAACAAAATCCAAACTTTCATGCTATTGTTCCCCGGCAACGGCGCCAAAAACTTAATGTGTCCAGATTTGGGTTTAAAAATCATCCAAAAACTAAGCACATTCCCAATCAAGTTTAAATTAAAACGTTAAACTCAAATCATACATATGAACAAGCGTACTCATCATTAACTGAGTATAGGGTTCAAACAAGTGTCGATCCTTAAGAAACAAGTAGACATTAATTACATTTCTTTCATTGTTTAACTGACTCGATAAACCAAAACCAAAATAAAATAAAACAAAAGAAAATAAAAACAAAAATATATACATGTCAAGGATGTAGATTTATATAATTCAAACCATTGATTAGACAACCATGATCTTAAAGTACCCAACCTCTACCATAACTAATTATTCTCTTGGCATCATGAAAAATTAAAATAGACTCACTTCTTTCTCAATCCATGAATTCCTATCTTCTAGGTAACTTAGTATCACATACTCTGTCTCAACCAGTCTCACCCAAAAGATGCATTAAATACAATTCTTTGATCAAGTCCCATTCTCAGGTAAAATTAACCCATGAAATTAACCAATTGAATCCATATTCTGGCAGATATCAATTAACCTTTAATTACTCTGTTCTTGCAATTAACCCCATTTTCAGGCAAGTTAAAATGCAACAAATATGAAATCAATCAATTTAAACCATCAACCCTATTCTCAAGCAAGTTAACGGCACAATCAATTAATCTCGCAATCAACCCGAGTAATTAAATACCAAGAATAACAATCAGTTAATCAAAAGATCAAATAACTCTAAATACCATGAACGTCTAAGCCAATGTCAAATTACAATAAAACAATTAAAACATCATTGTCAAGAAAAGAAAACAAAGTAAATGAAAGCACTTATAGACAAGCCTCCTTCTTCTTCATTTGAAGACTTTCTTGTACAACCCTTCTTGAATTGAAGAATTCCTTATTGGATTGAGTGATTTTCTATGATGAATAATGAATTCTCCCATTTTTCCTTATGTTTTTCATCTATTTATAGGCTTAAGAAGTACCTAAACTCGTAGGTATAAAGTTCTTGGCTGAGTAAAAGTTGGAAGATACTAAAACTCCTCAGGTTTCCAAAAACGCATAGAAAAATCGCAACACCGCCTCAAGGACAAAGCACAGCTGGCGCTGCCTTGGTCCTTCGGAGCCGGCGCCCCCTTGGTCCTTCGGAGCCGCCGGCTGTGTTCTGCTTCTTCACTTGTTCGCCGATTTTTCTCCAAATTTTGCGCATAAGTTCCAGAATTCAACCGGCGCCGGTTCCAGCCTAACAGCCGGTGCCGCCTCTGCTCTATTTCATGACGATTTTGCTTCATTTTACCCAAAAATCTGAAATAATGAACAAAATATCTTTCCAAGGGTAAAATCTCAAATATGAAAGAATATGACTAGTTATTGCATAAAATGTCTTATAAAAGAGCCTCAATAACTAAGCAAAGTATGACTAATTTAGCCCCTATCAAGAGTGTAGCTGGTGCCTCCTTGGCTACTGGAGCCGGTGCCAGTTCAGTTCTGTTCCGGTCTCGTTTCAATAATTTTTCGTCGCTTTGAAGTTTGTGTCATTAGCATATGGCCGGTGCTGGTTCTTATGTCCTGGCCGGCACTGCCTTAGTTCTGTTTTGTGACGTTTTTACTTTGTTTTACCCCTAAAATCTGAAATAATGAACAAAATACCTTTCCAAGGGTAAAATCTCAAATATGACTAGTTATTGAACGAAATATATCACAAAAGAGCCTCAAATAACTAGAAAAAACATGACTAATTTAAACCCTATCAACTAATATAGGCTTATTTATTGGACTAGTTTATTTGGGCTAAAAAATTAATTATTAATTGGGCCATTTATGTGGTTCTAATTAGAATAATTAATTAAGCCCAAAAGGTTAAACTAAGAGTCCAATGGCCCAGTCCAGTTTAACCTAGGGTTTTATTTAGGTTAAACAGGAGGATTGGAAACAACGTAGTTGTCAGATTCACACACTCTCAGAGAGACGGCTTCTTCTCTGTGAAAATAGCCAGACGTCTCTCTCTCTCTCTCTCTCTCTCGTTTTCTCTAGAAAAGGGTTCCTTAGTCTGTAGTTGTTTACCAAACGGAATTGGGCAGGCCATATACTTGAAGATCAAGAGTTAGGCGTTCACCTACATGCAAAGACGGAGTAGGAGGCTTGCAGGAATTGTACCAGAGGCTTCCACCAGCGTACCTACCCCGGTAGCATACATTTTGATCCAACTGATTCTTAGAACAAGGAAAAAAGGTAAAAAAATTTTTTAACCTCGGAGTCCCGCCAGAGCACGACCGACGCCGGCTAAGACTGCCGTAGTCGGCCCCGGCTAGGAGTGCCGGAGCCGGCGCCGGCTTTGGTCGGGAATCCCCTGTTCTTCAGTTTTTCCAGTTTTTTATCTTCGCTTCCGCTGCGTGCTCTATGTTTTTCGCTTTCTATACCTTCAATAACAACCCTCCAGGCTGTTTCTGATCGGCTTTCACCTACTGACAATTTAAACATTGAGTTACAAAGTCTAAAATATCCTTCTTCATATCAATCCATCAATAATGTTGTTTTAAGTCTTAATACATCTTTACAGCTCCTGGATGGATGGCATACTTACTCCGATATACTTCCGTTAAGATATCTTATCTCATTGTAGATTGTTTCGGAATATAATACGGATCTCGGTAATATATAATCCTATAATTGTCTTTTCGAAACTCATCTCCTTCTTTATTTGCCTTTTTTTGTACCAACTTTTACAACTCTTCATCTTTATCTTGCTCTCTCTTCAACTGTTGTAAGAAAATAGGTTGAATGAAGATGTTATTCATCCTTATTTCTCCGTCTACTGCAAAGGCTTCCAATTCTGGAATTCGTAGCATCCGAAGAGCTAAAAAATTGCCTTCCTACTAAGGGCATTTGCTATTGTGTTTGCTTTTCCAAGACGATATCTAATTGGACACCGAAATTCTTCTAAAAACTCCATCCATCTACGTTGCCTCATGTTTTGAGTAAAAATATATTTCAAACTTTTATAGTCAGTGAAGACTTCAAACTCAACTCCATACAAGTAATGTCTCCATTTCTTAAGGGCAAACATAATAGCTACTAACTCCAAGGCATGTGTAGGGTAATTCTCCTTATGGGATTTCAATTTCCTAGAAATATAAGTTATCACCTTTCTTTCTTGTATCAATGTTCCTGCCAATCCTTCCTTTGATGCATCTGTGTACACCTTATAAGGTTTGTCTATTATCGGCAATGCCAAAACAGGAGCAGAACTTAACCTTTTCTTCAATTCCTGAAAAATTCTCTCACACTTTTTGATTTAAATATAAGGAACTTTCTTTTGGGTGAGTCAAGTCAAAGGTGAAGCTATTTTAGATAATTCCTCAATAAACCTTCGGTAATATCCTGCTAATCCTAGAAAACTTCGTATTTCAGTTGGAGTCTCGGGACGTTTCCAATTGGTTACCTTTTCAACTTTTGCAAGATCTACTATAATCTCATCTTTAGATATCACGTGTCCCAAGAGTGCTACTTCTTGTAGCCAAAACTCACACTTACTGAATTTTGCATATAATTTGGCCTCCCTTAACTTCTCCAATACTTTTTGAAGGTGTTGTTCTTGTTCTAAAGGATCCTTAGAATACACCAGGATATCATTTATGAATATAACCACAAAACTATCTAAGTAAGGCCGAAAGGTTCGATGCATCAAATCTACGAAAATAGCAGGTGCATTGGTAATACCAAAGGGCATCACTACGAACTCAAAATGTCCATATCGTGTGTTAAATGTAATTTTCGGTATTTCCTCTTCCTGAATCCAAATTTGGTAATATTCTTACCTCAAGTCTAACTTCGAAAAATATCCTGCTCATTGCAACTAGTCAAACAATTTATCAACCATGAGCAGTGGATATTTATTCTTTACTGTCAATGCATTCAACTCTTAATAATCTATACATATCCATAGTGAGCCATCTTTCTTCTTAACAAACAGTACAGGTACTCCCCAAGGTGAAGTATTAGGCCAAATGAACTCTTGCTCCATTAATTCTTGAATTGTTTCTTAAGCTCATGTAGTTCCATAGGTGCCATTCTATATGGAGTTCTTGAGATTAGTTCTGTCGATGGCACTAAATTAATAGTAAACTTTTCTTCTCTTTCCAATGGTAATTTCTTCAATTTTGTTGAAAAAACATCTAAATACTCATTTACCACAGGAACGTCTTCTGGTTTTTTAACTTCTTCTGGCTTATTAATCACATAGGCCAAGTATCCAATACACCCTTTCCTAATCATCTTCCAGGCATTGAGTCCTGATATAAAAGTATTACTTTTCCTTCCAGTCTCACCTACAAATTCTAATATAAGTTTCTCAAGCCGACGGAATTGTACTACCTTATGTCTACAGTCAGCTTGAGCATGATGTTAAGATAGTCAGTTCATGCCCAATATAGCATCGTAGTCCTCTATAGACAAACATATTAAATCTCCTTCCAAAATTTCATTCTCTACCAAGATCTTACATCTCTTATGTATTTTCTCACTATTTATTTACTTTTCCAATAGGGCACTAACAATCATTTCATAGGAAGTTTTTTCCCCTTTAACCCCCATAGAATTAAGAAATGAAGTAACAATAAAGGAATGCATAGACTCGGGATTTACCAATATTTTAGCATTGTGATAAAAAATAAGGAGCGTACCTTCTACTACTGTGGTATGATTATCCATATTTTCCAATGCAACCACTCGAGTATTCCCTTGTAGCTTGGCAGGTCCAGGTCTAGAGGTAGAAGCTTGTCTTGAGTTCCTTCTTCCTAGTCCTTACCTCTACCCCTGATTAGTTCTGCCCGATTGACTCCGTTTTCTTGTCCTTCGAGGGTGAGGGCAATGTAAAATCTTATGCCCTACCTCCCTACAGTTGAAGTATCTAAAAGAGGGCGGTCTTCCAATCAGACCTCCATTCATCTGCATTTTTCTTTCTTTTTCCATCGAGGTCTTCCAGATCGTTTCTGACTTATACCCCAAAATCCTCTTTGATTTATCTCACCCTAATTGTAACATAGCTCAAAAGCAAGCACAAAAGTGGACATAGTGCACATAGCAAGAAACATAACATATATTCATTCCTGTCAAAACACGAAGTCAGTACAAAATTTGTGTACCGAGCACACTGTCATATCTAACACACGCTGACCGAACTGTACATGTCCCACTATATATATCTACATCTTATCCTCCTACTCGTCATCATCGCTATCTGAAACGGGAGGTCTTGAGTCGACAGAAACTGTGTAGGACTCGGGAAAGTCAAGTCCCTTACCTCCATCCATATCAGGGTTAATCCAAATACCTGGAGCCAAGATACCTTCTGCTTCAAGCTCCAACAACCAAGCCTCTATCTTTTGGTCTATCTCCAGCCTGATAATATGGCTCAATATCACCATTAGCCTCGTTAGAATTGCCACCTACCTCTCCCGCCTGGCTAAGTGAGGACAATGTCCTCTTGGGAGTAGGTCCTTTCCAGATTAAGATATCTTGCAAATGGAATAATAACAGGCACTGCCGAGTTAAACACGCTCCTGGTGAGATAGGGTACATGACGGCGGTCAAGGCCATGTCCGGGTCTGGGTAAAGTAAAACGTCTTGGCACGCCTGCTAGGTAGATCGTCCTAATCTTTCCAGGTTTCTTCACACCCCTATAATGATACCACAGTTCTATAAAATCAAGCTATGATACCAATTGTAACACCTCTACTAAAAGTAACATCGGAAGCATACCAAGTCGGGTGTCGCCCATTCCAGTTACCCAGATAAGGGATCTTTATAATAAAGAACCAAAAGAGTGTACAAGGTCCAGACTCATACTATAATATAGAATCTCATACATACAATCTCTATATTACATCAGTAATAAAGTACATAATCAAAAGAGAGATCATCCAGACCTATGTTGTCGTCACTGTGGTATCGTCCTTTTATCCATAGGTCTACTCAACTTCAGATCCTACAAAATAGTAAGATAAAAGACACATGTGAGTAAAAAATCACCCAGTGAGTCCTGTATGTGCTAGTGCTTTATTCAAGAAACCGAGTATATAAAACCTTCGTGGAAAATCATTTCAATTTCATACTGGAAACAACTCTAAAACTCTCTAAAGAAGAGTTTATTCAGAACTTAATCATTCTTTGAAAACTGTGTTTCAAATTCAAATCATTGTCCCGATTTCTAAATCACAAGCACTTCACCAACAGAAAGTTGATCTGTATGCAAAGTTTACAAGGCTTTGCCTTTGGCGCCACGTATCATTGTACTTAGACCGCAACCTACAATACTCAATCATGCGTCACTAAAAAATAAGTACACCACAACGTACTACTGAGAATAAATAATAGGTATACCATAACATACTAAGTGTATCGCAGCACACTCTTACCACCGTAAGCCAGGGGTCCCAATCCTGCCATTAATCACTATCGAGGTGGCAAGGAGTCAAACGCTACTGAGTGTCCCTGCCTGGCTTTTAGCGAATGACTCAAAAAATAAGGTGCGCTCACAGACACGACAATTGCCAAGTGCTAAACATCTAGTTAGGACGACTCATCTCAATATCCTATCGCCCTGTTTGGAGTAAGACAAGCCCCAGAACTGATCGGGTTATTTAGAGTCATCTATCTATAACATGAGCTAATACAAAGATCAAAATCCTTATTAAGTGCTCAACGTTACCAATACCAACCCCTACTGACTGATCAGGCTAGAGGGTCATTTAGCAGCATTTTCAAAACAAATATTTTTGGGGCACAATATCATTTTCAAGAAATTGATCCCATTGACTCGCAAGTCAGATAATAAATTCCATAAGCTCAACAGGGCCAATCAATTCATTCTATAGGCACATCAGGCCAATAAAGCAATTTTTAGGATCAAAATGTCATTTTTCAAAAGTCAACCTCATATCGAGAGATCATTTTTCAAAATCATGTCGAAACAGGGTAAAGAGTTCTTTTCACACAATAAAATAAGTTTCCAAAAGTATTTGGATCAATTTACTTGTACCCGATCTCAAAAGTCATTTCTAAGGGTATTCGGGTCATTTTACCTATATTTGATTCCAAATGACTTTCCGAGGGACCGAGTTAAAAAGTATTCACAAAAGTTTCAATAAGGATATTTCGGTCATTTACTGAATACCCGATCCCAAATGTTTCCATAAAACGTTCCAATAAGGGCATTTGGATCATTTTCCAAATACCTGATTTCCAAAAGAACTTATTTCAAAAAATCCAGGATTCGAATCATAAAAGAGAATTAACTTCAAAATTTTCAATCATGTTTTCATAAAATTTTCAATAAGGGCATTCTAGTCAATTTGTGAATATCTGATTCAAAAATATTATTTTCTAAAAATACCAATTATTTAGTCCAAAAAGGACTAAATTCACAAAATTTGTGCTTTAATCATCCGTTAAGGTTTTCAAGTTAATTATGATATGTATTCGAGCCCAAAATGGTATAAAAATAAATTTTACTCAGATAAACCTTAAATATATTTAGGAATTTCCAAAATGGTATAAAACATATCATTTCATGGAAAAATAAAGCATACTAGTTTTCAAGAAGTTTTAAAAATCAAAAGGACTCACCTCGTGTCCTAAATAAACTTTTTCTGTTCATGGGCCGTTTGACTATTGTTTTCACCGTTTTTAACATATTGTTGGCCAAAACCTACACTAAATATTATTTTTATGTTAAATCGTGTTTGGTCGAAAAGTAGCCGATGGTTAACCGATGTTTAGACAACATTCAACTGACGTGCCCGACGATTAGCCGACATCTAGCCGACGTGCCCGACAATTAGCCGATGCGCCGTTCAGTATAATGCACAACAGTCGTTCGCATCGTTTTTTCGTCGTTTGTTCAATTCTCCCATTTTCCTTCTTCCATATCTTCCTCTCTTCATGAACAAGAAATTATATTCATGTTCCCATTCATTTCATCCCAAAATCACATAATTATTCTTCCTTAAGTTCATTCACTTTCCAACAAAAATCCTGAAATTTCACTGCTTTGACACACAATTTTGTTTCACACATAACTTTCAATCTATGACTCTGATTTGTCTCTATGATATACTAAAACGAGCACAAGACTCTTAACTTTAATTTTATATAAGCCATTTTTTGAGTGCTAGCTCCTGTGACACAATACAGGGCAAAAATAGCCCCAGTAGTTTTACTCCAATTCAACTATTCATGCTATCCTTTGATTTCCTTTACCCTTTAACATCTTGAGAACATTAACTCATTCAATTTTCCTTCAAATAATCTTTGATTCTTGAATTTTTAGATTCCAATAGCCCACAAGAGTCATGCTTATTCAACACCAATTCACTTCATTCAATAAAAAGCTAGCATAATTAATCCTTCTAACCAATTTACTTTAATTTTCATTCCACTTTGATCCTTATTTCATCAATCAAGATCGATCCTTCAAATTGCCATGAGAATTTAGTTCTTCATCACACAAAACACTATCCATAAATCTCCTAGGCAGTTGGCATACATAAGCATACACAAAGTTCATAAACTCTAACTTTTGATCTAAAATCAAGACGTGAAAATCATGTTTTTATGTTAAAATTAACACCAAAATTATCACCATTCACCCAACAACAACTTTAATTCTAGTAATGTGAGGTTTTACCTTATATATAAAGCTCTTTGGTGTGATTTGCTCCAAGATTCTCTCAAGAACACACACACCTCACCAAGAACACACATTAGCACCTTTTTCTCTCTCTTGTTAATTTCTTTTTCTCTTTTTTTTCCTTTCTTCAAGGCTACTGAATTTTTGGCTGAATAATAGCCTTCTCACTGCCATTCTTCATCAAAAAATTGGCCAAGAAAATTTTAACTTAATTAATTGTATGGTGGATTTCATATAGGTGTGTTCCAATCATAATTTTACACACCATTTTCCTTGATTTTCTTCCTTAATTTTTCTCTTCTCTTTCTTTCTTGTGGCTGTTAATTTTCTGGGCATTTTCTAGCCATTCCACCGCCATCTTCATGGAAAAATATTGGCCAAATAAATTACACAAGACCTTAATTAAATAGTCCACAAATGATGTGTTCCAATTATAATTAAACACATTATTCTTCTATTCATTTTATAATTCTTTAATTCCATACATCTTGTATGAATTCTTCATGCAACCTCTCATAAATTGACGCATGTTTATGGGCTGCCAATCACAAAATGCCACACATACCATTTTTGACTGCATTTTTAATTTTTCTCCGAAATGACCAAAATCGGATCCGAAATAAAAAGTATTTTATTTTACCACTCAACTCTAAAAATTTCACTAAATCCATTGGTAACACTTAAATCCTTCAATTCCTTCTCAATTTGATCAAATTCATGGTCAAAATAGCGTGTGTGGTCAAAATGATGAAAATACCCTTGATAACTCTAATTACATAATTTACATCAAAATATGCGTTTCATCGCACTGATCAATTTTCATTCTCAGCGTACCCTTAAACTTGTATTTTATTAATAATAGTAGCTTTTTGAAGATTTAGGCTACGGGTAAAACAAATCAATAATTATGTTCAGGTCCCGACAGAATGTTATTATACCAAAATATTCGTTTATCACTCTGATCATCTTTTGTTCTAGCCGTTGATACAAATCTCATCCTATTACAAGTAGTAGCCAATCAAAGGTAAAAATGCAGGGTATTACAGGTGAACTCATTAGACAAAACATAATTCCACTGCCTCAGTCGTCTTACTTATTCCCTTGCCTTATCATAAGAAATAGGTATAATAGTAATTTGATGATTTTTTCCTCCCAATTTTCCTTTCAACAAAATAAGAAGAGGTTATTTACTTCCCTTATACTCCAAAACCAAATAGAATGAAAGTAAATACTCCTAGTGAAAGTAAAATATGCCACTCCTCCTTCCTTTTCCTCCCCCCCCCCTTCACGAACCAAAACAAGCCTTAGTTAATGTAAATTAGTTAATATGTCTATGCCACCACAGAGATTTTTTTAAGTCTTTAAATATAATTTGAATAATTTTATATATAAATATTAATCATACAAAATTTTGAAACATTTAGTTTTTATAATGTAGCATAGAGAATGCATCCTATGTAGAGATTCCACTCCTCCACTTAACCGATTTCATATCTAACCACATCAAGAAAATTTTGAACTAGGAAACTCACCAATTCATGTGATCAACATGCATCTTTATGAATTTATGGATTATATACACTATTGAGAAACATATATAGGAAAGAGAAACATATAGAATAATGACATCCATCTTTGCATGTAGGTGTTAAGTAATTTGATCTTGTGGCAGCAATTTTTCTCACTAGAGAAGTAAAATACATAGCTAATTTTAAGAACTTTTTAAATTTTTTTTATTAATAAAGGCCCACAGTCATTATCCGAAGGTGTGCCCATGGTTCATGTCCCAGGAGAGATTTGAACACAGGACGTTGGTTTGAAAATTCTAATAACAACCATCTTGGCTAACTCAAGCGACTAATTTTAGGAATTTGATAATGGGCTAAAATTATCTTTGACAAGAAGGTTTAGGAAGTAGATAAAACTTACACCTGCTCCTTCAACAAGATTATATGCCTGCATGATAAATTTTCCTTCATCAAAATATATCCCATTCGTTAATAAAATCAAGCTTCTCTCCCCCTTCCATCCTTATATATAGGAACTCTTGAAACAAGAAATTATATTACCATAATGTCAGTCGACTTCACTAAAATTTGCTTCTCGAAGAAGAATTTCAGAACACAAAACACAACGAAATTTTAAACTACATGAAATGTGTCAACTCATGAAAGAGTGTTAGATATCTCAGGCTCGTATCCTATACGGTGCAGTGGAAAATAAAACGAGATACCATCCCAAAACCCGCATATGTGTGGAAAACAAGATATAAAGATAACAAAGGTAACAACTTTTATCTTTCTTTGATTGTCCGAAGAACAAAAATTTCTTCTTCAAGTTGAGGCGCGATCCAGTAATCCTCTTGATCAAACTCCACGAGAGTTGAATATCTAACCACTATAATCACAGTTTGTGATTATCTCTAATAGTAATCCACACAGAGGAATACTCAAGCACCAAAATTTCCTGTGCTAGCAGAAAAAGATGGTGGCTAGGGTTTCTCAAGAACAATCGTGAGAGAGAGAGAAGAGAGAAATCGTGTGCCTTAGGGTTTGGAGTTATTTTCGTGTCTAACACAAAATCAGCTAGGGTTTCAAGTGTATCTCTATATCACACGAAAAATCCCTGCTCTAAATATACTCCAATCTCAGAATTCTAAAACAATTATAATTCTCTAATTGTAATTGGAAACATCAAGTTCTCATAATTACAATTTGGACCATTAATTATAACTAATTATAATTTGGCCACAACAACTTCTCTTTCTCGCAATTAACCCCACTATGTTATCAAATAACATCTTGAGTATATAATCCTCTATTGTGTGTGACCTATTAGGTTTCCCAGTCAATTGGTAGAGAACATGAATTAATCCAAACGTCTTTGAGATTAATTATTCATAATTAATTAAATTAATCATATTAATTCTAACCAGGATTGGTTTATTAATTCATCAATTAATAAACCCATATTCCCAGATCATGAGTGGTATCTAGCAACACATCATGACCACCCAAGAGTCCAGGAAGTCAAGTGGCTTGACATGAACCTTTCAATAACAAACTTCAGTGCAATTAACTCCTTTCACCATACTATATCTCATTCAGTTTGGAGTACAGAATTAGTGCCAACTCCCTCCAGAATTAATTCTTGCCCGAATACAATAGTACTTGTACCAGAAACCCACTACTCTAGATGTGTATCAATTGAAACTATTTTCAATACACAATCGCTTTGGGTCCCGTCTTTGGCAACGAAAACGGCGATCCCGCTTATCGATCAGCGGGCAGGGGTCAGGGGGGCAGCGCTCCCTTGAAAATTTTTTTATTTTACTACTTCTCATCAAATGAGATTTTTCCCTTTTAAAATTCTATTTCAGGATTTTTTTTTTTCAAATAGCTGGAACGTCGCAAACAGAGCTGAACCGGTACTGATTTGGAAGCCAGAGCCGGCGCCGACTGCGTTCTGATTTTAAAGAAAAAAATTTCCAGAAACGATTTCCGGATGTTCGCGAAACAGTACGGAACTGGCGCCGGCTGTAGTCGGGAACAATGGTGGTGATGTTGAAAATTTTCCAAAAACAATTTCTGGTGCCTTCTTCTTGTGCAAATTTTCAGTAAGAACAATTCTCAGCAGTATTTTCTATCTTGAAGCTCAAAACAACAACTAATTTGTTAGTTTAAACAAAACAAAATAGAAAATCAAATTCGCAAGATGAAACGGAAGGCAATCAACATGTTTTCAAGAAAACATTTTTCTGCAGAAAATTTTCAGCACATAAAGAAAGCATCTTTCGAAATATGCTGTAACTTTTACACAATTATATTGTGCTACGGACCCAACCCATTATGCTCGAAACAATTTCGACTTGAGTGAAAATAATTTTCACAGCAAACAAAGATAAACACGAATACATGAAAACAGTTTTTCATGCCAAAACAATGTCCGTAAACTACATATAGCATTTCTCTGATACCACTGTTGGATATCTCACACGCATATTGTATACGGGCAGCGAAAAATAAAATGAGATACCATCCCAAGACCCACATATGTGTGGAAAACAAGACATAAAGATAACAAAGGTAATAGCTTTCACCTTTCTTTGATCGTCCGAAGAACAAAAATTTCTTCTTCAAGTCGAGACGCGATCTAGCAATCCTCTTGATCCAACTTCACGAGAGTTGAACGTCTAACCACTATAATCATAGTGTGTGATTATCTCTAATAGTAATCCACACAGAGGAATACTCAAGCACCAAAATTTCTTGTACTAGCAGAAAAAGATGGCGGCTAGGGTTGTTACACAAGAACAATCAAGAGAGAGAGAGGAGAGAAGGATTTCGTGTGTTGGGTTTTTTTGGTGTCACGCCTTAGCTAGGGTTTTTGTGTGTTTCATCTATATGTTACATGAAAATCCCCTACCAAAATTGAGAATTCTAATCCTATTAGAATTCCCTAATTGTAATTGGAAATATCAAGTTCTTACAATTACAATTTGGACCATAAATTATAACTAATTATATTTTGTTCATAACAACTTCTCTTTCTCTCAATTAACCCCACTATGTTATCAAATAACATCTTGAGTATATAATCCTCTATTGTGTGTGACCTATTAGGTTTTCTAGTCAATTGGTAGAGAACATGAATTAATCCAAACATTTTTGAGATTAATAATTCATAATTAATTAGAATTAATCATATTAATTCTAATCAGGATTGGTTTATTAATTCATCAATTAATAAACTCATATTCCCAGATCATGAACGGTATCTAGCAACACATCATGACCACTTAAGAGTCTAGGAAGTCAAGCGGCTTGACATGAACCCTTCAATAACAAACTACAGTGCAATTAACTCATTTTACCATACAATATCTCATTCGGTTTGGAGTACGGAATTAGTGCCAATTCCCTCCAGAATTAATTCTGGCCCGAATACAATAATACTTGTACCAGGAACCCACTACTCTAGATGTGTATCAATTGAAACTATTTCCAATACATAATCGCCTTGGCTAAGGACTTTTCGAGTAGTAATTCCTACAAGTGGCCGTGAGATATTCGCCCCTACTATTAGGAGTGGTGAATCCTTTATTGACCCTCTTAACTACTTTCGTTTACCTCACAATGTACCTAATATCCATCCCATAGGCGGCCCTCGATCGAGCTCCAGAGATTGGAATCAAAGTACAATGCTCAGCAAACAAAGTATCTTGGAGATCTCAAATCTAAGAATACTTGCACGTTTGCTATATTAAGATTATATCACTGGCACTAATAGTTATCCATGTGATTATCTCAAAGTTAGGTCATCCAATGAACTTATTCCATTAACAAGCATCCATGTGTTAATTTTGAGTATCTCAATACTCACGGATATGAGAACCACCGCCTGATCAAATCAAGAAGTCTAACACATGCTGGTTTTAACGCATTCATGATGTCCTGTCTCATTAATACTAAAGTACTAACATTATACAGTGTAGTAGGAATCTCATATCATGATCTCTATCATGATTTCCTTAACACAGTGTTGTACTAGGGACTTTATCGAACAGTTATATTACTTAAAAAGTAAACAAAAGAAACTGTAAGATAAATAATGCCTTTTATTAAAATAAAATGTGTCATATACAATGTACAAATGATTGCCTCTAGGGCATAATACTAACAGAGCTAACTCTTTTGTGACCAATAATAGAGTGCTAGAAAAGTTTGCCTTAATAATTAGAGAAGTTTTATCATTTAGTCGTTTAAAATCTTGTTCATAATCCTAAGAATTTGGGTATGAAAAATCCTTAGTATGAATGCTCTCTTTAGATTTATGTTACTGTTCTACTCTAGTTGTTATTGCAACTAAAGTGGAAGCCATCCCACTTTCATAAAAGAATAACCAATCGTGAGTATATCAAATTCAAATGGGAGAGGGATATGTATATGAAGAATTGCAACCAATTCAATTATTTTTCTTAATCCCCCGTATGGTAAGTGGAGAATAAAATATAGATGACATAGAAGATTCCCACTAAATCTTCTCAGAGGCATGGTTTTTTGGACCAAACCAAATCGGCCAGTCGGACCGATTGGACCATAAACCGGTCTTCAAACTGGTTTGATCATTTACTTTAAACTGTTTTTCTCCAAAACCGTTCTATTTTGTTCAAACCGTTTGGAACCAATCGATCCAATCGAAAAATCGTTGAATTGATTGATCCAACCAAATTAAGTTGTTCTCTTTCTTTCTCTGTGCTGGATAAAATAATATATTCATAGAAAAGAAATAAGTTACACAAATAGACTAAATTGTCCATAGTAATAGGAAAAATATCATAATTTTCTCCCAATTTTATTGTTTATGCCCCTATAAACTTGAATTGTACTATATTATTGATCAATTTTGTTATTTAAAATAATTATATATTTAAATTTTAAATTATAATATTATTGTTTTAATTACGATTTAATTATGGTCCAATTATAATTGGATCATTGAACTGTAAATCAATAAATTTTTTGGCTTGATGTCCAGTCTGATTTTGAAAACATTACTCAGAGGTTCAATAAGAAATTGAAATGAATTAAAATGCAAAAAATACTAAATTCAAGAATAAACACTCACCACACTAGCCAATGTACTTAAAAAGCAAATTAGTTCAGGTGGATGGTCATCTCTATCTACGCCGCCTCTAACTTTTCTAGGTGTAGCATCAAAAAGACAATTTATTATAAAAAGCAAGAAAAAAAAATCTAGGAAATAAGTAGTGAAAAAGGAAAATCACTGAACACAATACAATTTGTGTTAAAAAAATCTCCATCATCTTAACAGTCAACGCCACCAATGATCCACTTCAAACACTTTATGGTGGTCTTGCTAATACAGACACCATAAATTTTTTTATTTTCATTTTTCACAAAACGAGCAAAATCAATGTCTCCATATTTTCACATTTAACATACACAAGTTATATCCGACATTAGGACTTTTAGTATTATTCTTATTCTGAAATGAGAATAAATTTAATTAATTAATTATACAAACTAATGGTAACAAGTAATTTGATCAATTGAAATTCTCAATCATATTTTTGAATACCTAAATAATACACAGAAAAGGGGACAAAGTCTATAAGTAATTGTGGACTAGAATGTCATGCATATTCTATGTTAAACAATGACAAAGTTATAAAGGTACCAATAACAAAAACAATGTTGTCTTTTTGTACTTCTAAGTATTTTACTCAACTACTAAAAATTCCATATCCTAGAAACTTACAGTGCTTTTGCAATCCAGTCGCTTTGATTTCTTAAGCTTTTGCTTGAGAATTCCAAAATCCCAATGATAATAAATAGGCCTTTTTGCACTACCTTAAAAAGCCTAAAAAATAAATGGGGAAAAATGAATAGAAGTATTCATCAAAAGGAGTCCAAACAGATAGATCTATATTGATCAGATCATAATTCTTGAACAACAAAAAGATTAACCAATCATGCAAAGGCTAATCCCAAAGATAAATTTCTTTCTAATTGAAATAAATTTCTTGTAATCACCTTTTCAACATAAAGGTCACCAAGAAATTGCACAACAACAAATCAAGTGATGATAGCTTCTAGTAGAATTGATTGTGTTGAGAGAAAATAGAAGTAAAGGTACTTCGAATTATTTCTTTGAATGTTTATTTGATTGTCCTAAACACCCCAAAAGCGCAAATAAATAATGTTGCACATAGTGAACAAATGGAATAACAATAAGTTTCAAATGGATTCAAGTAAAAGATAATGTATTTACCAAATCAAAAGGCGGTAGTAATATAGTAGATTATAGAGTATTGCACAACTGATAAGCTTCTTGGGGGTTTAGTTGTCGATGTCCTTCATATTATTCTTATTGATAACCGCCTTTTATTATATTAAAAGGAGGTGAAAAATTGATGAGTGCTCGTCATATCTATATTTTCTATATCATTTGCACTCTATTTGTTATGAAATTTGGTTTAGATAATTACTCACCTCTTCTTTTTTACCTTATTTTGTGTAAGAATTGATTGAAGGATTATATGGGAAAAAATAATATGAAAAGAGAGAGGAAAAAGCTAAAAAAACCCAAGGCTACAAGGACCAAATAGTGCTATCTAGTTCATCCTAGGCAGGACCGCCCATCTTCAGAATTTCAAGAGCAAAACAAGGTAAAATTTCAACAAAGCTTTTAGAAGTAGTCCAAGCCTCTTGAGATAACCCAAGCGGTGCCACCTAGTACCGATCAACAAAAAAAATTAAGAAGGCAGGGCTGCCCAACTCATGCTACACAAGACCGCCTATTAAAGCAGAAAACCTTTATTCACGAATTTCTACGTCATAAAAGAGGAAAAACTATAAATACCCTATTATAAACCCTACAAACAAGTTCTTGGGCAATAGAAGACCTTAGAAAACTGAGATCTTGAGGAAACATAAAGAAAAGGAGGATCAAGGCAATCAAGAAAGATAGAAGAAGAGTTGATCAAAGAGATCCAAAGGAAGAAAGAGGAAGATGGCTTGTCTATGAGTGCTTTCTTTTCTATTCTTTGTAATATGACTTTATTAATATGGATTCTAAATATGATTGTGAATTGTAATTGTGGGGTAAACCCTAATTTCATGTCTTGGATTGGATTTTCTCTTATGATCTATTAAATTTCAATTTATTGTGTTTGATTACTTGGGTATTGTTATGTTGGATTAATTTTTTGAGGATTGATTGATTTGTTCAATTAATTTATTCTTTTCTAATAATTTTGATAGATGGGGTTAGGAGTTGAACACCTAATTTATTGATTCAATGTTTATTTTTCTTTAATTGACATAAGAGAGAGGTTAAGGAATCGAACTTGATAATTAAAGGGATGATGAAATTGTGTAGAGCTAGGGATGATATACCGATTGAGGTTTGAAAGTGTTTAGGAGAGATAGATATTGCGTGGTTAACGAGTCTGTTTAACAAGATGTACAAAGTTAATAAGATGTTTACAGAGTGAAAAAAAGTACTTTGATCCCTTTGTATAAGAATAAAGGGGATGTTTAAGACTGTGCCAATTATCTGGGATCAAATTCATAAGGCATACTATGAAGCTTTGGAAGGGAGTGATTGAACACAGGTTAAGAAAGATTGTAAAGATTTTAGATAATCAGTTTGATTTTATGTCTGAGCGTTTTACTAGAAAGGTAATTCATTTATTATGATAGATGATTGAATATTATAGAAAAATAAAGAAGGATTTATATATGGTGTTTATTGATCTGGAAAAAACCTATGATAAGGTGCTTAAAGAAGTACTTTGGTAGATGTTGGTAAAAAAAGATGTATCGCAGAAGTATGTTGTCCTCATTAAAGATATGTATGATGGAGCATGTACAAGTATAAGAAACTGCACCATAGTGACTATAGAGTTTCCTATACTTTCAAAGTTTATTAAGGATAAGTACTTAGTCCTTTCCTCTTCACGATCATTATCGATGAGTTGACTTATACTATACAAGAGGTTGTACCATAGTGTATATTGTTGCTAATAATATTATTTTAATTGATTAGATTAGAGCTGTTGTGAATGCTAAAATAGAGTTGTGATGACAGATATTAGAATGTAAAGGCTTTAGAATCAGTAGAAGTAAAACTGAGTATGTAGAAGGCAAGTTCAGTACTAGTAGAAATACACATTAGAGTGTAGTTTTGGATGGCAAAAATCTTCTAGTGGATGACTACTTTTGATATCTAGAATCTATTATTCAGAAATATAGAGAACTTATTGTCAACGTCGCGCACCGAGTTAAGGCTGGTGGTTGAAATGGAGAAGTGTAATTGGTATTCTGTGCGATCATAATATACTTTTAAGCCTAAAGAGAAAGTTTTATAGAACAGTCGTAAGACTTGTTTTGCTATATGATATGGAATGTTAAGTAATTAAAATGTGTCATATGAAGGTAATTGAGATACGTATGTTAAGATAGATGTATGGGCATATTAGAAAGGACAAAATAAGGAACAAGATCATTCGGGAAGAAGTAGGAGTGGCATCCATTGAAAATAATATGAGAAAAACTACTTGCTTGGGGTTTGGATATATATAAAGAAGACCGAGAGATACCCCTATTAGGAGAATTGAGGGATAGATGCAAGATAGGTTGGGCTGAAATAAAGGTAGGGCTAAGAAGATATGGATGGAGGTGATTAGAAGAGATATGTTTCTATTAGATTTAGATAAGAGTGTGATAATAGATAGAAAGAAGCGAATGGAGAGGATTCATGTGAATGACCATACGTAGTCTTGAATTGGTTTATGTAGGCGACTTCAAGTTTCCTTGGTACGTAGTTGTTGTTGTTGCCCGGTATCATTGGTAATTAAGTTAATTTTTATGATTCTTTAGATATATTGGTTTGATAGAGATGTTGATTAATTAATTTGGGTTTTAAATTGTCATACCTCAAGAGATAGTGAGATTTACAATAGGAAACCCTCTACCGATTCTAGGATTGAAGGGCAATTATTTTCTTGAGTTGGAATTAGGGCATCTCTACTTTTGCATGCATTTTTCTCCTTGTTTCTTGATGACCCATATGAATTTTCATGTGTAGACTTGGTATACTCTCTACTCTAGTATTTTAATTACTTTATATTTTTATTCAATTGACTAAACAATGAGATGAGAATAAAGTAGTGGTAATTGCTAAAGTTCCTATAGATTCAATACTTATTATTTCCTATGTTATATGATGGGTATACTTGCCTTATAGTATGTGGTCTTAAGAGTTAGCATTTTATTTTAAAACTTGATTTACTTGTGGCCCTTGTTGATAATTTTTTCCAATTCACCCTCACACATGATATTCAAAATCAATACTGGCCAGCACATTCCACAACATCAACAGACTTCCTTACAAGAAAGCCAGATCTCGAGTACTCTTCTCCAAAAAAAATCGTGAGAGTAGAGTGATGAATCGGCAAAAATGGTAAAAATGTGGATGAAAAATCAATTAGCCAAATGGTTGCTTTTCAATAAATGCATCTTCCCTAAATAAACTATTAAGGAAATTGACAAAATTCCTTGACAATGCTTAAGGTTTGTTTTTGAAAACTGGATGTTGGCAATGTTTGATGCAAGGAGTACTCACATTGGATTACGAGAAGGATTCTAGAAGATCTAAGAAAGATCTTGGCAAGGGTATTCTGAAGATTATTTTATGAAGACATGGAATCCTGATTGAATTGAAAATGCAACAATTAGGAAACTTCAAACGTATCTTTTTAGCAGCCTCTTAATTCAATAAGGAATTAAGTACTCTATTGCTAACATCTATATAATCAAGCCCAAGAATCTCAGAGAAAGGGTGTGAGATATTAAAGAGATTGAAAGTGTTTATTCAGTAAAGAAGGCTATGCAATAAAGAGAGAATTCACAAAATATTCTATGTATTTTTAAAGCATATACATTCAATAAGTTTGCTGGTTTTTATTGCAAATATATGCTTATTGATTTAAGTTATTATTGCTTTAACAATGTATCATTGAGAAGAATTTGAATCGATTTTCTTCAACTAAACTGCCTTTCTAATGGAAAGGTTTTTTGGTGTCAACAAAGTACTTCTGTGCTACAGTAACAAAAGATTGAAGAGAGTTCAATCCAAGAAGTTGGGTCCAACAAAAGTCTTTAAGAAGTTTGATACAAAGAATACTGGCATGGTATTTTATTAGAATTTATTAAAAATCACTAGCTGATTAAAATAAGTGTAGTATTATAACTTTTGTTAAAATTTTAGTGGATCCTTTTCATTGAGTCAGGCCCCGCAGATGTATACTTGTTCTAGCTGAACTACGTTTACAATTTGTAGTGTGTTAAACTTTTTATTTCTGTTTGTAAAACCAAAGCTACATTAATAGTACATTGACAAACTAAAGCACACAACTAGTATCAGAGTGGTTTATCGTGTTGGAATTGCTATTAATTTAGTAGGTGAGATCTTAAAAGTTGATTTAAAACAACTATTTGGAATGGTGGAATTCAACCCTCATTGCTAAAGAATGCAAACTATGCATATTGGAAGATCAAAATGAGAATTTTCATTAAAAAATCTTGAGAATATTACCTAACAAGCTGTTGAATAAAGATGGAAACCTCTCATAGTAGTGAATACTAGCATTGGAGTAGAAGAATCAAAACCAATAAATCAATGGACTGATATTAAATGACGTCTAGACAATGCAAACGACAAAGCATTAAATACTATCTTTACTGCTATTAATCTTAGTCAATTCAAATTGATTTCAGCGTGTGGTTCTATAAAAAATGCATGTAATGCACTACAAACTGTGTATGAATGTACAAATACTAATAGAATATCAAAATTACACATGCTAATGCTACAGTTTGAGGAGTTAAAGATGGATAACCATGAAACTATTGTTGTATTCAATAGTAAGTTAAAGAATCATACTTTTTAAATTAGTGAAAGATATTCTAAAGAAAAGTTGGTAGATAAGACATTAAGATCTTTGCAATTTTGATTTGATGCTAAAGTAGATTCTATAGAAGAATGTAAGGACACATGTCAAAGTTATGGTTAGATGAACTTATGGAATCTTTACAAACTATGAGATGCATTTTTGGTCAAAATCCAAGGAGAAAAGAGTAGTCTTAAAAGTTGAAGATAATTTCTATGATAACAAGGGCTCAAATGATGAAGTTGGTCTTTGAACAAATAGTTTAATAAGCTACCAAGGAGACAAAAATAGAAAGACAAGTCGTTTAACAAGCATTTCAATAAGAAACCTAAATTTCAACAAAAGAATAATACTGAGCAAAAATCTTCAGAGAATAAAGGTGGATTGAGAGGACCTAAGTGTAGAGAATGCTGTGGCTATAGACATTTAGGTTGAATGTGCTAATACTTTGAGAAAATTGAATACCAAATATTACAACACGATTCTGAATGATGGTGAAGAAAATCAAGAATATCTTGATGTTGACAGCACTAAAGGAGATGACAATAAAGGTTGGATGAGTATTGTTGCATTTAATGTTGTTGATGAAAAGAGTTCAATTTATGAAGATAGCAATTCAGATAGTGATCTTGATAATAACACTGACAATAAAGATAAGAAGCATGAAACTTGTTAGTGAATATGAATTGTTTTACTCAAAGTAGCTTGAAGCTATAAAATTTAACAATGAGCTAAAGAAGGAAGTTCAAAGATTCCAACAAACAAATAGCTCATAACAATAAATATTGAAAACTTCAACATTAAGTTCAACAAAGTAAAGAAGGCTTGAAAATTAGTAATCAGAAGTTAGAAGCTACCAATCAGAAGTTGGATAAAGTTCTTTCTTTCGGAGGACATCTCCATGATAGAACTAGACTTGCTATAATGAGTTTAATAAGGTTGAAAAATAGAATTTGACAATTGCTGAAAAGAAGAGATAACTGAAAAAAATTCAAACTTAAGCCTAAGAAATCTCCTATTTATTGTAATTATTACTATCTTGCAGGACACAGGTGAAAAAATTGCTTCAAAAGATTTAAAGATCTTCAATATGGCCAGAAGGTTGCCAAACCTAAATTTGACAAAAGAAATAAAGCACCAAAGGTGAAATCCATATGGATAAAAAAAAAAAAAAATCTTAAAGAACATGTAGTACATGTTTATCTAAAAACTATCATAGAAGATGTTTGGTGCCTTGATAGTGGTTGTTCTAAGTATATGATAGGTAAAAATGAGATCTTTGTTAATTATGAACACAAAAGAGGTGGTTCTATTACTTTTGGAAATGGTTCAAAAAATAAAGTGGTTAGAAATAGCATGTTAATCATTGAAAGTATGCCTAAACTCATAACATTCACGTTGATGGTTTGAAGGCAAATTTGATATGTATTAATCAACTATGTGATGACAATATGTATGTTAACTTTAAGAAGAACAAGTGTTTTATATTTAACAAAACAGGAAAATATGTTATCTCTAGAAATAGAACTTTAGATATTTTGTTATCAGATATGCATAACTAAAAGCTATATTTGCATGATGGCTAAAGCAGATGAAGTAGAATTGTGGCATCAGAAGTTGGGACATGTCAATTATAAGCTATTACATGAACTAAGCTTAACAAGCGCAGTCCGTAGAGTGCCTAAATTAGAAAAGAATATCAAAAGAATCTGTGGTTCCTAACAAAATGGAAAATAGATTAAATCACTTCACAAGAGAGTTTAATAGCTCATGATGTCTACAATACTTGAATTTTTATACATGGTCATATTTGGACCTGAAGGTCTAAAGCGGGGAAAAACAAAGCACGCAGCGGAAGCGAAAACTGGAAAAATGAAGAACAAGAAACTCCCAGGCCATAGCCGGCACCGGTTCCGGCGGCCTAGCCGATGCCAGTGCCGGCCTAGCGGGACTCCAAGGGAAAATTTTTTTTACCTCTTTTTCTCGTTCTCAGAATTGGCTGAACCGAAATGTGTGAAATTGGGGTAGGTGCATTGGTGGAAACCTCTGGTGTGATTCCTGCAAGCCTGCTACTCCGTCTATACATATATATGAACGCCAACGTCTCGATCTTCCAGTATATAGCCTGCCTAATCCTGTTTGGAGAACAACTCACAAACTAAGGAATTTTCTTGGAGTGAGAGAGAAGACGTCCAGAAGCATGGAAAAACAACATTGTTTCTTAACCCTAAGAAGAGTAAAAACCACGTACTCTTTATCATCCTGTTTAACCTAAATAAAACCCTAGGTTAAATTGGACTGGCCCATTGGACTCTTAGTTTAGTCTTTTTAGACTAAATTAATTATTCTAATTAGAATCAAATAAATGGCCTAATAAATAATTAATTTTCTAACCCAAATAAACTAGTTCAATTAACAAGCCCATATTAGTTTAGTCCCAGGTCAAAATTTAATTATTCAAAGTGGGCCAAAGCCCTGAACAATTAATTAACCCACTAAACTAATTTAATTAATTCTCTCTCTTCATGAACCTTTATTTTATTCTAACTCAATAATTAAATCAGACTACTTAAATAAAATAAATTCTATTTAATTTAATTTAAGACCAATTTCTTAACCTGTATTTAATTAGGACTCACGGTCTATACTAGGGACTAAAAGACACACCGCATTGGCTACTAAAATGACTAAAATACCCTTGCCATATAAATAGTTGTATTTTGTATTTTAAATATTTTCTAATATCACCATAAGAAAATATTGACCCTAAGGATAATGCTGCGTTAGCAAAGTCTCCGACCAACAAGTGTAATGACTAAAATACCCCTCTATACATCGCCGTATATTAGAGAGGAAGAAATGTACTAACATCTCTCTAAATAACATCTACCATCTTTAGGCTTCTAATCCAATAATCCACGACTTCTTGGATTGTTTCCGCTTTCCAAGAGAGCTACCCTAAAGCAAACATCCAAGTCATGTTTCCCAGGGCCCTGGATATTTAGATCATTCAGACAACTATAAGGGGCGATATAGTAGAGAAACTATCTTGTACAAGTCTGTCTTAACTAACTAGTCACACATACCCAACATGTAAGTATATTAGTCCTACGATAGAACCTCAACTATAGCATATCAAAATACATGCTTCCAACTTCGTCAGACCACCAACTCATACTCAAGTCGTAGAGTACTAGTCCATGATGTAGCAGTAGTAGTCTAGGTTTTTACCATATAGTACTTTTAGAAACCACTACTACAGGTCCTATTCTACGTATTTGAAATACACTTATGTCATGAAGTGAGTGGACCTCTCACTGGCTAAAGGTAAGCCATTCCCCATTTGGAATTCACAATATAATAACCTAGATATGATGAGATTCCCATTCTCATCAATCGATTAATAACAAACGTTTATGTGTTAAATAACCCGTGATCTATACCTTACTGTGAAAGATCACCATTCACATGGATCACTTACTTAAACACAATGGGTCTTTTCCAAACAAAATTGTACACAAATAAAATGTTAATTCACAAATAATTTCTGAAAATAAATTTTTTTATTAAAACATTAGATATATACATTAGAAACCTAGTCTAAGAGGGCATATTTCCAAACAATCTCCCACTTGCACTCTAAGACTAAGTAAGTCCGTAGGTGCCCACCCTTATGACGTCTAAGTATCTCTTAAAGACTTTCTCAGCCAAAAGCTTGGTGAATGGTTCTGCTAGATTGTTCTCTAAGGTAATTTGTTCTACCACGATTTTCCATCTCTAGATGAAATCCCGGATCAGGTGGTACTTCCTTTCAATGTGTTTCCTCTTCTTGTGGTTTCTGGATTCTTTGGATTGTGATACTGCTCCAATGTTGTCGCAATATATCACAATCGGCCTATCCATGTGTGGCACGACTCCAAGTTCTGAAAGGAACTTCCGGAGCCAAACTGCTTCCTTGGATGCCTTCGAAGCTGCCACATACTCAACTTCCATGGGCGAGTCAGCAATACAAGATTGCTTGATACTCCTCCATGAAATGGCTCCTCCAGACAAGGTGAAGACATATCCACTAGTAGATTTTCTCTCATCCTTATATGCTTGGAAGTCTGAGTCGTGTATCTTGTAGGAACCAAGTCATTAGCCCTGTAAACCAACATATAATCTCTCATTCCCTTGAGGTACTTGAGAATATGCTTTACAGCTTGCTAATGAACCTCTCCAGCGTTTTACTGATATCTACTAACCAAGTCTACGACAAAGCAGATATTTGGCCTAATATACAGCATAGCGTACATGAGACTTCCTACAACCGAAGCGTAGTGAATCTTACTCATTCTGTTCTTTTCTTCTTGAGACTTAGGATAGTCCCTTGAAGAAAATAACAACCTATGTCTGCAAGGAATTAGAGCTCCCTTGCATGAGTCCATGCTGTACTTGGCCAGCATCTTGTCAATGTATGCCGCTTGAGATAATCCTAACATTCTCTGCTTCCTATTTCAAAGAAGTCTAATCCCGAGAATGTAGCTAGCTTCTCCCAAGTCTTTTATACTGAATTAACTAGACTGCCAAACCTTTGTAGATAACAATAACCCTACATCATTTCCAATGAGTAGAATGTTATCAATATACAAGACAAGAAAAACCACATTTATACCTTCAAATTTCTTATACCCACATGATTCATCCTCGTTTTGAGTAAAATCGTAAGATTTTATAGTCTTGTCAAAACAAATGTTCCATGCTCTCGATGCCTGCTTAAGTCCATAAATGGACTTTTTAAACTTGGAAGCCATATGTTCTTAGCCTTTAGTAATAAAGCTTTTCGGTTGGGACATATAGATGTCTTCACTAAGATGGCCATTTAAAAATGCCATATTGACATCCATTTGCCATATTTCATAGTTATAATGACATACGATGGCAAGGAGGATACGAATGGACTTAAGCATGGTTACCGGGGAAAAGGTTTTCTCATAATCGATTATCTCTTTCTGAGTATACCCTTTCACCATAAGCCTAGCTTTAAAGGTTTTCACCTTCATATCCATTCCCCTCTTCCTCTTGTATACCCATTTACACCCAATAGGTTTTATCCCTTCAAGTGAAGCTACAAGATCCCAAACCTGATTAAAGTACATAGACTCAATCTCGACTTGCATTACTTCATGCCATAGATTTGTATCGACATCAGCAATAGCTTCCTCGTATCTAGCGAGGTCTTGTTCCTGATGGTCGGAGACTAACTCGAAAGCTTCTCCAGTCTATCTCTTCAGAACCCTAGACACTCTCCCACTACAACGAGGCTCCAATTGTGAAGACTCTTGAGGCTGTGCCTCTTCTTGTTCCATAATTGAGTCAGAAGAAGTTGATTCCGAAGATAACTTCTCCTTAAGTTCTAACTTAGTTGAACCTTTTGTGGAAGTACTCTGATCATCCTCTAAGTATCTAGTATTGGCACTAACCAGTACTTTCTGCTCCTTAGGATGATAAAAGTAACCACCATTTGTCCCTTTTGAATACCCAACAAAATAGCATAATTCTGATATTGGTTCCAACATGTCTCCCTTGACCAGTACATAAGTTGGACAACCTCATATCCTGAGATGATTCAGACTTGGCTTACGCCCAGTCCACATCTCATAGAGAGTCCTAGGTACTGACTTGGAAGGCACCAAGTTCAGAATGTATGCCGTTGTTTCTAGGGCATATCCCCAAAAAGACATTGGAAGAGTAGCATAAGACATTATGCTTTGGACCATTTCCATCAATGTCCTGTTCCTTCTCTCAACTACTCCGTTCTGCTGGGGTGTCCCCAGTGCAGAGAGCTGGAATACTATCCCATGGTGTACTATGTAGTCCTTGAATTCACCAAAAGAGGTACTCTCCCCCACGATTCAATCGTAAGGTCTTGATCAATTTACCTGTCTGACGCTCCACTTCAGTCTTAAACTCTTTGAACTTGTCAAAAGAGTCAGACTTGCATCTCATCAGGTAAATAAAACCAAACCTCGTACTATCATCCGTGAAAGTGATGAAGTACTCAAAACTCCCTCTAGCTGGTGTAGACAGGAGACCACACATATCATTGTGAACAAGACTCAATACCTCCTTGGCTCTATCCGCCTTAGGGGTAAATGACCTTTTGGTCATCTTTCCCATTAGGCAGAATTCATACTGAGGCCAATTTTTCAATCTTAATGAGTCCAAAGGCCCTTCATGGATTAACCTCTAAATCCTGGTTTAGTTGATAAGACCTAATCTTAGATGCCAAAGATACGAGTCATTGACATTGGTCTTTCTCTTCTTTGTTAAAGGTTCAGATTGAGCGTTATTTAATTGATTATTAATAGGGTTCAAGAAGAATAGATTCTCATACATGTGCCCAGTACATAAAATTTTTCCATTTCTACTGATAGAAATACTAGAATGAAAAGATACAGAATATCCTTGATTTATTAGTTTTGCAATTGAAATCAAATTCTATTGGAATCCAGATACATATAAAATATCCTTTAAAACCACTATTCTATTACAATAAAAAATAAGATCCAACTCTCCCACTACAAGGGCCCAGACTTGTGCTCCATTTCCTACACATAGCTCATGTTCGCCCTTCTTGAGTCTTTTAATCTTTCTAAACCCCTGCAAGGAGTTATAGATGTGATTAGTGGCCCTTGAATTAACAATCCAAGTAGAAGTTGACCCAACCATTGATATAAACTCTAGATAGAAAACATTACCTGTGGGGTTTTTCTTGGCTTGAAAATCTGGACACTCCTTTTTCCAGTGCCCCTTCAGTCCATATTTGAAGCACTTACCCTTGGGTTTGTCTTTGGGCTGGGTCTTGGGCTGGGCCACTGCATTTCCTTTCTTTCTTTTGAACTTTCTGGGCTTGGGCCCAGTTCTAGAGGAAGAAGCCTTAGCAATCATAGCCTTTGCTTGTGGCTTCATGGCGTTCTTCACCATCTGGAGTTTTTTCATCAACTCAGTTAAACTCATGTTTAACTTGTTTATGTTGTAATTCAACTTGAACTGAGTAAAGGAACCTGGTAGAGATTCGAGAACTATGTCCACTTGGCTTTCGGGGTCAATAACAACCCCTAAGATTTCTGCTTCCTCGAAAGCAGCAATCATCTTAAGCATACGCTCTTTGATTGATGCTCCCTCAGCCATCTTAGTGTTTATGATAGTTCGAAGAGCCTCCTGCCTTGCGAGCCGGCTCTTATCCGCAAATATCGTAGCCAATGATTGACTTATATCGTACGCAGAAGCTATGTGCTTGTATTTTGACTAAAGCACATTAGACATAAAGGTCAATATGTAACAACGAGCAATCTCATCGACCTTCTTCCATGCCTTCTCAGCCTCTCGCTCCTCGGCTGTAACACCCCTACTAAAAGTACAGTGGAAGTATATCAACACCGGGTGTCACCCCGTTCAGTTATCCAGATAAGGGGTCTTTATAATGAAAATCAACAGAGTATGCAAGTCCAGATTCATACAACAACCCATACTAATGGTCAAGTGCGCACAAGTAATAAAGAATTTCATACATGAAAGTTTCTATTCAACCTCAGTAATAAGGTACATTATCCAAGAAGGGAAACGTCTGAACCTTTTCTGCTGTCACTGTGGTATCGTCCTTTATCCTTAGATCTTTTCAACTCTGGATCCTACAAAAGGGTAAGGTAAAAGACACATGTGAGTGGAAAATCACTCAGTGAGTCCCGTGTGTGCTAATATTTTATTAAAGAAGTAGAGTACACAAAACTTTTATGAAATAACATATCATTTGTTCATTAGAAATGAATCCAAAACTCTTTAATGAAGAGTGTATTTAGAATCCAATAATTTTTTGGAAAATGGTGTTTCAACTTTCAAATCATTGCCCCATTTTTTTCCAATCACAGGCACTTCTCCAACAGAAAGTCGGCCTGTATGCAAGTCCTGCAGTCCTTGCCTTTGGCTACACGATCTCTTGTGCCAGGGATTGCCCCTTACAGCTGTCACCCGTGTCATGCCAAAACGGTGAGCAGCATACAAATATACCTTACCTTACACTTAGGGATCTTTTACTTGCCACCATAAGCCAGGGGTCCCAATCCTGATGTCAATCACCATCGAGGTGGCAAGGGATTGAACACACCGAGTGTACCCGTCCGGTATCATGTGAAAAATCCACCATCATACTCAATAGGCAATTACCAGGCTCAAAACGGATAGCCAGGACAACTCATTTCAATGTTCTGTCGCTCTGTTTGGAGTAAGACAATCCCCAAAACTGATCAAGTTACTAGGGGTTGTCTATCTCTAACATGAGCTAATACAAATATCAGAGCCCTTGCTAAGTACTCAACATCACCAACCCCATCTGACTGATCAGGCCAGAGGGTTATCTGATCTCACAGAATTTTCATATCAAAACAGTTTTTGGGACAAAACAACATTTTTCCAAAATCATGATGAAACCAGATAAAGGGTTCAATTTACACATCAAAACGTGTTTCTAAGAGTAACCGGGTCATTTTCCCCGTACTCGATCACAAAAGTCATTTCTAAGGGTATTCAGGTCATTTTACCGATACCCGATTCCAAAAGACTTTTCAAGGGTATTCGGGTCATTTTACCCTTACTCGATTTGAAAAATATCCATAAGAGTTGTAATAAGGATATTTCGGTCATTTACCGAATACCCGAGTTCCAAAGGTTTTCATAAAATATTCCAATAAGGACATTTGGAACATTTTCCAAATACCCAATTCCAAAAAGGAACTCATTTAAGGAAATTCAGAATTCTAATATCAAAAGAGGATTAAATTCAATGTTTCCAAACATATTTCTATAAAATGTTCCAAACAGTAAATAATAGAGCATTTCATGGAAAAACAATGCACACTAACTTTAAAAGAGTTTTAGAAATCCAAGGGACTCACCTAGTGTCCTAAGCAATCATTTCCATTCATGGCCGTTTAACCTTCGTTTCTACCGTTTTTGATGTTCCGTTGACCGTTTATCGCTAAACCTACATCAAGCATCATTTTCGGGTCAATTCATGTTTGGCCGAAAAATAGCTGACGTGCCTGACGGTTAGCCAACGTTGAACCATCGTTTAACCGATGGGGCCGACGGTTAGCCGACAAGGCCGATGGTTAGCCGCCGGTCAAGGAAAACGTTTAACTTTCGTTCCCGTCGTTTTTTCGTCGTTTGATCAATTCTTTCATTTTCCTTTTTCCAAATCCTTCCTCTCTTCATAAAAAAGGGATTTACTTCATGTTTCTCCAATTAATTTATCCAAAATCATATAAGTAGTCACCCTTAAGTCCATTCATTTTCGGACTACTTTCTGGAATTTCACTGGTTTGACACACCATTTTGTTTTACACATAACTTTCCATTTACAGCTCTGATTTGGCTCCATGATATACCAAAATGACCGTAAGACTCTTAAATTTAATTAGTATAGGCTGTTTTTAGAGTTCTGGTTCCAGTATCATGGTACTAGGCAAAAACAGCCTCAGTAGTTTTGACTTAGTTTCACTATTCATTCTTTCCTTAACATTCTGCAATTTTCCAGTTTGACACCCTAACTTGTTTTGCCCATAACTTTTAATCCACAAATCCAAATGATGTCAAACCAATTGTAAAATATACTTAAGACATTCCTTTACAAGTTCCAATTCATGGAGTACCAATTTTGTTGTCCATTTTGTTCAGTTTTGAACACAAAGATCCAGTAGTAAAATCCCGTTACTGATTTGGCACCTTTTACTATTTTCACCATAACTTTTGATCCGTAAATCCGATTAACCTCAAACTTGTTCTAAAATGTCTCTATGATACTTAGCTACAAATATTTATGCCTTATTTGTTCAAATCCAGAAATTTTACAGATTTACTGAACATAAAACCTCCCAGAATTTTCTGCACACAAGGACAGCTTTCACACAACTTCACCTAACTAGTTTCCATAATTCACACATAAACTTCTCACAATATATATACCAAAATGATCTCCATGCTTTATATAATAACTTTACTTCAAGTAAGGTAGATCTTTACCTTTTCTTTGCTGCGTTTGGAGGCTGAACAGTCCAAGCATCTTCTTGCTTTTCTCTCTCTCTTTCTCTCCTCTCTATTGCCGGTTTCTCTCTCTCTCTCTCTCTTTCTTTTCTCTTCTCTCTTTTCTCTCTTGTTTGCTCTGAAATTCTGGCTATATAAAGCCATTTTAGTTGGCCTTCATGGCCTATATATAGAGACATATGGTCTTCAAGTCAAAGGTTCATTAAATGGTCTCAAACATTTGGAAGCTCTTGATTGGTCCACCTAGCTACTTAGGTGTCATTTAGAATATTCAAGAATTCTATAGTGATTTGGCAACTCTAGAAGCCCTTAGATCTTTATAGAATTCAAAAGAAAATTGTAGAATATCCTAGAAGGTCTTGGATTTATTTAGAGCCTACAAGAGCATTGGTGATTCTTGTAGAAATCCCTAGAATTCTCAAGAACCATTAGATATTTTCTAATCTTGTATGGCCATGCATAATCAACCATGATTAACTTACTCAAATCAAGATTAGCTTAATTAAGCTTGGTCAAATGAAGTCAAAAGGCAGTCCAACTTGGTCAAGATTGTCATGCTTGTGGGCCATCCTTATTTATTTCTTTTGGGCCCTCTAAATTATCTCAACTTATCACAACCAATCAAATAGAAATACTTGACTTCATTAACCAATCAAATAGAAGCACTTGTCTTCATTAACCAATCACTAAACGACACTTATTTTCATCCACCAATCATAAGAAGCCATATGTCCCATTTCCAACCGTAATTTTCTATTTTCTTCAGAAATGACCAAAATCGAGTCCGTAATGGAAAAATATTTTATTTCACTATCCAACTCCAAAAATTCCACTGAATCCATTGGTAACACTTAAATTCTTCAATTCCCTCTCTAATCGGTCAAATTCGCGGTCGAAGTCACGAACGCGGTCAAAATGACAAAAATGCCCTCGATACCCCGTGTAGCACAATTCGCACCAAAACGTGCGACTCATTGCACTGATCAATTTCTCTTTCTAGAGTACTCTAAAATTCTTATTTTGTTGATCTTAATAGCCTTCCAAAAATTTAGGGTACGGGTAGAACAAATCCAATAATTACATTCAGGTCCCGACAAAATTTTATTTCACCAAAGTATTCGTCTCAATACACCGATCAACTTTTGTTCTGGCCGTTGATATAAATTCTCATCCCATTATAGGTAGTAGCAAATCGGAAGTAAAAAGGTGAGGTGTTACATCGGCGGTGGAACCTTCCCCGATAACAGGGCAGGTTTCATAAAGGACATATTTATACTATTCCATTGTGAGTATTATGTCCAGGTTCTTCTTCCAATCTACATAGTTTGGTTCTGTTAGCTTACTCTCTCAGAGAATAACGGCCAATGGACTAAAAGAACCTCTCACAATTTCTGAAAAAAAAAAAAGATTTAGTTTGTGAAAACAAAACAAATTTGTGCACTTTATCAAAATTGATAATAATTAATTTGTCTATTAGGAAAACTAACATAGCTTATTGGGAAGATTAACAGTTCCTTAAGCTAAGTGTGTTGATCACCACAATTTAATTTCCCTTCTAGGTAATAATCTAGAAGATGAGGGGATGGCCGTTTCCTCTCATTTCCAATGGACATATCTCGCACTATAACCTCCAACGTGAGCTGACCGATCATAGTACGTGTCCCGAGTTATTAATTATATCCCTCCATTAGATCTAGATCCTTGTGGTATCCTCATCCTATACGGGTTCACTCACAGGGTGACGTGAGGGGACCCACGATCTCTAATAAGGATCGTGATGGAAGCCGTGGAGCCGTTGGAACCCCTCTCCTGCTTAGTCTTTTAAAACAAGGGTTTTCTGAAAAATATACTTTTGAAAATTTCCATTAAGTTTTCCCTTAACTCAAAAATAAAATATCTAAATCCATTAAAATTTCTATGTCAAGGTTTATATCTTTTGAGAGATTTTTTCATGGACTAATTTTATTTAAGTTAAAAAACTTAATGATTTCAAAAATTTTCCAATTAAAACTTTCTAGAGACTTTGGTCTCAAGTTTATCTGACAAAACAATTTTTCTTGTGTGAAAATAAAACAAAATGGCTTCCTATTTTAACTTACAAAAATATCTAAATCCAATATATTTTCTATGTCAAGGATTAAATCCTTTGAGAAAATATCTAAGGAATAATTTTTGTTTAAGTTAAAATAACCATTTAATTTGTAGAAAAATATTTTCTTGTCAAAAATATTCCCAAAGACTTTGGTCTTTGAGAAAACGTGCACATAGGTATTTTAAAAATAAATAGCATGCTAGAAAACAGTAGACGTTTTCATGATTTTCTATTTTTAAACCTAAGTGCCCAGATAATAGAATTAAACACATTAATTAATTAATTAATGGTCTTGTTTAATCCTAAAATCCCTTACTAATATTTTTCATGCAAAAATATTCCATGAATATTAATTATTGCAAAAACATTAACTTCGCCTAGTATGGACCCCAAAACAAAAAAGAAAATGCAAGAAAAATTACAAGGAAAAATAAAAAATTTCTCCTTGGTCCACTGCACTCGCCGCACTGGATCGAGCACCCATCTGCACTGTGGTCCACTGTACCTGCCGCAATGAAACAAACCTCATGGGTAGACCGGACCCCAGACCCGAGTCGGCGCCGGTTCCGGTCTGACTGGGTCTTCTTCTTGCAGATTTTTTCTGCGAAATTCCCCTGTTTTTCTACGCAACTTCTAGCTACGTTGGCTCTCTAATTTCAACCCAAATATAATGAAATCAATAAAAACCAATAATCGCCTATACCCATTAACATTGGGCTTATACGATTTGCTAAGAAAAATAATAAATTACAAATCTCCTATACCTCCATTAGAGAGGTTTAATAGAGAATCTATCCATACCAAAAATAGCGAATGATCACAGTTTAATCACACATATGTGTCTAGTTTTATTTAACTAGATGCATGCTCCCTATATTTTCACAAAACCTTCATGTTCTGATACCAATTGAAGGTCTAAAACGGAAAAAAACAAAGCACGCAGCGAAAGTGAAAACTGGAAAAATGAAGAACAAGAAACTCCTAGGCCATAGTCGGCGTCGGTCACAGCCTGGTGGGACTCCGAGGGAAAATTTTTTTTACCTCTTTTTCTCGTTCTCAGAATTGGCTAGACCAAAATGTGTGAAACTGGGATAGGTGCATTGGTGGAAACCTTTGGTCGATTCCTGCAAACCTCCTACTCCGTCTGTGCATGTATATGAACGCCAACCTTTCGATCTTCTAGTATATGGCCTGCCTAATCCCGTTTGGTGAACAACTCACAGACTAAGGAATTTTCTTGGAGAGAGAGAGAAGGCGTCTATGTTTTTTTTTCTTATGCCAGAAGCATGGAAAAACAACGTTGTTTTCTTAACCCTAAGAAGAGTAAAAACCACGTACTCTTTATCCTCCTATTTAACATAAATAAAATTCTAGGTTAAACTGGACTAGCCCATTGGACTCTTAGTTTAGTCTTTTTGGACAAAATTAATTATTCTAATTAGAACCAAATAAATAGCCTAATAAATAATTAATTTTTCAGCCCAAATAAACTAGTCCAATTAACAAGCCCATATTAGTTTTGTCCCAGGTCAATATTTAATTATTCAAACTGGGCCAAAGCCCTGAACAATTAATTAACCCACCAAACTAATTTAATCAATCCTCTCTCTCCATGAACTTTCATTTTATTCTAGCCCAATAATTAAATCAGACTATTTAAATAAAATAAATTTTATTTTATTTTATTTAATTTAAGACCAATTCCTTAGCCTGTATTTAATTAGGACTCACGATCTATACTGGGGACCAAAAGACACATCGTCTTGGCTACTAAAATAACCAAAATATCATTGCCATATAAATAGCTGTATTTTGCATTATAAATATTTCCTAATATCACCATAAGAAAATATTGACCCCAAGGACAATGCTACGTTAGCAAAGTCTCCAACCTACAAGTGTAATGACTAAAATACCCCTCTATACATCGTTGTACATTAGAGAGGAAGAAATGTACTAACACCTCTCTAAATGACATCTACCATCCTTAGGCTTCTAGTCCAATTATCCAAGACTTCTTGGTTTGTTTCCGCTTTCCAAGGGAGCTACCCTAAAGCAAACATCCAAGTCATGTTTCTCAAGGCCCTGGACATTTAGATCATTTAGACAACTACAAGGGGCGATATAGTATAGAAACTATCTTGTACAAGTCTATCTTAACTAACTAGTCACACATACCCAACATGCAAGTATATTGGTCCTACGATAGAACCTCAACTATAGCATATCAAAGTACATGCTTCCAGCTTCATTAGACCACCAACTCATACTCAAGTCGTAGAGTACTAGTCCACGCTGTAGCAGTAGTAGTCTAGATTTCTACCATATAGTACTTTTAGAAACCACTACTACAAGTCATGTTCTACGTATTCAAAATACGCTTATGTTATGAAGTGAGTGGACTACTCACTGCCTAAAGGTAAGACATTCCCCATTTGAAATTCACAATATTATAATCTAGACATGATGACATTCCCATTCTCATCAATTGGTTAAGAACAAACGTTTATGTGTTAAGTAACCTATGATCCATACCTTACTGTGAAAGACCATTATTCACACAAACCATTTACTTAAACACAATGGGTCTTTTCCAAATGAAATTGTGCACAAATAAAATGTAAATTTACAAAAAATTTTTAAAAATAAGTTTTTTTTATTAAAATATTCGATATTTACATCAGAAACCTAGTCTAAGAGGGTATATTTCCCAACAGGACCGACAAAAACGAAAAGTATAGGAGGAAAGAGGTATGTCTTTGTGTGTGTTGATGACTATTCTTGATTAACTTGAAATAATTTTTTGAGTAAAAAATTGGAAATATTTGAAGCATTTTGAAAACTGAATTTAAAATTATAAACTCAGAAAGGTGTAAATTTGAAAAAGTTAAGAAGTGATCATAGAAAGGAAATTGATAATAAACAATTTGATAATTTATGTGTTGAGAATAGTATCAAATAAGAGTTTTCAACATCAAAACACCATAGTAGAATGGTGTGGTGGAATTTAAAAATCAAACCATTTAGGAAATAGCTAGAGTGATACTAAATGCCAAGGAGATATCTCATAGATGGTGGGCAAAAGCTGTGAATATTACTATTTATATAATCAAAAAAGCTTATTTCAAGCTTCCCACTAACAAGTCTACATATAAATTTTGGAATGGTAATAAACCTTAGTTGAACTACTTCATATTTTTAGAAATAGATGTTACATCCTAATAATAAAGAACAATTGGAAAATTACGATGCAAGGAGTAATAAAAGAATTTTTCTTGGATATTCTAAAAACAGCATAACATATCAGGTGTTCAACAAAAAATGCCAAGTAGTTATGGAATTAATCATTGTTGTTGTTGAAGATGTTCCAACAGCTGAACAAAGGAGTCAATGATAGCAAAAGATGATAAGGAAGTTATTTAAGTTGATAAGCAGGATACAGCAAAAGGAGCTTACACTGATGAAGAAACAGATTCTAAGAAAGAACAAAAAAACGTTCAACTAAAGATACCATCTTCAAAAATAAAAAAATATTATCCATCAAATTTGATCATTGGAAGTCTGGATTAATCTATAAAAGCAAGAGAAATGCTAAAGGTTGATTATAAGAACATGATGAAATATGCTTGTTATACGTCAATATTGGAATAAAAAAATGTCAAAGAAGCATTGATAAATGAGCATTAGATTGTAGCAATACAAGAAAAGCTTTAAGAATTTGAGAGAATGTATGGGAACTTGTGCTTAGATCAAAAGATGTTAATATAATCGGAACCAAATGGGCATTTCGAAATAAGACTAATGAAGTTGGAAATATTACCAGAAATAAGGCTAGGTTGATTGTACAAGGTTATACTCAAGTTAAAGGTACTTACTTTGATAAAACATATGCTAACTGTGGAAAGATTGGAATCAGTCAGATTGTTATTTGTTGTTGCTCATGCTAAAAGTTTTATACTTTAATAAATGGATATGGAGAGTACTTTCTTAAATGAATTGTTGTAGAAAGAAGCATATATTGAACAGTCCAAAGGCTTTGTTAATTCAAAATTTCTTGATCATATTTACAAACTGAAGAAAGCCCTTTATAGACTAAAATAAGCATTATGGGCATAATATGAAAAGTTGATGAACTTTTTATTAAAAAGAGACAATAAGAGAGGAGGAGTAGATGAAACTATGTTTGTCAAAAAGGGAGGAACATATTTTATGGTTACTTAAGTTTTTGTTGATGATATAGTATTTGGATCAACATTAGAACATATGTCAAAGGACTTCATGGAGCTTGTGTAAATTGAAGTTGAAATAATTATGGTTAGAGAACAAACTTTCTTTCTTAGTTTACAAATCAAATAATTGAGAGATTAAATTTTTTATCTCTAAAATCAAGTACACTCATAACTTGGTTAAACAAGTCAATATGGTAATTAAAATCTGTTAGAATATCAATGACGTAGCATTGCCAGGTGGCCCGGCCTACATGGGTTCGGGCCGATCCTTGGGTCGTGTCATGCCAAGGCCTATGACCAACTTCTAAGACCAAGCGGGTTGGTCTAGTAGGCCCTTTCCTTTTTTTTTCTAATAGTATTTTTAGTTTTTAAAAATTTTTATTACTATTCACTATTCCACTACTCAATGATCTTCCAAAATGTGCAAATTTTATTTGAAAATTTCAAAAACATATGAAAATTAAATTCTATTCTAATACTTTTTGTAGAAAGAATTAAGGAGAATAAGAAGAATAAAAATAGAGAGTTGGAGAGTATTTGGTTATTTTTAGAATAAATTGAGGAGTATTTATAGAGTTTTGGGAATTGGAGGGGTGAATTACTCGTTATAGGGTTAAAATGTTAAAAAAAAAATCTAAATAGTTGTGGGGGCCAAAATGTAAAAAAAAAAAAAAAAAAAGGTTTAGGAGCTATTGGGCAATGGCTCTTTGGCGAACCAAGGATTTTACCTCCTAGCCTAACATGGACCGGCCAGCTAGCTGGCGCCGGCTCACCTAACAGTAGCCGGGCTAATTGTCAATCCCGAACTAGCATGGATCTACCGGTCAGCCTAGCAGGCTGACCTAACCTAATTGCCATTGCTACCAATAAGTATTAGTCAAAAGCTATTAAAGGATGAAAAAAGATAAGATGTAGATTAACATCTCTATAGAAGTATGATTAGAGGACTATCATATCTAACGACAAGTCATCCTGATATTTCTTATATGGTTCAAGTGTTCATATTTAAAGGTTGTTAAAAGAATTTTCAAATATGTTTGTCATTCTTCTGAATATAGAATATATTTTGGCAAGGATTCAAGTACTCATCTCATTGGGTTCAGTGATACTGATTCGATTAGAAATTATGATGATTGGAAAAACACTTCTAGAGTATGTTTCTATCTTAGAAACATTCTAGTATCTTGGTATAACAAGAAGCAAAATTACATTTCATTGTCATTAACAGAAGCTAAATATGTTGTGATTGGAAGTTGTTACACTTAATTGCTAAGGATGAAGCAAATATTAGAGGATTTTGGAATTACACAAAATGAGTTAATTGTTTAATGTGATAACTAATAAGTACTCAAAATATCCATATTTTCTATGTTAATTGTGCTTTACTTGCAATAAAATCATGTTTAGATGGTTACTCATTCCCACATTCTTACCTTATTTCACATAGATTGGTTATTTAAAGCTATAAAGAAGAGATAAGGTGAAAAGAATAAAGCAATGAGCTGAGAAGAGAGATAAATGGCACCTCTTGAGCTGACATATGTGGCGCCACTTAATTTCAGAAATGATAAAAGAGTCAAGATATTGAGAGTTACCGACGCCATTCAAGATAGAATAACTGACATCGTTCAACTAGGATTTTTGAAAGAAATAGAGCTATAGAAGATAAATGGCACGAGTCAAATTGATAGAAGTGGCGTTGCTCAGCTACTTAGATTTGAAAAAAAAAAAAGCGGCACTAGTTAAGCCAGCTCAAGCAATGCTATTTAACTTTGTAGAAAGACTTTATTTTGTGCAATTTGCTGATGTGACCTTGAAGAACCTATAGATACTGATCTTTTAATCCTAAAAAGAAGGCTAGAACATCTGAGGGCAACGGAGTGCTTAGAGAACTCAAGGAAAACACCGAGGAAGGGAAGATCAAAATGAATTTGGAAGGTAAGAAGAGGATTGTCCATGGATTTTATTGAAGAAGAAGGATAACCTTGTCTATAAGTTTTTCCTTTCTTTTTCTTTGTACTTTACTTGAGAAATTGTTGGTGTTTAATGGATTTGAGTTGTACCATATTTATGTCTTGTATTAGATTGTTTATCTTAGATCTATTGATTTCTATCTATAGTATTTAATTACTTGGACTTAATTGTATTGAATTGGTTGATTGGGATTAATTGAATTCTTCAATTGATTTGTTCTATCTTAATGATTTTGACAGATGTCATAAAGATTTAGAACACCAATTTGATCAATTGGATGTTTGTTTTCTTCAATTGACTCGAAAGATGAAATTGGGGATTTAGACTTGGTAATTAAAAGGCTAATGAAATTCTCTAGAGATAAGAATTTTGTTACTTTCGGATGCTTTGGGCAATTGAGTTATTCTTAATAGTTTTTTTTGGTTTAGTTGATTAAGTGGAGATATCAATCAATTTAACTTCACAATTCGAGAGAGAGTAAAATCTACATTTATAACTCATACCGGTGCCTAGATTGGGGATTAATTGATTTGAGCGGCTTTTTTTTTTTTCCTTGGCATAAATTGAGAGGAATTTTTTCTTTTGCATGACTTTAATTTTTTTTTTCCTATTCCTTATTTACCCTTGTGACTTGTCTTGTATGAATTCATTATATTCTCTATAGTGGAATAGCATAATTTAGTTTAGTTGTTTTAATTACTTTATCCATTTATGTTGTTGGCTAAATAATAAGATAAGAGTGAAGTAAGGGTATTTGTTACTTTCCCTATAGATTCGATACTTACTATTAGGATTCTATACTACATGATAGGTATTCTTGCTAAAAGTGTGTGTATTTGAGTAATGGTAGCATTTTAATTAAAATTCAACTATTTGTGTGATTTTGTTGATACCCTCACACACACAATAATAACACAAGTGCATTTAACATATTGAAAAAAACAATTCAACATAGTGAAATAAAGAACATTGACATAAAGCACCATTTCATCAGAGAAATTGTGGAATGCAAGATTGTATAAATTGAATATGTTTCCACATAGAAGCAATTGGTAGACATCTGATAGGGGCTAAATTCATCAAGAATTTCCTTGTTATTTGGGGATGTTTTGTAATACATTTAATGCAATAACTATTCATATTCCTTCATATTTGATATTTTACAATTGAAAATGTATTTTGGCATTTTATTTCAGAAAAAAGGGGAAAACGATGAAAAATCGTAGTCGAGCAGTGCCCGATTGACGTCGGCCGTGTCCTACAGAGCCAGTGCTGACCCCATTCTAGAAAAACAGGAGATTTCGCGAAGAAAAAAAAAAAAAAACAAAGCATGACTGGGCAACCAGTGCACCGATCATACCCAGCACAGCCGGCATCAACTCCTATCTGCACAATGTCGGCGGGTTCTTCAAATAAAGCGCATATTTGGTAATTTCCTAAGGGTTTTGGTATTTTTCAACTTCCACTCAGCCTAGAACTTTTAGGGAATGAATTTTGACCTCTTGAGAGCCTATTTAAACAAGGAAACCACAAGAAAAATGGGTGAATCCAAGGATCAAAACTTCTAATCAATCACAAGAAAAGGAGATTCATCAATCAAGGGACATTATTCAAGGAGGTTTTCAAAGAGAAGAAAGAGGGCTTGTCTATGAGTTTTTTCTTTTACCTTTGTTTTCTTTTTTTAGAATAATGATGTAATTAATTTTTTCATTGTAATTTAACACTATTTTAGGATTCATAGTTTTTGCATTAATTTAGTTATTTGATCATTTTTTTTATATCATTATTGGTGTTTGATTACTTATGATTATGGAAGAATTGATGAATTTAGATTTGCTTCTAATTGACTTGGAAAACGATGTTAAGAGTTCATTTAATTTCATTGATTTTATATTTATTATTTCTTAACGGTCTTGAAAAATGAAGTTAAGATAAAGAACTAAGGTAATCAAAGATTAGTTGATTTCACCTAGAGTATGAGATTATTGACTAATTTCATGTTCATTATCACCTAGAGTATAGGGATAATTATTGAAGGATGAGTTTAGTGCATTTTCTTGGTTATATTGGTTTGATTAGAAAATCTACTAATTTAATCATAAGATAGTGAGTCTATGACTTGGGAAATGATTGGACTCTATTCTAAGTCCTTCATGATACCAAGATAATAATTAATTATGATATTTATTAAGTAATTCATTGTCATGTCTTCAAGAATATTTGTCTAAATTGCATATTCTTACATCCTTGAGTTGTATATATTTTTCTTTTTCTTTTTATCATCTTATCACTTTATTAGGTCGGTTAAATAATAAATGAATAGTGACTAATAGTAGTTGTTCCTTAAGGATTGATACTCGTTAATTCCCTATACTATACTTGCGATGAGTATACTTACTCATATGTGTAATTTGAGATTAATGTTTTAATTAAAACTTATCTTATCACTTTATTAGGTCGGTTAAATAATAAATGAATACTGACTAATAGTAGTTGTTCCTTGAGGATCGATACTCATTAATTCCCTATACTATGTTTGCGATGAGTACACTTGCTCATATGTGTAATTTGATATTAATGTTTTAATTAAAACTTGGCTAGTAATGGATTTAAATTTGAATAATTTTTATACACTCAAATCATACGCATCAACATCCTAACAAAACCTCTAGATACTATGTGATTTAAAGAATTGAGAAAACTATTGGAGCTTTGTTAACTTTGACATGGAAGTTTTGTCATGTCAAACCTGTATATAATAAATTTCTTTTTGTTGATGTTATTTCAGAAGATTTTGAAAAAAAAAAAAGAGAAAAAGGAAAGCCAGGAAGATATTGGAAACATGTAGAAGATATGAAAAGACTTAACTCTACGAAGATGTTAGTTTGGAAAACCGTACATCACTCGCAATCGCAAGGATTTTATTGACAAAGGATAACTAAAGGCGGTTGAGCAAAAAACAAAAGGGCAAGACCCTAAACCAAAATCCTCTCACTCGGTGTTCAACACTATTCAAAACTCTTCAAGGTGATTTCACCCAACAACTCTTTCTTACTCGTTCAAAACTCCCAACTCAGATAGAAGGAAAATCCTAATGATGGCTAAAAATGACAAAAGACATTGCAAAGAGATCTCACTACAAGCATAGAGGACTCAAAAATGGCACAACCGAGTTTATAGGAGACTTTGCAATAGAAGTCATTGCTGCGACATAAACAGGTAATGTTGCTGAACCTATTGTTGGGCAAGTTAATTCATGCCGAGACATTGTGTTATCTATTTGGAGTTTGAAAAGTTTTGTATTAAATTGCATACACCCTAGGAATCTTAAAATTTATGAAGCTTATAAATTTTCTATGCCAAATTTTTTTTGTTAATTAGCATGATAAAAGAAAATTATTGAGTAAATCTATGGAGCATAGCATCATTGTGGACTTGCCAGTTATTTGAATCTTTAGAGAAATTGAATCTGAAAAGGAGACCGTGGAAAAGACAAATATAAATTGGGTTTATTTAGTCATGAATATTGATGTAAACTCTAGAATCCTTGGTGCATTAGTCACTATTATGGAACCTCTAGACCCTATTGTTCTATCTGTGTTAAAAATATATATGAATCCTAAAGAAGTGCATAGGATTTTGAAGGCTAGAAAAAACTTGTCTGCTACTAAAATTTGACTAACAAATTGCTAGATGACATGGGAACCTCTAAACAGCTAAGTCACAGGGTAATGTAAAAGGAAAAGGAAGAGGAGCCTAAAAATACTAAGATTTTTGAAACTATTGACAAAGGTGACCTTGAAATTTTAAAGGAAAAATCTACAGTAGGAAAGAGGAAAGATAGAGATGTAAATGAACTGAACGTTCACGAACGAAAGCTCGTTCAAACTCGTTTGTATTCGAATAAGATTTGTTCGTTTAATAAATGAATGAACTTGAATAGAGTATTAAGTTTAATTAATAAACGAACGAAGTCAAACATGTTCATGAATATATTCAAACATTTGCGAACTATTATATATTTTTAAAAATTAATTATATTATATATTTTCTATATTTATAGTTTATCATATTAAGTTTTATTCCTAATAAATCTTATATCATAGTATTAAGATTAATTATATTATATTATATTATTTATTTATTTTATATTACGATATACAATTATTTTTATTAATTTTTGAATTACTATTTTTATAAATTTTAAAATAAAAAATATGAAATAAATGAATTATGACCAGAATGCCGCTCCAAACATGAATGTTTGTTCTTTGTAAGGAGGATCCCAGAGTTACGTGGTAGTTGTCCCTACCGCGTACCACGTCACGGCAACAACTTACCTAGTGCAAGGGGCAGGACATCCTGAGATGGTTTCATTCTCTACACAAGGTTCTTGACTGGCTATCATAGGATCACCCATGTAGAATCATCAGTTAGTACCACCGACTGATGTCAGCTCAATGATGGAGGCATTGCGTTGACAGGCCAGAGATCGGCTAGTGTATCAGAAGCCATACCCAGAATGGGTGGACTCTATGGTAGTACTACCATGAGGATTTAATTTGCCTGAGTTTTCCACATTCTTGGTAGAAGATAACAAGTCAACTGTGGAACATATAGGGAGGTTTACAGCACAATGTGAAGAGTTCAAAAATAGTGACTGGCACAAATTGCAATTATTCTCTTTGTCTTTGATAGGAGCAGCATTTACTTGGTATGCAAACCTGACACCCAGTTCCGTGTACTCATGAGCCGATATGGAATGAATCCTTCATGAGCGTTTCTTTAAACTAACACCTGAGGTCTCCATAGCGGATCTTTTGGCAGTTAAGCAGAAGTTGTCCGAAAGTGTAGCAGAATTCATCGAGCATTTTTGGCAAACTAAAGCTAAATGCACCACCCAATTTCCGGAAATGGAGTGTGCTAGGATAGCCATTAGTAGAATGCATCCGCAACTCAAAAAGTGCCTTATCCTCCAGGATTTCTCTGACCTATCCTATAAAACCCCATCTAAACCTACCCTAGAATAAGAGGGACGGGATGCATGTCATGTCATCATGCATAAAATTTATCTCTTGAATGATTTTGTGTGTCTTAGAATTGTGGTTTATGGGTTATATGATTTATTTGTGCTTGTTGAGTAGAAAGGGTAAAAAGGTAATTTTGCTTGTTGTCGAAATAGGAAGTTGGTTTGAGGCTTAGATAAGAAGAGAATTTGGTTGGAAAAAAATAAAAATTAACGCATTGATAAAGCCATAGCTGCATAACCCAGAGAGGGCCACCAAGATTGGTCGGGTCATCCCCAACCAACATGGCTGAGATCATTTGGTTCAACAGCCGATATACCATGGCCAATACTAGATAAGCAAGGTCACAATGCCTTTTTTTCCTCAGCAAAGCCGATATATAGTATCGGTACTCATTACTTATCCCTACCGAGTGAGAGCGGAGGATATACTTACAGAACCATAGCTAGAGAAAGGTAGATTGTTCCTGCTCTATCGGAATGGGGCCGACACCCCTTTGGGCAGCCGTAAAATTGCTATAAGAGACAGTGGATTTATTTAAATGAGCTTCAACGGCAGGCAGGTTTTCTTCGTTGTGTAGGGCAGGGATCTCATCATCGTCGCAACGGAAGCCCAAGATCGTGTAGATGTCCAGTATAGTGGGTGAGAATAGACCATAGAGGAAGATGAAGCCATTGATCGCCAAGGACCAGAATGGCAAAATGGCCGCAAAAAGGTTGCGGTCGAAGGTCATTTCGAAGTCGGACATCATAACAGCATCACGGATGCCCCCATTGATCCCAAAGAGCACCATAAGTGGCTTAGCAATGGTTACACCATTCCTTATAGTTTTCAGGGGACACGGCTAGTGGCGGAAGGAGAAGGGTAGGCCGGCCATGGAAAAGTTGTCCTGATTCAATGGAAAGGTGAAGCCCTCCGGGTAGACGAATTGCAAATGTTCTGCGGAAACTTCCGTCGGCAATAGCTGAAGGCCTAAGGCGTAGAGACTGGCATTCGCTTAGATCAGAGCCAGGGGGGAATGATCAACGGGAATGGCCATGGAGATTCAGATGTTTGTCAATCCAAGAAATATGCAGAAAATAGGGGTGAATTTTACAAAAAAAGATAGAAGTCTGATCAAGATAGAGTTATTGCAAAAGAAGGATGATGTGTCCAGACTTGGGTATAAAAATCATACAAAAACTAAGCACATTCCCAATCAAGTTAAATTAAAACGTTCAACCCAAATCACTCATTATTAACCGAGCATAGGGTTCAAACGAGTGTCGATCCTCAAGGAACAAGTAGACATTAATTACCTTTTTTTCATTGTTTAACTGACTCGATAAAGTGAAAAAAAAATAAAAATAAAAATAAAAAAGAAAAATAAAAGAAAAGAAAATCAAAATAAAAATATATATATGTCAAGGATGGAAAAGTATGTAACTCAAGCCATTGTTTAGACAAACATGATCTTAAAGAACCCAATCATTATCATATCTAGTTATTGTCTTGGCATCATGAAGGATTAAAGTAGACTCACTTTGATGGTCAATCTATGAAATCACTATCTTCTAGATAAATTAGAATCACTTGGTTCATATCAACTAATTCATCCAAAAGACGCATTAAACACAATCCTTAATTAAATTCTCTTAGTCTCGGAAAATTCAAAACATGAAATTAATCAATGAACCCTTGGTCTCGGAAGACATAATTAACCTTCAATTACTAGTTATAAGCAATCAATCCCCTTTGGTCCAACAAGTCAATAGCCAACAGAATATGAAATTAATAAATTGAAACTACCATCAACCCCCTTTGGTCCAGCAAGTTAATAGATAGAACCAACCAACTAATCTCGTAATTAGTACAAGTAATTGAATACCAAGAATAATAACCAATTAATCAAAAGATCAAACAACTCTAAATATCATGAATATCTAAACAACGTTGAATTACAATAAAACAATTAATATATCATTGTCAAGAAAAAGAAAACAAAGGAAAGAAATAGATACCCATAGACAAGCCTTCTTCTTCTCCCTTCATAAACCTTCTTGTACAACCCTCCTTGAATTATTCATCTCAAGAGAATATTGGTGATGCACTTAAAAATAAATCTAAGTCCATATATTGTGCACCTCCCCTTTTCTATGTACAATGGCCTTTATTTATAGGCTTACAAAGCTCCTAAAAGAGTCCTAAGTAAAGAAGAAGAAATTACCTAAAAATAATCCAAAACCAAAAAAGAGTAATAAAAGCTAAAATAAAAACCTAAATAAAACTAAATAGGTCCACCACCTTGACTTTTTGTGAAATTGAATCAATTTGGACTTCTAATTTTATTTTGGACTTTGCTTTTGTCGTGTAGTCATGTCTGCTGAAGTTGCAATTGATGTTGATTTTGGAATTGGAATTGTCTGATTTTGGCTTCAATTTCAGCCGTGCAAAATTTTTCTTGAAGCCACCGAAGCTATTTTCTTTTGCTGTCCCTTTCTTTTGTTGCCTTGGCTCAATTGAGCCGCATACCATCCATCGATAGTCTTCCTTGCTGATTGCAAACCGAGCTGTTTCTTTTTCCTTCTGTAGCCACAACTGTTGACTTCCACATCTACCTTGGCCCCACCGAAATTCTGCTTTGGTCAATTGTTGCTGTCGTTGTCGGCTTTCTTCTTGCTATCCGTTGGCTTGCATGGAGCCCTGAACCGAAATTACATTTTCTCCTGTTGCTTTTGCTTTCTTAGCCACCGAATTGATTCAGCTTTTGTCCTTTAGTTTAGCCACTTTTGTTGACTCTTCTTTTGGCCCACTGAATTCACTTCTTTCTTTTGTTTTGCAGCTACTGTAATTTCTGTCTTGTTGTCGGCCCAAGTGAGCCATGAAGCCAACCGACATTGTTTCTTTGTTTCCAATTCCAATTCAATTCCTTTGCTCTTTCAATTGCTCTGCACTTCCCTATTTTTCCAGTGGAAGACCGGCACCGGCTGTCTTTCTCGAAATCGGCACCGCCTATATTCTGCTTTGTGATGATTTTGCTTTATTTTACCCATAAAATCTGAAATAATGCACAAAATACCTTTTCAAGGGTAAAATCTCAAATATGAAGGAATATGGCTAGTTATTTCACAAAATGTATCACAAAATAATATCAAATAACTAGGAAAAATATGACTAATTTAGGCTCTATCAAAGGAATGCTGGGGACCACGGCAATTTAAAGAGGAGATTAAAAAGACTAGCCATTCGCGAGCTTCGAAGCCAAGGAGTCGACACCCTTCCACAACAATTGGGACATTCCAACTTTGTCAAAATAAAAAGAAGGCTATGAATTAAAAAGATACGATTCCTACCGCTTCACCTATTCGCGCCATCAAAGCAACGGGACTCGAAAGGGCATATGTTAACGTTATTTTTAGCCAATCCATTGCAACGGTAACTTTCAGCTGAAGCCAATATGAATTCTGCCAAACGGATGATGGCGTTAAGGAAAATCTTCAGCTACTGTACCAGGTCAACATAGGAACTAGGAGCCGATGAGCCATCACCCTCGCATCGCGGCACGACTGGCAAGATACTACCGTTCTCAACTGCCAAGGACGGGCCACGAAGCGGGATCCTCTCCACATTCGGAAAGTCGGTAACCATGCCACTGCGAGTATAAAGCAAGTAGGGATCTAAGATTGAAGAATCCAACAACAATCATCTCAAACCAAATTACCAAAATTTTTCCAGTTTTCAATTCCCTTTCCCTATATTTTCTTTACTATTTTCATTTACAGCTTTTCTTAGAATTTTGTTTACAGCTTTGTTTACGGCTTTGGTTACATTTGCTTTACAGTTTTCTTTACTCATTTGATTACAAACTTTCCGTTTTATGTTGTTTTGATTATCAATTCTAGTGTTTTGAATTCATTGATCATTTTAATTGAAATACACCGCGTTCAGTTTTGTTTTGCTTTCACATGCAATATTTCTACTTTCTTGGACCCTTTCTATAGTAAGTTCAAGAAACTTACATCTTTTAAAAGGTCTGACTCAACCATTCATTTTTCATCGGATTGTTTATGTTCATCGGAAGAGTAGCCAATTGACAGTTCCATCGGCTCCCCTTTTCGTAAGGTAATAATATGTATGTATTTTTAATCGAGCAATATATAGTGATGTTTTGAAACTATTCTAACATGATGAGCCAAAATAGCTCACTCTTATGGATCCAAATGAAGAAAACTAAACAACTCAATACAATACATGTCGAAAACAGTCACCAGCCTCCTCAAAATTCCTTCCTTTCCAAGCCTTCAATATGAGAACACCTAAACCTCTTTTTCCCTTTGGGTTGGAAACATCTTTGTCCCCAACCCAATGGTAGGCACAGACTGACCTAAGAACCTCCAAGACTGTGGCTTCCCTCTCATTCTTTTTTTAGTTTAAAAAAAATTCTTTTTTATTTTAAGTAATTAATCTTATAAATATTAATTTATATTTTTAAAAACTTAAAGGTAATTATTCAAAATTTAAAAACTGTTATTATTATAAAAATATTTCAAAGTATCAAATAAGAATTTCTTACCAAGATTTTGTTTATATTTTATAATTTGGACCATGAAACTATTGCATTATTAGTTGTCTGTTAGTTTTATACCAAATGAATTTAATCTAATCTCATAATTTGTTAATAGTAAAAGTTTATCAAATAAATGATTAGTAACTGTACTTATGATGCATTTGCAATCACCACCTAACCCGATTTATACAAATACTTATGTCGTGTTTTTGTTACATTTTGATTATGAAACAATTAGTTTGACACATTTACAAAGAGAAGGAAAAAGAGATGTCATGACTTAAGTCTAATTGACATGAACATTGTGGCTGACTGAATATTTTCCAACCTAATGCAATGGACGTGAAAACTAAAACAAATTTTGCTAAATATGAATAAAATTGAGTTGTTGACAAGCAAAAATGACTAGTCATGTTAAAATTTGAAAACATTTAATTAGTTACTGGTAGACTCAAACCCATTCTCTGGGTTTGTTATAAATATAGTTTCCTTTTAGAAATATAAAAAAATTAGGGGTCACACAAGTATGGAAGAGGAAAGTAGAGCAGCCATTTGATTTGCGACATCAATTGTCAGAGAGAAGAACCTGCCATGCCAATTAGTGTGTCTCAAATTTAAGAGAGATATTTGCAAAAAAGCACTCCATGGTTGAAAGTTGAACTCGATGATCAGGAACTATTCCGAAGAATTTATCACTCGAAGAACTCGAGGGGTAGGAAGTAATATGATCAATAGGAAAAGATATTGCCCCTTGCTCCAAGTGTTTTTTAGAGGTTAGGTGGGAAAAATCCTTCTTTAAAAAAGAAATAGCCATAAAGCATATTAGACAAGGACCAACAAAAACAAAAGGTAACTTTCCAAGCTAAAAGGGGATGAATGGTGTTAACTATTACCACACCTCAAGTCTCTGAGTAGACGACTACTTTACCTCAACCCAGTCAGTATAGCAAGCCATCCATCCAAGCAGAGATATCACCTTTACCTAGTTAATTTACACCACTCTCTCATATCCAAAAAAGAAGGGAACAATAAAAAAAAAAGGAGGTATAAGCTGCAGAGAGGGCTGGACAACCTAAAAGGGGCAGTCAGTGTGGTAAGAGTGCTACCAGTAGAGTATGGGGAAAGAAGAAACAAATAAATGCTCATTGGGGATATGACTGTTTCTGAAAAGTAGAGGCAGAGTGGTTAGAGTTGGAGGAGAGTGAGATATTGCATCCAATCCCAACAAAAATGTAAATCTCAAAACCAAGCAAGGATATGACTAAAGAAATTTGTGGACTCTGAAATATGGAAAAACATCAACGAATCCTTATAGAATCTAAGTTAAATAGCAAGACAACTAGATTAGAGTGTTGCACATTTTGAGAATTCATGGAATATCCTCCTCTATCTAAAACCATTAGTGTTACCTCTTATGAGATCACAGGCGCTACTACTTATGAGTGTCGTCTACAAGCTGCACATAGCAAACTGAGTCCATAACCCAAGCGGTACCTACGGTTAAGGAGGTATTTTTTTTTTCCAGTCTAAGAATAATAACTGGTAGAGAGAGTCTTCTGATCAGATGACTGAATTCTGATATATTAAGACCGAAAAATGTTGAGAGTTTTCTTCTCAACAACCTCTAGTAATATCGTATTATATCTTATTTGAAATCAAATTAAGTTCAAAAGATATGATAAAGTTCTCAGAAAATCTTGATAGTATACTGATTAATCTACCAAACCAGATAAAAAGAATCTAGACGTCCTTCAGATACGTCGAACCCGAACATCTTTTTAGATACAATGAATCTAAACATATTTCTAGATACAATGAATTAGATACATTTTTAGATACATCGAATATGGTCACAAAAAAAACAACCTAAATTGTTCACTTAATATGTGAAGTTATAGGTTTATTTAACACTGATAGTGTGTCCAAATCACATTTATATGGCTCGCAAGTTATAAACGGTTTCTAACAAAATATTAAAACTACTCAGGTTAAAATGAAGATTGGTGATCTCTTTGAACTAAACCACAATTTGATATTTAATCTTTTTGTCACATGATATTCCGATTAAGTATAAAGAATGGAACATGTCATCCTTATAAAGCTTAATCAATTATTTCTTGATTTCTAAGTAAACCATTCAAATAGTTCAAATAAATGATATCAATATCTTTAATTGATATATTTGAGCACGGCCATACATTTTAACAGTTTAATTCATCAAGGGACTCATAGATATCTCTCTCAAGAATGAGAGGGACAAATTCCTTCATTGTTGTTCATATTCCTCCCACTAACTTATTCTATATCTAACAGTAGTCTTACTAATCATCTAGTAAAAGATAACTTAAGATTATGTCAATATATAGAGTCTATTAAATAGGCTACTATTATGAATTCTGGTCAAATGACTTATAATATCCCTATTTGGAAGAGAAGCATGTATGATATGTCCCATTAAGTATTCTCATAGTGGGTCATATCTAATACAATATTTACTAATATTTATGACAAACCTTAGAGGGGGTGAATAAGGTTTATGGCAAATAAATGTAAATTAAAAATTTGATGTCTTTTGAAAGGGGCGAATAGAATGTCAAAATATACTTCGCAGCTTTAAGAGACAATTAGGGATCTTTTAAATTAGTACTGAATGGAAAGAGAATAGTATGTATTTAAGATGGGTAGTTGAGCTATCAAGTACAAGCTTACTATAGAACACAAGGAACCTTGAATGGATCAATAATTTTAGAGAAAAAGTTAAGGCATTTAAGATTTGATGACCAACGAAAATACAAAAAAAAAAATCAGATAAAGTGCACAAAAGTAGACCCAAGGATTTATAGTGATTCGATCTTTGAATGATCTACATCCACTACCTTAAGTTAACACTTAAGGATTTCAACACAACTTACTCAAACTTTTTTCCAAATCAATGGTGGTAGGCAATACCAATATTACACAAGAGGATCACCAACCTTGATTTTACACCCAATCTCTTTAAACACAACAATCAAGGCTCACCATAACTGGGTTTTACCTCTTTAATCTTGATACAAAGCTGATTAAAGATAAATTACAGAAATAACTCACAGATTAAGCAGATATAAACAACTAGGCACTAGTAAATTTTTACCTTTTGATTGATTCAATCTTACTTTGAAGCACAAATACAAAGAGGGATTTTTATGATCTGAAGTGTAAGAGTGTTTCTGAAAGAGTTAGCACCAAAAATCTATTTCAAAATCAGGTTTTTGAAGCTTTTATAAGAGCCAAACCCGAAGTCCCAACGGCTAGTTACCTCTATCAGAATTTTCAGGGTTTTGGATTCATAAAGTGGAAGGATGTGCGTCTAAAAAGGTGAGTCCAAAATGCTAATTTAATCAAAGAGTTATATTTTGAAAATGCTTCAGATCATTGAATGGTGTTTTGGATTCAGAAGCCTATCCAAAAACTACTTTAACCAAAAATCCAGATTTATAAATAATTTTTAAAATCATTTGTAAGTACTTCAAGGTAAAACAAATTGAACATAAGGTAAAGAGATATAGGAATTTACAAATAATACCTCAATGGTAATTCCTAATCTATGATTCTTCACAAGAGCATCTCGGTATGCAATCTCTTAAGCTGGAGTTATACTTGATCAGCCACTCTTTTGGATTCCATTTGCTTAAGAGTTACTTAGCAGTCTCATTAGTACACCTTGAAAGAATTGAGGTCAAACATGTCCTATCACATATAGATCACATAAGTTAGATCTCATAAATGTTTGTCATAAATCAGAATACAGGAGAATTCCCTTTAGGGCTAACAATCTCCTCGTTTTTTAGTGATGACAAATTTAATAGGATTGTGACATAAAAAAATATATAAACAGTATGAATATGTTAGACCGAGAGAAATAAGAATATTTTTTACTGAAATGAGTTCTTTCATTATAGGACTCAAAGAATGCTTATGAGATTAAGATAAGAAGCATTAAACATGGCTCAATGAGCCTATGGCGCAACCAACCTCCTTATCCTCCTCCTTTCCAAAAAGAGGACTATTTCACATGGAAATAGCCCAATAAGGATCACCAAAAAAAAAAAAAAAAAGTATGAGTATGTACATGAAAAGGTGTAGAGAATAAATCATCAACAACAATACTCCCCCTATGTATGTGCATATATGATTAGTAGGAAAAAGAAATATTAACAAAAAAGTGTGTTGAAAAACCAAACAGGAATTTAAATTTTTGGATTTCCGAATCGTACATCCAAAATAGGTTAAAATAAGGTAGAAGATCACTTCTTGTAAAGGGATGTCTGGACTGGTGTTTTGGAGTAACAATTCTAGGATCCAAAACTCCCCTTGTGTTTGTGTAGGGTAAAGCAGAATTTTCACAAAGATAGATCAATAATTATCCAAATTAATTAAACCCAGTTTTCACAAGGTATTTCAACATAAGTTTTTCACTGTGCAATCAAAGAGAAATAACACAATTTTCGTAAGCATTCACTCAAATAACCATCATCTATTGTGCACACAAAACTCACAAGCACAATCATCTCCACACCCAACTCACAAGCACAATCTTCTCCTTACATACACATTTATAACCACAATCCATCATACTTCATATTCATACTCCATATTTATCACAATCCATCATATATATAACCACAATCTTCTCTTCATACACACATATAACTACAACCCATCATACTCCATATTCATACTCCTTATTTATCACAATCCATCATATATAACCACGATCCATCATACTCCATATTTATTTCTCCTCCTTTGGTATCAATCAAAAAGATTGTAGCAGAAGAGAAAAAGTAAGAAATCAAGTAGGAGAATGGTAAGATAGAAATATAGTGTAGAAGGTCAGTCCCCCGTTGAGGTAGTAAACATATTAACAGAAGGATCAATAAAAGCAAAATTATTCATACAAAAAACGTAAAGCAGAAATCATAACATTGTTCATCAGATTGAATGTTGCCTAAAAAGTTAGCAGGCAGCAGACATCATGTGCAAATTAGGAAATGTGGACGGTCTCAGGCTTACTACTGGCACCCTTCTTGGAATATTGTCTAGCAATTCAGCTGTACTTTCTTTTGATGACCACATGTTTCACCTTGCGTCCCGATAAGCTACCAGGTGGAATTAGCTTGTCCTTTGTAGCAATAGCTAGGTCAACAGAGGGTGCAGTAGGCATCATTTCAACTGGCTTGGATGGAATATGTTCAACTGTAGGTGCTGTAGTGGGTAGAGCTGGAACTTCTTCAGTGATAGCTTTCTCAGTGTCAAGGGATATCCAGAATCCTTTGCAGGCTCATCTTCTTGTTGTGGTAGAATGGCTTGCTTCTCGGAGACTTCTCCAGTAGTTTTTTCTGCTTTCTTTCCCTCTATATTACTCAATCGATTTCTCAAGTTTTACAGTTTAGTCTTAACTTTTGTGCTAAATCTATCAAATTTTTCAGACAAAATATATACAGCATTCAAAATGCTTTGAGATAGTCCACTCTCCTCAATTCTCTACTTGTCTTAATTTGGGGATTCTTCTGCTATTTCAGCCTTCCATTTTGTTCCTGTTGAGGCAGTAGGTGCAGTTTTCTTTCCCTCAGCTTTGATTTTGGTCAAATTTTCCCTTTCCTCATCTGAAACATCCCTAAACAGAACACATTGAATGTTCACTTGTATAAAGCCCATTTTCTCAAAAGATTCTGTGCTGTAAATATTAAACTTTTCCAGGGGTACTTGCACTGAGATTCACATTGAAATGTTTAAAAAATTTGGTCAAGAGATTTCCATATGGCAGGGCCTTGTGTGAGGTATTTCTTGATTGGAGCATTAGCTTCACTGCCAAAAAATTCCAAAACTAATATGCCTTCCCTCTGATAGGGCCAATATTCACTGATGTTTTGTGTCCAAAGCTTGGTACCACTATGGTTGACACCATGTAGTGCAGAATTCTCTCGAATCTATTTAGCCATTTTGAGTTTTGATCATTTGAATTTTTGAAACTCCTGCCTCCAAAGAACTTAACTTCAAATCTTACCAAATTAAACAGGTACAACTCTTCTGGAAATTTATACATTTTAAAAAATTGAACTCCTCCATCTCTAACTCCACATATTCGATTCAGCATTCTATAATCTAATTTTATATTTACACAGCCTACTTTAGAGGTGTACCACTGAACCATAAATCCCTCACCAGTCTCCTCAAGCCTTCCTTTTCTTAGGTTAGAATAAAATTCTCAAACCAATGTGGTGTACAATTTTTCATTTACCGACAGTAAAGCCCCCCATCCAAGTGATTTAAACATATTCAGAATATTAGCAAAATTAAAAAATGTCTCAACATCAACACGATATCCAGTAATGATAGTTATATTCCGCGACAGCCAATTATTAAATACAAATTCACATTTCAAGTCAAGAAATTGGGGTACCTGTGTCTCATAGCTTTCCTGTACACGAAGCTCTTGTGATGAGTCTGAAGGAATAAAAACAGGGGAGCATGTTCACGGGAGAAAAAAAACTACAAGCCTTAATGGCTTCACGGAAGCGTTAAGATCATATCTTTACATGCTTTAAACCTACTAGGTTGTATAGGAGTGGACTGAACGACGGGAATAGCTTCGCCTTGCCCGCTTGAAGAAGCTAGCGGTTGTAATCCTTCCAATCTCCTGCTTCTCCTTAGGTGCGTTAATGCCAAGCTTTTCAGCTCTCAGAATATGTCACTGCCCAACTTCTTGTCGGTGAACACAACAGTAAAGAAGAGTGATCTCAATCCTTCTTGGTTCCACTGCTATTAGTTAGCAAAGTACCAAGAATAAGAGCCTCACGTGAGAGAGAGAGCTATGTGAGAGAAGAGAGGCGTGAGGGAGAGAGAGCTTAGGGAGATTAGGGTTTGCTATTCCAAGTGTCTTGTTTATTGTTAGCCAAAACTAGATCTCCAATTATCTAATAAACATATCCCCTGGGATATCATATTTCAAACACCCGGATGTTATTCAGAGAATAAGTTTGGCTTAATCCTAAACTCATCTGAACCGTATCTGGAAAAAACCCTACGGTCTAAGGTATTGGGCCAAAATAATATTTATTATTTTCTTAGACCCAAAAGGCCCAAAATAATAAATATTAATTATTTATTGGAATTTATTTTCTGGGCTTATAGAAATAACCCAATAAATAATTAATGAGCTTAAATGAACCAAAATAATTAAACTTTAATTATTTATTTCTTGGGCTTATATAAATAATCTAATAAATAATTAACCATTAATTATTTCCCTCTAGTTTAAGCCCAGGTTAATTTCCTAATTATCCAAACTGGACCTAAGCTCTGAATAATTAATTAACCAATTAAACCAAATAATTAATTTCTCTCAACTCCTATTTTTATTTTATTTATTTATTTATTTTATTCCAGTCTAATAATAAATTAGACATCCTGAATAAAATAAAATCCTCTTGAACTGAGACCAATTCCTCAACTCAAAACTAATTAGGACTTACGGGCTATTCCGAGGACCAAAAAGACACATCGCATTGGTTGCTAAAATGACCAAAATACCTCTACTATATAAATAGTTGTATTTTGCATTTTAAATATTTCCTAATATCACCATAAGGAAATATTGACCCCAAGGACAATGCTGCGTTAGCAAAGTCTCCGACCTACAGGTGAAATAACTAAAATACCCCTTTACACATCACCGTACATTTAGAGAAAAAGAAGTGTACTAACACCCCTCTAAATGACATCTACCATCCTTAAGCTTCTAGTCCAATGATCCACGACTTCCTAGAGTGTTTTCGCTTTCCAAGAAAGCTACCATAAAGCAAACATCCAAGTCATGTTTTCCAGGGCCCTGGTTATTTTAGATCATTCAGACAACCACAAGGGGAAATATAGTGTAGAAACTATCTTGTACAAATCTGTCTTAACTAACTGGTTACATAAACCCAATATGCAAGTATATTAGTTCTACTATAGAACCTCAACTATAGTATATCAAAGCATATACTTCCAACTTCGTCAGACCACCAACTCATACTCAAGTCGTAGAGTACTAGTCCATGCTGTAATGGTAGTAGTCTAGGTTTCTATCATATAGTACTTTTAGAAACCACTACTACAGGTCTTGTCTTACGTATTCGAAATACACTTATGTCATGAAGTGAGTAGTCAAAGGTAAGCCATTCACCATTTGAAATTCATAACATAATAACCTAAACATGATGAGATTCCCATTCTCATCAATAGGTCAAGAACAAATATTTATGTGTTAAATAACCCGTGATCCATACCTTACTGTGAAACACTACCATTCACATGGATCACTTATTTAAACATAATAGGTCTGTTCCAAATGAAATTGTGCACAAACAAAAAGAAAATTCACAAACAAATTCTGAAAATAAATTCTTTTATTAAAATATTCGATTTTACATCAAAAACTTAGTCTAAAAGGGCATACAATCCAACAATCTCCCACTTGCACTCTAAGACTAGGTAAGTCCATAGGTGCCCACCCCTATGGCATCTAAGTGTCTCTTGAAGACTCTCTCAGCCAAAGGCTTGGTGAATGAATCTGCTAGATTATTTTCTAAGGCAATCTGTTCTACTACAACTTCCCGTCTCTGGATGAAATCCTGGATCATGTGGTACTTCCTCTCGATGTGTTTCCCCTTCTTGTGGTTCCGAGATTCCTTAGATTGCGATACTGCTCCAGTGTTGTCGCAATACATCACAATTGGCCTGTCCATATGTCATATGACTCCAAGTTCTGAAAAGAACTTCCGGAGCCAAACTGCTTCCTTGGATGCCTCCAAAGCTGCCACATACTCAGCTTCCATGGTTAAGTCAGCAATTCAAGATTGCTTGATGCTCCTCCAAACAAGGTGAAGACATATCCACTAGTGGATTTTCTCTCATCCTTATCCGCCTGGAAGGCTGAGTCTGTGTATCCTGTAGGAACCAAATTATCAGCCCTGTAAACCAGCATATAAGCTCTCCAGAGTTTGACTGATATCTGCTAACTAAGCCCACGGTAAAGCAGATATCTGGCCTAGTACACAGCATAGCGTACATGAGACTTCCCACAGCCGAAGCGTAGGGAATCCTACTCATTCTGTCCTTTTCTTCTTGAGACTTAGGATAGTCCCTTGAAGAAAATGACAACTCATGTCTGCAAGAAATTAGAGCTCCCTTGCATGAGTCCATGCTGTACTTGGTCAGCATCTTGTCAATGTATGTTGCTTGGGATAATCCTAACATTTTCTACTTCCTATTTCTAAGAAGCCTAATCCCGAGAATGTAGCTGGCTTCTCCCAAGTCCTTCATACTAAATTGACTAGACAGCCAAACCTTTGTAGACGACAATGACCCTACATCATTTCCAATGAGTAGAATGTCATCTACATACAAGATAAGAAAAACCACATTGATCCCTTCAAGTTTCCTGTACACGCATGGTTCATCTTCGTTTTGAATAAAATCATAAGACTTTACAGTCTCATTAAAACGAATGTTCCATGCTCTTGATGCCTGCTTAAGTTCATAAATAGATTTCTTAAATTTGCAAACCATATGTTCTTAGCTTTCGGCAATAAAGCCTTCCGATTGAGACATATAGATGTCTTCGCTAAGATGGCCATTTAAGAATGCCGTCTTGACATCCATTTGCCATATCTCATAGTCATAGTGACATGCGATGGCAAGGAGGATGCGGATGAATTTAAACAATGCTACCGGGGAAAAAGTTTCCTCATAGTCGATTTTCTCTTTTTGAGTATACCCTTTCGCCACAAGCCTTGCTTTGAAGGTTTTCACCTTCCCATCCGCTCCCCTCTTTCTCTTGTACACCCACTTGCACCCAATGTGTTTTATCCCTTTAGGTGAAGCTACAAGATCCCAAACCTGATTGAGGTACATAGACTCAATTTCGGCTTTCATTGCTTCATGCCATAAATTTGCATCGGCATCAGCAATAGTCTCCTCGTATCTAGTGGGGTCATGTTCCTGATGGTTGAAGACTAGTTCAAAAGCTTCTCCAGTCCATCTCTCTGGAACCCTAGACACTCTACCACTACGACGAGGCTCCATTTGTACAGGCTCTTGAGACTGTACCTCTTCTTGTTCCACAATCGGGTCAGAAAAAGTTGATTCCGTAGATAACTTCTCCTCAAGTTCCAATCTTGTTGAACCTTTAGTGGAAGTACTTTGATCATCTTCCAAGTATCTAGCATTGGTACTGATTAGTACCTTCTACTCCTTAGGATGATAAAAGTAACCTCCCTTTGTCCCTTTTGGATACCCAACAAAATAGCATAATTCTGATCTTGGTTCTAACTTATCTCCCTTGACCAGTATATAAGCTGGACAATCCCAAATCTTGAGATGATTTAGACTTGGCTTACGTCTAGTCCACATCTCATAAGGAGTCCTGGGTACTGACTTGGAAGGCACCAAGTTCAAAATATATGCTGCTGTCTCTATGGCATATCCCCAAAAGGACACTGGAAGAGTAGCATGAGACATCATACTTCAGACCATTTCCATCAATGTCCTATTCCTTCTCTCAGCTATTGCGTTCTGTTGGGGTGTTCCCGGCGCAGAAAGTTGGGATACTATCCCATGATGTACCATGTAGTCCTTGAATTCACCCAATAGGTACTCTCCATCACGATCTGATCGTAAGGTTTTGATTAATTTACCTGTCCGATGCTCCACTTCAGCCTTAAACTTCTTGAACTTGTCAAAAGAGTTAAACTTGTATCTCATCAGGTAAATGTAACCATACCTTGTATAATCATCCGTGAAAGTGATGAAGTACTCAAAACCTTCTCTAACTGGTGTAGACAATGGACCACACACATCAGTATGAACAAGACTCAATACCTCCTTAGCTCTATCCGCCTTTGGTATAAATGACCTTTTGGTCACTTTCCTATCAGGCAGGATTCACACTGTGGCCAATTTTCCAATCTCAATGAGCCCAAAGGCCAATCATGGATTAGTCTCTGAATCTTGGTTGAGTTAATATGACCTAACTTTAGATGCCAAAGGTATGAATCATTGACATTGGTCTTTCTCTTCTTAATTAAAGGTTCAGATTGAGTGTTATTTGATTGATTGTTAATAGGGTTTAAAAAGAATAGATTTTCATACATGTACCCGTACATAAAATTTCTCCTTCTTTACTAATAGAAATACCAGAATGGAAAGATACAGAATATTCTTGATTTATTAGTTTTGCAACTGAAATCAAATTCTGACGAAATCCAGGTACATATAAAATATCTTTTAAAACCACTATTCTATTACAATAAAAAATAAGATCCAGCTCTCTCACTGCAAGGGCCCAGACTTGTGCTCCATTTCCCACGCGTAGCCCATGTTCACCATTCTTAAGTCTTCTAATCTTTCTAAACCCCTGCAAGGAGTTACAGATATGATCAGTGGCTCCTAAATCAATAATCCAAGTGGAAGTTGATCCTACCATTGATATAGACTCTAGATAGAAAACATTATCTGTGGGATTTTTCTTAGCTTGAAGATCTGAACACTCCTTTTTCCAGTGTCACTTCTTCCCATATTTGAAGCACTTGCCTTTTGGTTTGTCCTTGGGCTGGGTCTTGGGCTGGGCTGCTGCATTCCCCTTCTTCCTTTTAAACTTTCTGAGCTTAGACCCAATTCTTGAGGAAGAAGCCTTAGCAATCATAGCCTTTGACTGTGGCTTCATGACCTTCTTGGCCATCTGGAGCTCCTTCATCAATTTAGTCAAACCCATGTTCAACTTGTTCATGTTATAGTTCAACTTGAACTGAGTGAAGGAACCCTATAGAGATTTGAAAACCATGTCCACTTAGCTCTCGGGGTCAATGACAGCCCCTAAGATTTCTGTCTCCTCGAAAGCAGTAATCATCTTGAGCATATACTCTCGGACTGATACTCCATCAGCCATCTTAGTGTTTATTATAGTTCGAAGAGACTCTTGCCTTGCGGCTCGGCTCTTGTCTGCGAACATAGTGGCCAATGATTGACTAATGTCATATGCAGAAGCCATGTGCTCATATTTTGACTGGAGCACATTAGACATAGAGGCTAACATATACCAACGTACTATTTCGTCAACCTTCTTCCACGCCTTCTTAGCCTCTCGCTCTTCGGCGGTAGAACCTTCCCCGATAACAAGGCTGGTCTGGTAAAGGACATACTTATACTCCTCGGCTGTGAGTATTATGTCCAAATTCTTCTTTCAGTCCATATAGTTTGGACCCATTAACTTATTCTCCCTGAGAATAACAGCCAATGGACTAAAAGAACCTCCCACCATTTCTGAAAAATCAAAAAATAAAAGAAAGGATTTAGTTTGTGAAAACAAAATAAAATTTGTGCACTGAAAATAATTTGGCTCTTAGGAAAACTGACATAGCTTCTTGGGAAGATTAACAGTTCCCTAAACTAAGTGTATTAACCACCACAAATTAATTTTCCTTTTAGGTAATGGTCTAGATGATAACTCCATCGAGGGGATGGTCGTTTCCTCTCATTTCCTATGGACATACCTCACACTATAACCTCCAACGTGGGCTGGCCGATCATAGTACGTGCCCCGGGTTATTAATTATATCCCTCCATTAGATCTAGATCCTTGTGGTATCCCCATCCTATACGGGTTCACTCCTAGGGTGACGCGAGGGGAACCACGATCTCTAATGAGGATCGTGATGGAAGCCGTAGGGCCGTTGGAACCCTTCTCCCACTTAATCTTTTAAAATAAAGATTTTTCTTGGAAAAATATCCCTTTGAAATTTCCATTAAGTTTTTCCTTAACTCAAAATAAAATATCTAAATCCACTAAAACCTCTATGTCAAGGTTTATATCTTTTGAGAGATTTTTCCATGGACTAATTTTATTTAAGTTAAAACTTAACGATTTCAAAAAATTTCCCAATTAAAACTTTCTAGAGACTTTAGTCCCAAGTTTATTTGACAAAACAATTTTTTCTAGTGCAAAATAAAACAAAATAGCTCTCCATTTTAATTTACAAAAATATCTAAATTCAATATATTTTCTATGTCAAGGATTAAATCCTTTGAGAAAATATCCAATGATTAATTTTTGTACAAATTAATATAACCATTTAATTTTTGAAGAAAAATGTTTTCTTGTCAAAAATGTTCCCAAAGACTTTGGTCTTTGAGAAGATGCGCACATAGGTACACAAAAAAAATAGCATGCTAGAAAACAGTAAATGTTTTCATGCTTTTCTATTTTTAAACCTAAGTGCCCAAATAATAGAATTAAATACATTAATTAATTAATTATCTTGTTTAATCCTAAAATCCCTTACTAATATTTTTTATGCAAATATATTTCAAGAATATAAACTATTGCAAAAATATTAACTTCGCTTGGTATGGAATCCAAAATGGAAAAAAAAAAAAAGACAAAAAATTGCAAAAAAAAAATACTGCAATCCACATACACCCGCCGCACCAGATCGGCGCCTTTTGTTCTGCGATCCACCGCACCCCCTGGTGCACCAGCCGCACCAGATCAGATGCAGCAATGACCGTGGAGCACTCCACCCGCAACCCGCTCCATCTGCTCTCTGCCGTTGACCTGCGTGTCGGCCTGAATACCTGCTGACGACCCGCGCACCCGCGTACCAATTGCAAATTTTGCAATGCAATCGGCTCGGCTTGGCTCAGAGAAGCCAGCGGCTCTAGACACAGAAACCAGGTAGCAGCTCGGCTCGACTCGGCTTGGCGCGAACGGTGGCTTATGAATAGTGCTTCTTCTTCGTTTTTTTTCTTTTCCGCACGAAACTTGCAGAGCCTCTTCTGTTTCTTTCTTTGGCTTCTTTGAACATTTTTACTTACAAAAACTCATCCAAAACAAAATCACATTCGCCTACACCCTTCAAATTGGGTTTACACAATGTTCTACCAAAGCAATAAAAATAAAATTACAACAGCCTATGCTTCACTGTGAAGCTTACAAATCCACTTATCCCATACCAAAACAGCGAAGGATCACAGGTTTAAGCACTAAACAATCATCTTCTCCATTTTTATTAACTAAAATGCTCCCTAAGTTGATTAAAGAACCTGTGGCTCTAATACCACTTTGAAGGAATAAAAACAAGGGAGCATGTTCACGGGAGAAAAAAAACTACAAGCCATAATGGCTTCACGGAAGCGTTAAGATCATACCTTTAAGTGCTTTAAACTTACCAGGTTGTATAGGAGTGGATTGAATGACGGGAATAGCTTCGCCTTGCCCGCTTGAAGAAGCTACGGGTTGTAATCCTTCCAATCTCCTGCTTCTCCTTAGGTGCATTAATGCCAAGCTTTTCAGCTCTCAGAATATGCCACTGCCCCAACTTCTTGTCGGTGAACACAACAGTGAAGAAAAGTGATCTCAATCCTTCTTGGTTCCACTGCTATTAGTTAGCAAAGTACCAAGAACAAGAGCCTCACGTGAGAGAGAGAGCTGCGTGAGAAAAGAGAGGCGTGAGAGAGAGAGAGCTTGGGGAGATTAAGGTTTGCTATTCCAAGAGTCTTATTTATTGTTAGCCAAAACTAGATCTCTAATTATTTGATAAACATATCCCCCGGGATATCATATTTCAAACACCTGGATATTATCCAGAGAATAAGTTTGGCTTAACCCTAAACTCATCTGAACCGTATCTGGAAGAAACCCTACAGTCCAAGCTATTGGGCCAAAATAATATTTATTATTTTCTTAGATCCAAAAGGCCCAAAATAATAAACATTAATTATTTATTTTCTGGGCTTATAGAAATAACCCAATAAATAATTAATGAGCCCAAATGAACCAAAATAATTAAACTTTAATTATTTATTTCTTGGACTTATATAAATAACCCAATAAATAATTAAGCATTAATTATTTTCCTCTAGTTTAAGCTCAGATTAATTTCCTAATTATTCAAATTGGACCTAGGCTCTAAATAATTAATTAACCAATTAAATCAGATAATTAATTTCTCTCAACTCCTATTTTTATTTTATTTATTTATTTATTTTATTCCAGTCTAATAATAAATTAGATATCCTGAATAAAATAAAATAAAATAAAATAAAATCCTCTTGAACTGAGATCAATTCCTCAACCCAAAACTAATTAGGACTTACGGGCTATTCCGAGGACAAAAAAGACACATCGCCTTGGTTGCTAAAATGACCAAAATACCCCTGCTATATAAATAGCTGTATTTTGCATTTTAAATATTTTCTAAAATCACCATAAGGAAATATTGACCCCAAGAACAATGCTGCGTTAGCAAAATCTCCGACCTACAGATGAAATGACTAAAATACCCCTCTACACATCACCGTACATTTAGAGAGGAAGAAGTGTGCTAACACCGCTCTAAATGACATCTACCATCCTTAGGCTTCTAGTCCAATAATCCACGACTTCCTGGAGTGTTTCCGCTTTCTAAGAGAGCTACCCTAAAGCAAACATCCAAGTCATGTTTCCCAGGGCCCTGGTCATTTTAGATCATTCAGACAACCATAAGGGGCGATATAGTGTAGAAACTATCTTGTACAAGTCTGTCTTAACTAACTGGTTATATAAACCCAATTTCAAGTATATTGGTTCTACTATAGAACCTAAACTATAGCATATCAAAGCATATACTTCTAGCTTCGTCAGACCACCAACTCATACTCAAGTCGTAGAGTACTAGTCCACGCTGTAGCGGTCGTAGTCTAGGTTTCTATCCTATAGTACTTTTCGAAACTACTATTACATGTCTTGTCCTATGCATTTGAAATACACTTATATCATGAAGTGAGTGGACTACTCACTGGCTAAAGGTAAGCCATTCCCCATTTGAAATTCATAACAAATAATCTAAACATGATGAGATTCATATTCTCATCAATAAGTCAAGAACAAATATTTATGTGTTAAATAACCCGTAATCCATACCTTACTGTGAAAGACCACCATTCACATGGATTACTTATTTAAACATTATGAGTCTGTTCCAAACGAAATTGTGAACAAACAAAAAGAAAATTCGCAAACAAATTCTGAAAATAAATTCTTTTATTAAAATATTCGATTTTACATCAGAAACCTAGTCTAAGAGGGCATACAATTCAACAGAGTCAGACTGGGACGCTAGTTCCTTGGCAATGATTTTCTTCCCTTTCTATTTGGCGGTCGATTAAGTGGCAGTAATAGATTTTGTTTTTGCCACTACTTTGCTTTGTCATTGGTTCAGTTCTTTTGTCTAATTTAGGAAGATTTGCCATTGCAGTTGCGAGAAGAAGATGAGGTTTTTTTTTTTTTTCAATGAGAAAGATGAAGATTCGAAGAGAGAAAGAGGTAGAAAGATCAATGGCGGTTTCAGATTTCAAAAAGAGAGAGAATTAGCCTTTTTGACAAACCCACTTTTTGTGATTTCCTATGTACTTGAGTGGATAAGTACAATTAAGTACACTCAAAAGAGATTTTATTAGAGATAGGGTGAGCTTCTTTGAAAAGTGCGGTCATTTTGAAAATTCAAAAAGTGAGTTTTGGACTCAAACACTTTTTTGTCCAATTTGTTTTTTAAAAAGGAAACTTTACACGATTCTGGACTACTACTATTTTGGACTAAGTCTTAGTCTAAATTTGTTCATCCAAAATAAATTTTGTTGAAGGGGTTTTGGATTCATGTTTCCAAGATGCTACATCCAAAATCACTATCCAAAAGTGTGTATCTACAGAAGTTCTGCAGAAATGAATAAACAAATTCTTGGAAAAGTTGTTAGTTACATAATTTTGGTAATTTACAAACCTCCCGCAGATGATTAAATCTATCTTCGGCTAGAGGTTTAGTGAATATATCTGCAAGCTATTCATCAGTTGGAATATATTCCACACACATGCCATCCTTATGCATATGATCTATAATAAAGTGATGCTTAATTTACGCATTAAGTTTTTGATGTCGTTACCGGGGAACAATATCATAAAAGTTTGAATTTTGTTGATTTAACCATTTTTATATGTTTATATGTTTTTATATCTATATGCTCCTTGTATGAATTGGTGACATATTTTATTTTCTTGTATATTTGTAATTTATTATCCCTACGTGTTGTAATTATCTCTAACCAAACTTGTAAATATGTATCTTAAACTTCATTTCATATTATAATACTAACACGTGATTATTTATAGGTAAGATGGACAATTGGAGTATCAGACGATATCCTAACATGTCTTAAAGGATAATATCTCAACCATCCAACTCTATTACCTTAGAAGGAGTATTGGGCAAATTTGCCACCCATGTAACTAACCGTTTTCAGGAAATAGATGACATATTGGCAAAATTTGAGAATATGATTAAAAATATGGAAAGACAAATTTGATTTTTAATAGATTTAGTGATAAAATCACCATTAGGGATGGAAACACAACATGATTCAGCTACTACTATATTACAAAGTGGTAAGGAGCTACCCGATCTTAGCACATAACCGGTACCATCTAAAAAAGATGGCCCGGAACCAACCCTTCTTGTTGAGCCTTTTGAAAAACAAACTAAAAAATTATATTTTCAACCACCAGTACCTTACTCCACTCGCACACACAAAGCAAGAAAAGATGCATACTTTGACAAGTTTTTGGAAATATTCAAACAACTGCACATAAACATTCCACTTAGTGAGGCCTTAGTACACATGCTCAAATATGCAAAATTTCTCAAAAGCATGCTTGTGAACAAAAAAAAGGTTGGAGGAATTATCCACTGTAGTTTTAAATGAAGAATGCTCAGCTATCTTACAGGACCAACGGACTTTGCCACGAAAAGAAAGTGGTTCAGAGAGTTTTTCTATTTCTTATTTTGTTGGGACTCTTACATTTTGTAATACATTAGCAGACTAAGGTGCTAGTATTAATCTTTTGCCATATAAAACTTTCAAAAAGCTAGGCCTAGGTGAATCCAAGCTCACTAGGATGGGTATTCAACTTACAGATAGATCTATAAAATATCCTAGAGGAATAGTGGAAGATGTACTAATTAAAGTGGGTAGATTTATATTTCATGTGAATTTTGTTATTCTTAATATGGATGAAGATTCTAAAGTCCCTTTAATCCTAGGTCGACCTTTTTTCGCAACTACCAAAGCTTTAATTGATGTTTATGGAGAAAAATTAACACTTAGGGTTGGGGACGAGGAAATTATTTTCAAAATCCACAAAAGCATGCAACATCCTATTTCTTATGATGATTCTTATTTAAGAGTTGATATTCTTGATGAACCTATCTTTGACGTTGTGCAGGAATCATTTGTCCAATATTATATGAAACAATCCATTGCATATTTGGAAGACTCCAATGAGAGCCATAAGTTGGGAAAGTTTGAGGAAATTGAAAAAAATAATTTAGGAAGGTTGAAGTCATCCATTGAGGAACCACCGAAATTGGACTTGAAAGACCTCCCCGAGCACTTGGACTATATATTTTTGGTAAAAGGTAAAAAATTACCCGTGATCATTGCAAAAGACCTTACTTGTGAACAAAAGACTAAATTGGTAAGTCTACTAGAAAAATATAAGGGAGTCATTGCATAAAAAATCATGGATATTAAGGGAATTAGCCCTTCTTTTTGTTTTCAGAAAATCTTGTTGGAAGAAGGAGGCAAACCCGTAGTGCAACCCCAACGTAAGTTGAACCCAAGCATGAGTGATGTGGTAAAAGATGAGGTGATTAAACTCTTAGATTCCGGTATCATTTTTCCTATTTCTGATAGCATTTGGGTTAGCCCAATATAAATGGTACCAAAGAAGGGAGGAAATACTGTGAGCCCAAATGAAAAAAATAAGTTGATCCTAATAAGATTGGTAACCAGTTGGAAGGTTTGCATTGATTATAGAAAATTGAATGAAGCAACTAGGAAGGACCATTTTTCTTTCTCTTTCATTGACCAAATGTTAGAAAGGTTAGCTGGACATTAGTTTTATTGCTTTTTAGATGGCTTTTTCGGATACTTTCAAATTCCCATAGCACCAGAGGATCAAGAGAATACCACTTTTACATGCTCTTTTGGTACTTTTGGATATCGACATATGCCTTTTGGTCTTTGCAATGGTCTCGTAACATTCCAACAGTATATGATGACTATTTTCGAAAGGCTTGTGGGAGACATCATGAAGGTATTTATGGATGATTTTTCTATTTTTGATGATTCTTTTTATTTGTGTTTAGACAATTTGGAAAAGATACTTCAAAGGTGTGAAAAGACCAACCTCATTCTTAATTGAGACACAAAATTTCAAGAAAATGTATTGAGGTTGATAGGGCCAAAATTGAGGCAATTGAGAAACTCTCTCCTCCAACTTCCGTGAAAGCTATTCAAAGTTTTTTTTATAGGAGGTTTATCTTGGATTTCTCAAAGATTTCTAAACCCCTTACTTCTTTGCTTGAAAAAGATGCTATTTTTTATTATAATGAGAAATGTCTCAATGCTTTCAATGTACTTTAAAAAAAAATTGATTAATTCTCCAATTTTAATTACACCAAGTTGGTCTCTTTCTTTTGAATTGATGTGTGATGCAAGTGATTATACAGTGGGTGCAGTTCTTGGACAAAGGAAGAATAAGCACTTTCAACCAATTTACTATGCAACAAAACTCTTACGGTGGCACAAGAGAACTACACCACAACAAAGAAAGAATTGCTTGCAATAATATTTATTTTTAATAAATTCCATTCTTATCTTATTTTATCTATAGTCATTGTATATATAGACTATTCCGCCCTTAAGTACCTACTAAACAAGCATGATTCTAAACCAAGATTGACAAGATGGGTTTTTATTATTGCAAGAATTTGACTTGGAGATTAGGGATAAAAAAGGAGCGAAAAATTTAGCTGTGGATCGCTTATCAATATTGGAAAATCCCAACCTTGAGCCATTGGCCAAAGGAGACATTAATGACACCCTCCTGGATAAACAACTTCTGCTTGTTGATGGTGAGATTTCTTAACTATCTTGGTATGCGGATTTCGCTAATTTCGTAGTTGCAGGAATTATTCCAGAAGATTTCAATCCACAACAAAAGAAGAAATTCCTCTTCGAAGTAAAGTATTACTTTTGGAAAGATCCGTACTTATTCTGGTGTTATGCGGATCAAATCATTTGAAGGTGTATAGATTCCTTGGAAAGCATTAATATCTTGAAACATTGTCATGAAAGACATGCAGGAAGCCACTACCAAGCTAACAACACTGCAAGAAAGGTACTTGAGTCTGATTTTTATTGGCCTACACTCTTCAAGGACTCTCACAGGTTTGTTCAAAGTTGTGATAGGTGTCGACGTACAGGTAACATTTCTAAATCTAATGAGATGCCATTACAAAATTTTCAAGCTTGTGAAATTTTTTATTGTTGAGGGATTGATTTCATGGGCCCTTTTTCTAGTTCTTTGGGTACAAATACATATTGGTTGCGGTTGAGTATGTATCAAAGTAGGTTGAGGCACAAGCCTTGCCTACTAATGATGCACAGGTTGTAGTAGTAAAATTCCTAAGAAAACTTTTCACCCAGTTTAACATCCTTAAAGTACTCATTAGTAATAAGGGCACACATTTTTGTAATAACCAATAGGACAAAGTGCTCAAACATTTAGGGGTTACTCACAAAGTTGCTATTCCCTATCACCCCCAAACAAGTGGCCAAGTTGAGGTGGTAAATAGAGAATTGAAAAGAATTTTGGAGAAGGTGATTAATCATACAAGGAAGGATTAGAGTTTGAAGTTAGATGATACTCTATGGGCTTATAGGACTATTTTCAAAACTCCTATTGGTACAACCCCTTATAAACTAGTGTATGGGAAATCATGCTATTTACCTGTGCAGGTTGAACATAGGGCACATTGGGCGATTAAGCTTGTTAATTTTGATCTTCAACTTGCAAGTCAATGGAGATTGCTCCAAGTCAATGAATTAAAGGAGTGGCGAAATGAGGCTTACCATAATTCTCACATTTATAAGGATAAGATGAAATGGTGGTATAATAGACACATTCATTCTCCTAAAGAGGTCAAAGAAGGAGATAGGGTGTTATTATTTAACTTTAGGCTTAGATTCTTTCCAGGTAAGTTGAAGTCTAGATGGTCGGGGCTATATACGATACATCGTGTTTGCCCGTTTGGTGTCATTGAGGTATCACACCCAACCAAGGGACTCTTTATGGTTAATGGGAATTGAGTGAAACCATATGTAGGTGAAGACCTTGGCACTTTAGAACATCTTGATGTCACCCTTTATGATTCGTAATTTTCTTTTGGTTTTCTTTTATTTTTTTTTCGCTTTCTTTTTCTAGATTTATGTTTTTCTTTGATTTGTTTCGTTTTAATTAGGTACTCTTATAATGACTCTTCCTTGTGGTGAATTCAAACCTGATGGCATTACGATGTAATGAAAGTATCTTCTTCACTTTCTTCTTTTTCTTTATTAATTTTGGTCTTCTTGGCTATACTTTTATTGTTATATTTTTTGCCATTGAGGACAATGTCTAGTTTAAGTGTGGGGGAAGAATGGTTGAAGAAGTATTTGTCCATATCATTTTTGGTGAATTTTTTTTCAAAATTTCAGTGGTTTTCATTATTGAGCAAGGTTGTAATTCTTTTTCTTACTTGAATATGAGTTTTGTCATTCATTAGGTGAATTTTGATGAAATTGATTTTGTTGGATAGGATATTTTACAAGACCTAAGAAGTTTGATTAATCTTATTTATGCATTGGTGTTTGAATGTTATTTAACTAATCTAGTTGAAATATAGAAAATATGAGGAATATGGGTAAAGTTTGTTGGCTAACTCTGGTATTATGAGTTTAAATTTTGCTTAGCTTTGAGTCGTGATGAGGAATGTGAGTTGATAAAAGATCTTTGAGAGAAAAGATTGTAAAAAATTGTGAAAAATTCTTTTGAGTTGAAGAATTGAAAGAATGAGTGGTTGTTTCCTCTTTGAAGGTGAAAAAAAAATTGTTTTTGTTTGTTATGGGGGCCAATACAGACAATGAAGAGAAATTTACTTTTTTGAGGTTATGAATTCCCAAGAGTAACAAAAAGGAATATTGTTGAAAAAAATGATAAGTGATGACTAAAAGAGAGCCAATATGATGTGTGAAGAGAAATCCATGAACTTGAGGTTATCAATTCCCTAAGTTATTAAAAAATTAGAGAGAAAAAGATTGGAGTGCTTTCCTTACATCATGATTTAAGTTGCACAGTTTTTAGATTTATAATGCTTGAGTTGGTAGATGGCTTGACTTATGTGATTCATGTTATCTATATTTTAACTTGAAGAGTGAAATAAGTTTCTTAGACTAAGGTATACACTTGATTAATTTGACTTCAAGAGTTTTGTGATGTCTTATCCAATATTTCAAAGTTTGAATTGTTTTCAGGGGGTGTGAATGACAAGATCTAAAGTTTGAAGGAGGTTGTAATCCTTGGTAATGTTGCAAAGAATTTTTAGAATGAGTAAAAGCTTGTGTTTTCTTGATAACTTTCTTGGTTAAAGTGTTTTGCTTGAGGACAAGCAAATGTTCAAGTATGGGGGTATGTGATAGAGGTTAAAATCACCATTATTTTTCTAGTTATTTAAAGTTATTTTGTGATACATTTATTGTAATAACTAGACATATTCCTTCATATTTGACATTTTACTTGTAAAAAGTATTTTTGGCAAATTTATACAGACTTAAGTTAAAATCGAGTAGAAAGTGAACAATTCTAGAATGTACCTGGCGCTAGGTCCAGCCAAGGGACCAGGCGCCGAGTCCATTCTGGTCCAGTAGAGGAATTTGAGCAACTTTCAGTACAAAAGCAAAATAGACCCGGCACTAGGTCTGGCAAGTGTACCTGGCATAGGGTCCATTCTGTCTGCCAATAAGAAGAAACAAAAAACAGAGCAAAAATAGAGAAAGAACAGAGTGCACCTGGCGCCATGTGGGTTGAAGGTACCCGGCGCCAGGTACGCTCTAGAAGGCGAATATTCTGTATACGAAATTAGGAAATTTCCAATGATTTTGGTATTTTTCGAATCCTACTTGACCAAGACCTCCTAAGTTACGAATTTAGCATTCAAGAGGCCTATAAAAGCACAAGAAAACATAAGAGAATGGAGAGATACATATAGAGAGGTGGATTCAAAAGCAAAAAAAAAAAAAAAATTTCAATCACTCATTGAAAGAGAGATTTACCCAACCAAGAAGGATTGTTCGAGAGATCTTCAAGGGAGAAGAAGGAGGTTTGTCTATGAGTGTTTTCTTTTACCTTTGTTTTCTTTTTCTTAAACAATTATGTATTCAATATTTTCATTGTAATTTGACAATATTTTGGGATTCATGACTTATGTAGCAATTTAACTACTTTATCAATTTTCTATCATTCTTGGTGTTTGGTTATTTGTGATTATAGAGAAATGGATGAAGTTGGGTTTGCTTCTAATTAACTTGGGAAACGACATTAGGAGTTAATTTAATTTTATTGATTTCATATTTGCTATTGCTTAACGAACTTGGGAAACGAAGTTAAGATCAAAGGATTTAAGTAATCAAATATTAGTTAATTTCGCCTAAAGTATAGGATTGTTGGCTAATTTCATGTCTATAAGGAATTATGTTTAAATGCATCTTTTTGTTATACTGGTTTGATTGGAAAATCTGCTAATTTAATCAAGGGGTAGTGATTCCATGAATTGAGAAAGAAGTGGAGTCAATATAAGTGAATTCACAACTTGGGAAATGATTGAACTTTACTTTATATTCCTTCATGATGTCAAGATGATGATTAATTGAGATAATTGTTAAGTGGTTCATTGTTATGATTTTTAGGATAATTGTCTAAATTACATATTCCTACATCATTGAGTTGTATATATTTCTTTATTTTTTTTATTATTTTATCACTTTATTGGGTCAATTAAACGATGAATAAAAAGTGATTAGTGTATACTTGTTTCTTTGAGGATCGATACTCGTTAATTCCCTATACTATGTTTGAGATGAGTATACTTGCTCATATGCATATTTTAAAATTAATTTTTTAATTAAAACTTGACTAAGGGATGGATTTTAATTTGATGATTTTTATACACAAAAAATTTACGCATAAATGATGTACTACACGTTCCAACAATTAGAGCTAATCTTATTTCTATGTCTTTGTTGGGAAAAGTAGGGGTTAAAGTATCAATTGAGTCTAACAAGATTGTCATGACTAAAAATAATACTTTTGTGGGAAAATAATACTATAATAAGGGATTCTTTGTACTTAATGTTGCCAATGTGATAAATGAAAATGTTTCTTCTTCTACTTACATTGTTAATTCATTTAATCTACAGCATGCTAGATAAGGACATGTTAATTTTGGTTATCCTAAACAAATGCAATCTCTTGGTTTGATTTCTGGATTTGATTCCTCTTGTATGGAAAAATGTCAAATATGTACTAAGACTAAGATAACTAAAAAAATATGTTTTCCTATTAATAGAGAAACATATTTATTAAACCTAATTTATACAGACTTAGGTGATTTGAATCAAACCATGAATAGAGGAGGTAAGAGATATTATGTGATCTTTATTAATGATTTTTTAAGATTCACTAAGTTATATTTACTTAGGAATAAAGACGATGTCTTTTCTATTTTTCTGTCTTATAAAACTGAAATAGAAAACCAACTTAACAAGAAAATTAAAAAGGTTAAATCTGATAGAGGTGAAGAATATTTCGCCTTAGATAAATTTTGTGAAAAATAGGGCATCATTCATAAGATAACTCCACCTTATTCACTTGAATCTAATGGTGTAGGTGAGAAGGAAAAATAGAACTCTCAAAGAAATGATGAACTCTTTGTTAGTTAGTTCCTTTGCACCTAACAATTTGTGGGGAGAAGCTATTTTATCTACATGTTACTTACAAAATAGGATTCCGTTAAGAAAGTCGGTAAGACACCTTATGAGTTATAGAAAGGTTATGCACCTAATTTGAAATACTTAAATGTGTGGGGCTGTCTTACTAAAGTTATGTTGTCTGAGCCTAAGAAAAGGAAGATAGGTTTTAAAACATCTGATTGCATGTTCATTGGATATGCTGAACACAGTGCTACCTATCGTTTTCTTATTTTGAGAAATGATGTGCTTGATTCTAATACAATTATTGAGCCAAAGAATGCTGAATTATTTGAATACATTTTTTCACTCTCTGATAAAAATTCTCATGAACCTACTAATAGAGTCGTTAAGGACTCTAATGAAGAGTTGAGAAGGAGTAAAAGGCCAAGAAAATAATTATATTTTGGAAATGATTTTTACACTTACTTAATAAAAAATAATCCTTTAACATTTTCTAAAGAAATCTCTTCATCTGATGCGAGTTTATGGAAAGAATTAATTAAAACTAAATTAAAATCTATTTTACAAAATAAAACTTAGATTTTGGTTGATTTACCACCTAGGGCAAGGCCAATTGGTTGTAAATGGATTTTCAAAAAGATATTTAGCCATGATGGCTCAGTTGATAAATATAAACTTCGTTTGGTAGCCAAAGGGTTTACTAAAAAAGAAAATATTGATTATTTTGATACGTTTACTCCAGTAACTAGAATTGCTTCAATTCGAGGTTTTTTTTTTTTTTTTTGGCTTTAGCTTCAATTCATAAACTATTTGTACATCAAAAAGATGTCAAAACTACTTTTCTGAATGGTGATTTAGAAGAAAAGATTTATATGACTCAACCTGAAGGGTATGTTAAACCCGGATAGGAAAAGAAAGTTTATAAACTACTCAAATCTCTTTATGGCCTAAAATAAGCTCTTAAGAAATAGCATAAAAAGTTTAACTAAGTGTTGTTAAGTGATGGTTTTTCATCCGTTGGATTGGATAAATGTGTATATATTAAAATTATAAATAATGATTGTGTTATTATAAGTTTATATGTGGATGATATGCTTATATTTGGTACAAGTTTGGAAGTTGTGAATAGTACTAAATTATTTTTAACTTCTAGTTTTGATATGAAAGATATGAGTGAAGCTAAAACAATATGGGGTGTTAGAGTTATAAGGAGAGGCGATGTTATTATGTTGTCACAAAAACATTATGTTGAGAAACTTTTTAAGAAGTTTGATAATTATAATATGACATCTGTGAGCATTCCTTATGACCCTAACTCTCAATTGAAGAAGAATCGTGGTCATCCAATGGCACAATCTAAATATGCTCAAATTATTAGAAGTTTGATGCATTTAATGAATTTCTTAAGACTGTAGATTGAGTAAATATACTCATAATCCAAATCATGAGCATTGATCTGCTTTAATAAGACTAATGAAGTATTTGAGAGGAATCATAAACTATAGTATCCTATATGGAGGTTATCCTACTGTACTAGAAGGGTATAGTGATGCAAATTGGATCTCAGACACGAATGAGTCAAGATCCAATAGTTGCTTCATATTCACCCTCGGTGGAGGTGCAATTGCGTGGAAGTCATTCTTGCAAACGATTCTTGCAAGATCCTTTATGGAGTCAGAGTTTGTGCCTCTAGAATTAGTTGGAACTAAGGCTGATTGGTTAAGGAATTTCTTATCTAATATTTCTTTGGGTGTGAAACCTATGCCCTCAATATCCATGCACTGTGATTCTCAAGCGACAATTCATATTGCCAAGAATAATTCATACAATGGAAAAAACCGACACATGAGATTGAGACATGATGTCGTAAAGCAGTTGCTAAGAGATGGAATAATTTCCATTGATTTTGTAAGGTTGGAAGTGAATTTGGTTGATCCTCTGACCAAACCTTTAGGAAGAAAGTTGATTTTGGAAACATCGAGGGAAATGGGACTAAAGCCAATTGAGTAGTCAATTATAACAAAAACCCAATATATGCGATTGAAGATCCCATGAGGTAGGTTCATATTGGTAATAACAAGTTAAAGTTGACTCTGAAAGTACTAATCTTAAATCTCTCCTATGATGTGTGAATAAGTACTTTTAACTGCAAACTATTTATGAGGGTTGAGTTAAACTCTTAATGAATTCATATCCCTTATAAGTGGTGTATCTAAGTAGTGCCAGTGTACACTTGATGAATTCACCTATGTGAGTGTGGAATGAGGCCGTTCCTATGAGATTATTATTGGCTAATCTCTAAAGCACTTGTGAATAACTAGACACGCGCATAGCTTATTTGCGCAAAATAACAATGAATGACAAAATTGTGGAGGTAAAATTTGAATAATAAAATCTCTAGCTTACAATTAGAGGTATTGGTTCATAGAAGTTATAAGTTTAACTGATAACTCTATAAATTATGTTTCATTGTTCTATGTTTGGTTCATAATCCAGAAGACACCAAACTTAAAAACTTTTATCCATGAATATAATCCAACATTTCTTTGTCATTTTCCGTTATTAGATCCTTTTGAAATATGTGGGGGACTGTTGGTATATGACTTGTATTGCAAAAGGAAAGAAACATAAGCAAAGTTTGACTTGTTCTTGCCAATTAGCTCCACTATATATGCAACCTCCATACCAAAAGCAAGATTGCCTCACCTTGAGTATCATGCTTTGACCGATTATCATGCGACAGTTTTTGAGCTAATCCCATTTTCTAGAAATCTCTCAAATAGACGTTGCAAGGAAGTCTATAAATAGCAGCCTTCTTGAATTCATTTGGATGGAAAAAAAGACAGAATACTCTCTGCACCCTCTGAAAACTTTGTTTCTTTTACATAAGCTTTCTTCTTTTCTTTCGTGATAGCTGGGTTATTTTCTTTATCTTTTGTTGTTCCTGTGTTCTCACTTTCCGTAGAAGGGCTTGTTTAATCCTAATAGAACTGCCTAAATAATCCTTTAGGACGGTATTATCACAACTCAAGCCATTATTCTCCTTCGTTATTGTTCTAATTTTCTTAACTTTTCCAACATGAATAACAATAGAAAACTAATAAAATGACTCTATTAAATAAAAGTAACAAAATACAAAAAGTAATCTCCTATATAATTGCTTGGTTTAGTATGCCAACACCACAAACACAATGGTCCCATCCACGCACCCATAAAAAACAAAAAACAAAAAAAATCCCAGATGGAGCAGTGCATGCCACCGCAAACAATAAACTTCTGAAGATATCCTTCTTTCCTTTTAAGCTAAGCATGAAAAAGGCAAGGAAATTAGAACTACCATTACCTTAATTTTACTGCTAGTTAACAATTAAGTCGGGATGCCACTTTCTACAACTTATCCAGTCTTTGATGTTCGGCAAAATCTTATTATGTAATTGCTTGTGTTTGGAGGTGCATATTCTCTATCCTCTTCTGTAGATTAATATGTTTGAGGGACTTCGAATTATATGACAAGACAGAAACATAAAACTCCAGGAAAAAAAGATCCTAGAATCGATCATTTGGTAAGAGCACCAATATGTAATACACACAGTAGCACTAACTCAGAAGCAGGTTTAAAGGCTCAAAGTACAATCAGCCAGCCAATGAATAATTTCAATGATATTCTTCAGGAATAAATTGTTCACGAGTCAAAGCAGCATATACTTTTCTGAAAATGAAAATGAAGCCTCACATAGTCCTCTTCAATCTATGGAAGATCAAAAAGATCCAAATCCTACATTACAAATAATTCAACAAAAGAAACTCATGCAGAAATGACAACATCTAAGCCGAAACCAACTGAAATATGATAGAAATACATGAGCTAACTTACCATGCTCAAAAGTTCTAACAGTTCTAACACTTGGAATCTTTGCTCAACAAGTATTTTTTAAGAACATCCATGACCGACCCAAAATCTGCCCTGACTTGCACAGGTGGATTTGCATACCGGCAGGCCATGTCGTTAACTTCCTTTGAATGATAATCAATCTTGGACTGTGTAAACTTCAAACCATGAGCCGTGCTCACCACCGCAGTCTTATCTGTTGGCCTAATAACCCCACTATTCCGAAGCTTTATCAATGCACTCAGTGCCACACCAGTGTGAGGGCATATAAACATCCCTGAGGAATCTGCTTGAGCCATTGCATCCATTAGCTCCTCCTCAGTTGCTTCCTCAACAATACCATTAGAATTCTTCAAAGCAAAAACAGCCCTATCAATAGAAACAGGGTCCCCAATCTGTATGGCAGAGGCAAAAGTTGTATTCGCCTTAACTGGCTTAAAATCTTTCCAACCGGATTTGTAGTACAAGTAAAGTGGGTTTGCATTTGCAGCTTGAGCACAAACAAGCCTTGGCATGCGGTCAACAAGCCCCAATTCTTTGCACATATGAAACCCTTTGTAAAATGCATATATGTTTCCCAGATTCCCTCCTGGAACAATTACCCAATCTGGCACTTCCCAATCGAATTGCTGCAAAATCTCAATAGCTGCAGTTTTTTGTCCCTCCAACCTCAAGCTATTTAATGAATTTGCTAAATAAATAGGTAACTCAGCTGTGACTTCACGAATTAGCTGCATACAGCCATCAAAATCAGTGTCTATACTCAAAACAAAAGCGCCATTTGCTATCGGCTGAACTAACTGGGCAATGGATATGCGATTCGCAGGCAAAAACACAATAGATGGGATACCAGCAGAAGCGCAATAAGCTGATAACGCAGCTGATGTGTCTCCTGTAGAAGCACAGCCAACTCCAACCACAGGGCGATTCACCTTCCGCAACCGGTTAACTTGACTGACCAAAACGGTCATACCCAAATCCTTAAAGCTCCCAGTATGGCTGATCCCACAATGTTTGACCCACAAATCATTCATCCCGAGAAACTGTTTGCCAAAACGCTCAGCCCAGAAAAGGTTAGAGTTTCCCTCAAAAGCACTAACTATGTCGTCGCTGTCAATTTCTGGCAAGACCCATTATTTCTTGGACCAGACACCGGAGCCATATGGCCAAGTGGTCTTCCCGCCGCGGGAGTCGAATAGGGACCGCCAATACGCGCCGTCGAACTTCTCCAGGGCGTCCATGTCGTGCTGGACATCGAGGAGACCACCAGAGCGACTCCTATAGACGATCTCGTCAAGTGAATAGGACTCATTTGAGCTAGGGTCCGCATTGAAAGGCACGTACTTGGCAGAGAAATTGTGCGATGAGCTGTTACGTCGTGCCTCGTCACGAATGTTTTCGTTGGTGGGACGCCGGTGCTCGATGGCTTGAGGAGGAGGTGCTGCGGAAGGTAAGGATGATTGATCAGCTGGAGTGGATGAGGCGGTGGCTTTAATGGGCGTGAAGTGGGTGGCGTGGAGTTTAGAGGTGGGTTGGTGGAGTTGAGGTTGCACTGGAGTAGAGAGGAAGGAGGATCTGAGCAGAGAGGAAGCCGCCATTGTCGAGAGGTCAAAAGATGTGGAGGCGGGCTGAAAGTGTTCAGTCGTTGCAGCGATTATGGGGTTTTTTACCAAAATGGTAACGTTGTATATATGAACTCCGGATGGGAGTAGAAAATTTGAGTAATTTCTTGGATGAAGAACCACGTGTCTGTCAGACATGAGATAAGACGACACATCGCGTCGGATAGACGCGAGGTCTGGTGCTCCATAATTCCCCCATCAAATTCTTTACCCAATAAATGCAACGGATCCTAACGAAGACAGACACGAGTTGCCATGAAATTGCGCACCTGACAAAGGTAGACACGATGTGCTATTTCCTCAATTTACAATCGGTTTGCATTGCCAATTTTTTAAAATTTCATTTGCATTGTTTTTTTTTTAATTTCACATTAATTTTTTAGTTTTAATTAATTTATTTTTTAAAAATAAACGATTATATTTAATATTTAATAAATTTTTTTATTTAATTCTGTTCACAATATAAAATGACAAATTTTTTTATTAAAATTTAAAATTATTTTAATTCTCGATTAATATAAAAATTAAAATTTAATTTATTTTTATCATCAAAATATGATAATAAATTTTAATTTTTTTAATTTATTTTATTATCTTTAATCCATTGAATATAATATTTTTGAAATAATAAATTTTTATTTTTCTAATTTCTTTAAATTTAAATTTAATTTTTAGAGTTTAATTTAAAACTTTATATGCTAAAATTTAATTATAATTATGTATAAAAATTAATTATAATTAATTTTAAATGTCAATAACGTACACCTAAAATCTTCACGAGGTTTGACAATTTGATTTCTCTGCATGATTTCTCTACAGAGAAATCCTTTAAAAAAATATGACTTCTCTGTTTTATCATATGTAGACATGTAATTTTGGCTCTATTTAATTTAATTTTTTATTTAAATAAACAATTATAATCAATAATTTTTTTGATTTAGCCTCGTTCACAATATAAAATTATAGTTATTTTATTAAAATTATAAATAATTTTAAATCTCAATTAATGCTAAAATAAATCCTAATTTATTTTTATCATAAAAAATGGCAATAATTTTTTAATTTTTTAACTTATTTTATTATTTATCTTTAATCTATTAAACATAATAGTTGTGAAATATTAAATTTATTGTTTTTCTAATTTCTTTAAATTTAATTTTAATTTTTAGATGCTAAAATATAATTACAATTATGTATGATTAATTTTAAATGTGTACGTTAAAAACATGTAATAATTTTTTTTGAATTTCACATTAATTCGTTAGCGTAAATATTATTATACGTAGACATGTAATTTATCTTATTATTTATGTTTAATCCGTTAAACATAATATTTTTGAAAATAACTAATTATTTTTCTAATTCTTTTAAATTTAAATTTAATTGTTAGAGTTTAATTTATTATTTTGAATGTTAAAATTTAATTACAATTATGTATAAAAATTAATTATAATTAATTTTAAATGTCAATAACGTACACATAAAATCGTCAAAACGAAGTATGAAAACTAGTCCCACAATGAAATCCTCGACGGTGCCGCTGAGGTTGAACTCGTCTCGTTGGTTGTTGCTGAGGATGTGCTTCAGGTTCTCCCTCTTCTTGTTCATCTGTAGCGTACGACGGACCTACATCATCCTCAAACTGTCTATACTGTTTACGAGACGGTCCAGTGGATGTACCAACAGCAAACTCGCCCCCCCGAAGAAACATACCTAAGATCGAAAATTAGGTGCTGTGGAGTTCAAAAATCATCGTGATCACCTGAAACCGCTGCACCAGGGACGAAGTCATTTGCAATTGGCGGAACTGAAACGTAGTCATCACCGATCGTTGCAGGAGCGCCTGGCACATAAACATTTTTATCTCCATGCACCGGTGAGTAGTAATGCTGCGGGGGAACCTCCTCAACTGCAGCGCGCCGACGTGCTCGTCTACCGCCCCGCTTTATTGGTGGTTCTTGTCAAGGCACTTGTTGCGGAATCGGCAGTATCGGATCAGCAGCATACGATCATCTGGCTGGCTCATACGGCATTCGATTTAGACGATTGGATTCGCCACTGGCAGCCAAAGTATGCATGGTAATATCAGACATTCTTCCGACTGCCTGTTGCGCGTATGATGCATCATGCTGATACGCTTCATTACCTATGTGCCAGATCTGGTGCAGTGCGTCGATCTGCATATGCATTTTCAAGAATATCATTAAAATTTTAATAAGTCAGAATTCTATATATATACTTATATGAATGAGGAAAAATAGACTTACGAGTACTTCAGCTGCTGAACTACTAGACTGATAGCCCACGGGATTTGGTTGTTGTATGGTAGGATTGCTAATTAATCGCCGTGTGTGAGTCCAATACCATGCAAAATAATCAGGCGCAACAACAGCTTGCCCGAAAGTGGGCTGTCCGGTGATGGTAGAAGCATGTCTATTGATCCAATTAGCATGGTGTAACGCATCCACCTCATCTCATCCAGCACCAGTAGTACGTAGGTCCCGCTGATGCAGATTTGACCCCGTGTCAGCAGCATTCAGAATTATTTGCAACAATCCAAATTGTCGCATAACTCGATTGGGGCAATGTAGCTCAATCATCTCCCAATACAGTAGAGATGTGACAGACATCCAAATTTGTTGGCCATACGTATAATATGGATGTAGAGATGCTAACATGTTCGCATCATAAGGTTGCCAAATAAACTGCAAAATAAATAAATTTAGTTTCAAACAATAAATAACAATAAATATTATTTAAAATTCGATTACAAGCTAATAATATCGGCGTAATACATACGTGATTGTATCGCATCCGATCCAACTGATCTCTGTACGCAATAAGCACATGTGTTGGTGTGCGGGACAATTCCAATGGACTCTGCCATACTACTCCCCTAGGCACATTCGGACCAATGTCCTCCACCGAACGTACTCTATTGGGTCTAATAGTGGGAATGCGCTCCCAAGCCATAACTGTACTTCCAGTGAAATAATAATATTAGAAAAATATGATTGATTTAACATAGTTAAATTCGTATTTTAGATTTAAATTCGTACCTGAATCAATAGAAGTAGACCACTGATCTGATGCGCCGTATAAACAATAGCGTTGCACATACAACGATACAAATGAGCTAATACTGCACTACCCCAACTCAGTGTACCAGCCAACTCAAGATTGTGTATATACCTAAGGAAGCGCAGATGAACTCGATTTCCGGATTTATCGGAGAACAAAAATCCACCAATAAACTACATAATGCGACACCTTGCATGCTGTGCAACCTAATACTCAAAAATCAAATATAAAACAAAATATAACGATTTTTTTACACGGACATAAATTAAATTAAATATAAAAAATAACTAACTAAAAATTACAAATAAATAAAATTATTAAATTCACCACAAAAGCTAAATTAATATAAATCAATTAATCATCACAAATGATCAAAAATCAAATATCAAACAAAATATAACGATTTTTTAATATGGACGTAGATTAAATTAAATATAAAAAATAACTAACTAAAAATTACAAATAAATAAAATTATTAAATTCACCATAAAAGCTAAATTAATATAAATCAATTAATCGTCACAAGTAATCAAAAATCAAATATAAAACAAAATATAACGATTTTTTTACACGGACGTAAATTAAATTAAATATAAAAATAACTAAGTAAAAATTACAAATAAATAAAATTATTAAATTCACCACAAAAGCTAAATTAATATAAATCAATTAATCGTCACAAATAATCAAAAATCAAATATCAAACAAAATATAACGATTTTTTTACACGGACGTAAATTAAATTAAATTTAAAAAATAACTAAGTAAAAATTACAAATAAATAAAAGTATTAAATTCACCATAAAAGCTAAATTAATATAAATCAATTAATCGTCACAAGTAATCAAAAATCAAATATAAAACAAAATATAACGATTTTTTTACACGGACGTAAATTAAATTAAATATAAAAATAACTAAGTAAAAATTACAAATAAATAAAATTATTAAATTCACCACAAAAGCTAAATTAATATAAATCAATTAGTCGTCACAAATAATCAAAAATAAAAAAAAATATAACGATTTTTTTTACACGGACGTAAATTAAATTAAATATAAAAAATAACTAACTAAAAATTACAAATAAATAAAATTATTAAATTCACAACAAAAGCTAAATTAGTATAAATCAATTAATCGTCACAATATCAAACAAAATATAACGATTTTTTACACGGACGTAAATTAAATTAAATTAAATATAAAAAACAACTAATTAAAAATTACAAATAAATAAAATTATTAAATTCTCCATAAAAGCAAAATTAATATAAATCAATTAGTCGTCACAAGTAATCAAAAATCAAATATCAAACAAAATATAACGATTTTTTTACACAGACGTAAATTAAATTAAATATAAAAATAACTAACTAAAAATTACAAATAAATAAAATTATTAAATTCACCAGAAAAGCTAAATTAATATAACTCAATTAATCGTCACAAATAATCAAAAATTAAATATCAAACAAAATATAATGATTTTTTTAACATGGATGTAAATTAAATTAAATTAAATATAGAAAACAACTAACTAAAAATTACAAATAAATTAATTTATTAAATTCACCATAAAAGCTAAAGACAAGGTTCACCCTATATTTTTAATATATACTACATTATATTTTTCCATTTTTGTTTGAAATTTTGAGCATAATTAGATATTTTTTATCTAATTTATATTAATATTTTCCTAATCAAATTGTTATAAATAATTAGTCTCATTATCCATCACATCTCAACCCAAAATAATATATTGTGCTATACAATATCAATATAAATCAATTAATCATCACAAATAATCAAAAACTAAATATCAAACAAAATATAAATATGGACGTAAATCGTAATTAAATTAAATTAAGAATAAAAAACAACTAACTAAATATTATAAATAAATCAAATTATTAAGTTCACCATAAAAATTAAAGATAAGGTTTGTCTAATTTATATTAATATTTTTCTAATCAAATTATTAGAAATAATTAGTCGATCACTTTTCCTTTAACCTAACAGTAAGTCATTTAGTCAAATATAAATCATATGCATACTATTCAACAAAATATAAAATAGACAAAATCAATAATTGATATAAATATTTAAAAATCAGTCAATATTTTACTAAACATAATATTTAAAAATGTCAATAATTTCATTAAAATATTATCATCTACTAATTAATTTTTTAATATTAAATTCAAATATATCTATTTAAATTAATTAATTAATTAATTGATACAATTTCTATTTAAAAAAAAACTGTAATATAAAAGTCGCGTGTATGTCTCGAATGTACAATCAGCAATACTTTTTTTGACTTGTAATTCCAGCACAACAAAAGATTAGAGATGTGTTGAGAACTAACGGCAGAACAGATTAATTGATTTTCTGTTGTTGTGTTTGAGACGGCAGAATAGAAGCAATTTGAGACGGCATAACAGAAGCAGTTTGAGAGAAATGGAATTGAAGATGTGGGATGTGTGAGCGAAATGAATGGAATGAACTCGGCAGAATGTTGCAAAAATTATAGGCAAAATTTTGCCTATTCCTCCCGTGAAAAATTTATGGCGACCACGTGAAGAATCTCTATGGAATCAAAGATTCCATAGAAAAGCCGTCAACCTCGCGTCTGCTAGACGCGAGTTTGTCTGCTTTTCAGACACGCCCGACAAGAATCTGCAAATTTTGACCGGTTGGGCTGAGGTGGCATTCCTCGTGTCTGCCAGACACGAGGTACCGTTACTCCTCGTGTATGGCAGACATGAGGTATCCCCACTCATTGGGTACCCCGATTTTCCTACCCCCATCCGGAATTCATATATAAAACCTTACCATTTTGGTAAAAAACCCGCGATTCTGTGGCGGCCCGAAAATCTATATATATATAAGCATATGTAGAAGCTTCTCATTATGACATGTGGCAATTCCGAAACTCGACACGTGTCCTCTTCCAACCTTCAGTGTTTCACCCACAAGCCCCTATCACCCTACTCCTTAAACTCGGATTGAATTCAATTCACCTAGCCCTTCCTATCGTGCGACTGTCTCGCTTCTTCTCCCAATATTTTTGAACCCATAGACTTCTTCGAAGCTTTCATTCACGCAAGCTCCTGTCACTCCTCATCGTCCCCATCGGACGATGATTTTCATCCCAATTTCTCCCCGTCAGATCCCTTGACCTCACCGACTCTCACTGTCCTTAGCCAGCGTCCAATCCACCTCCTCCTGTTCCCTCCGATGATCTCCGCTACAAGATCATCAAACAGGTTTTTTTTAAAACATTTTTCCTTTTTTTCCTCTTATTTGATCGCACTGTGTACACAAGCTCCTGTCACTCCTCATCCTCCCCCACCGGACGATGATTTTCATCCCGATTTCTCCCCTGTCGGATCCCTCGACCTCACCGACTCTCATTGTCCTCAGCCGTTGTCCAATCCACCTCATCCTAGTCTCTCTGATGATCTCCACGACAAGATCATCAAATAGGTTTTTTTTTTTTTTTAACATTTTCCCATTTTTTTTCCCTCTTATTTGATCGCACTGTGTTCCCTATGCTGGAACTAAATATCCTCAGTTATGTTTAGGGAAGAGCCTACTAAGCCATTCTATTATTTGGAATTGGATCCTCCCAAAAGAGAAGTGAAACTCGAGTTCAAAATTAATACCCAGGTTAAACACTAAGAATAAAAATTGCAGAACTTTTTCTTTTTCTTTTTTATCAATGATACATAAGACTTATTAATATGAAAATTAGTTTGAAGTTTATCTGTGTCTTTTCCATTTTGCATAGATGATAGGTACCTTGAATTTTGGTAGGAGCAAAGAACAAGTTTATATTTAGCCATAGTTGAATCACATTATCTTTTCCTTTTGATTTTGTTTGTGTTGTTTAGGTGCCATTCAAAGTTTCATTGGATTTATATATATGATTATTAGATGAATTCTCTCTGTTGTTCTTTGATTTTGCATTATGAACAGCACCAAAAAGACCATATTAGCATATTAGTATACATATGTTGCTGTAAACTAAAGCAGCAAACATATGTATGTTAGTGTATCATGTGCTATGGATTTTGTTTGAAATGCATATGTTTTGGAATATTTATGTTTTTTCATATTCCAGATAGTTCTGATATTTTTGTTGCTTCACCCTGTATATACTTTTACAGTTTGCAATGCTAATTCAGGTGGTATGCATGGTGGGAAAAGTCAAAAATTTTCCCAGAAATGTAGATAACAACACCAATCCCTGAACATAACCAAAACTGATCCATAGCAACTATAAAAGCTCAACAAGAATTATTCTCCACCAATAACAAAAAAGGAAACAGTGAAAAAATGAATAATATTAATCAAATAAGAATGGTATAATCTTATAATCTTTGCATAAGATTGTAAGATCCTGAATACATAATCCCTAAAAAAAGGCAAAATAAGCTGAGGAAAAGATCAAAAGCAAACTGCAAAACCAAATGCCATAAGAAATAGCCCACCAGCATGGAAATAGAGGTAGCTGAGGCACAGATCTGATTATGTTTGTTATTTGCATATTCCAGATGGTAGCTAAGGCAAACTAAGGCGGTGGTTGTAGGATGTTTATCCTTTTTTTTTTATATTATTTTATGCTTTGTTAATTTGCTTCAATAATTGTTTAGGCTAATTCTTTAGTGTTTTATTCTATGATGGTAAACTCACCAGCATTTCCATGTGATTTTGATTTCATTGTCTGAGATTAGTTTTGATAAAATCAAACTGAGCAATATGGTTTAAATGAATCCAGAGTAGGTTTACTAAATTTTGCATAAATTTTTGCATCTGCTTTGAAAGTTTGCCCTTTTGTTTGTTGTTTTTATTCACCCTAAAAAATATGCATATTTCTTATTAGTACGTACTATTATTATCTTTGATTTTCAGATATTTATACCTAATGGCAGCAGCACTTAAACTGAAATCAAAGCTAGCTAGTTTAACCAACAATGTTGGCAAGTACATGTATCTGTTGGCTTCCAATTGGCCAGCTTTTTCTGTTTTTCATCTTCTTGACAGCTATTGCAATGGTAAATGGAGATGTCAAGAAGGTGAATACATAGATGAAGAATTTGAGGATAATATACATATGTTTCTATAAATTTTGTGGGCTTATGAATGATATGAGCATGTACCTTGCATGACCTTTTTATCGTTTTCTTGAAGGATTCTTATCCACAGTATAAAGAACCTGCAGTTCAGAACCATGTTGATATTCTCTCAACCCTCAAAGGAAGGTTTGTTCTTGCCCTTTGATACTTATATCCATTAATGAATTCTATAGATGTTTCTATTTCTTGCTGCATTAGAAAGAAGTTTTCTTGACTCTGGGCTGCCTTCATTGAAACATTGAAACTGATGCAAGAGGGTCCGTGGTCTACAGCTACACGAGAAGCTTCAATGCATTCACGGCAAGTGTGAGTATAGCACACTTAAAGGTATACATATCAATGCGTTTGCAAAATTTAGTATTTATTAGTTAGTTCTCATTTTATGGCTATGAACTGTGATCCTACTTTTGGCTTCTGGCACACCAGGTGTTGTTGCTACAACGGATGTTGCTGAAGCTTGCGAAGGTGTAAACATTGCTGTTCTGGTTGGTGGATTCCCGCGGAAGGAAGGAATGGAGAGAAAGGATGTGATGTCCAAAAACGTATCAATTTACAAAGCTCAGGCTTCAGCCCTGGAGCAGTATGACTTCAAGGTAACTTTCAGCTATTGATCAATCTTCTACTGTGTTCGTGAAAATTGCTAGAAACGCCACTTAATTATGCCCCCAACATCCCATGGACAACAATCTTAACTCCTTACCCTAATGCTTCTCATATTTACAACAGGTTCTGGTGGTTGCAAATCCAGCTAATACCAATGCACTTATCTTGAAGAATTTGCCCCATCAATCCCACAGAAAAATGTCACCTGCTTCACAAGACTTGATCACAACAGAGCTCTAGGTCAAATTTCGGAGAGGCTAAATGTTTGTGTCAATGAGGTAAAGAATGTGATAGTTTGGTGCTTTCATGTACTTGCAAGTTTTGATTTAACCATATGCTGCAAGCATGTGGCCATATTTGAACTTCTGGATTATATTCCTCTTATAGCTTACTGATACTTCTTGCAGGACTCAGTTATAAGGCCAATAAGAAAGTCTAGAAGTGTAAACAAGTGGCATGATTATTTCAGTCAAGTCTATCCTGTTAAAGATATTACTAATTCTTAAAGAAACAATCACTGGGTGAGTTCTGCATGCAGTAATTCTCTTTACTTAGCACATTATTTTGAAGCTTAGTTTGGTTATGATGCTGCTCTCTATGATACCCTGATGAAATTCAATATTCATATACAGGTAAATCACAGCAGAGGAAGCAATCTTAGTAATAAGTACAGCTATCACACAAGTCTCAAGGACAAATTTAGAATCACTGCTATAGTTGGCTTTTCCTGAACTGGAATTTCTGTTTTGGCAGCCCTTCAAAGACATGATTCAGGGAATGAGGATGGATTTGGAGAAATCGCGATACAAGAATTTCGATGAACTTTACTTGTACTGCTACTATGTTGCAGGAACAGTAGGGCTATTGAGCATGCCTGTAATGGGGATTGCACCAGAATCAAAAGCCTCGACAGAGAGTGTTTACAATGCTGCATTAGCCCTTGGGATTGCTAATCAGCTTACAAACATATTAAGAGATGTTGGAGAAGAGTAAGATCTTGAATATCTATACAACTTAACATGAATCATTAAACTTTTATACCCTACATACCTTGGAAGGTCAAGATGATCACAGAATCTTTGGATGTTTGGATACACATCATAAACCATGATCAAACTATTTCCAAAATGCAAAATAAAACTCAAAATTCATTAAATTTTTAGAAATCCAATGTTTTCAAAACTGATTGATACTAATCCTTTTTCATTTGATTCATCTCAGTGCAAGAAGGGGAAGAATATATCTTCCACAAGATGAACTTGCAAGAGCAGGGATATCAGAAGATGATATATTTAGAGGAAAGGTGACAGAAAAATGGAGAAATTTCATGAAAGGGCAAATCAAAAGAGCAAGAATGTTCTTTGATGAAGCAGAGAAAGGCATTGCAGAGTTGAATTCAGTTAACAGATGGCCTGTTTGGGCATCTTTATTGATATATAGGCAAATCTTGGATGCCATTGAAGCTAATGATTACAATAACTTAAGAAAAAGAGCTATTGTGGGAAGATTTCAGAAACTAATCTCTTTGCCTGTTGCATATGGGAAAACAATTTCTGGGTTTTCTCTCAAATTGCCAGTCAGAGTTGTAAAAAACTAATGGAATTGGACGTATGATTAGAAAAGGTTTTGTAAACTTTTGAAAAGAAAAATGAAGAAGAAAGAATGGATGTCTGAACACGTAATGGCTTGTCCTAGAAGATAGTCCCCCCATCCCCACTCCCCCCCCCCAAAAACAAAAAAAGAAAAATTGCATTCCTTTTTCTTCTTAAAGAAAATGATATATACCCTATTTATAATTATAGTTGTAACTAATTTATTGTGATAAAGTGATATTTTTATTGGTTAAAAACATCTTTTACTAGGTCTAAATATTGTGTTCAATTCACTTTTTTAACATAACACGAGTAGTGAATGAATTTTGAGATGCTTGTCATACTAGGGTTGACACACAGAATTTGCTTTACTTCAACTGCGACTAGAAAATCTTATATGTTAAGAGAATTGCCAAATACTTTGACAATGTTTAATTATATATAGTAATTCAAAAATTGCAGCATTAGTAATTGACAATGTTTGAGCAAAATATATTAGAGTTGAATTGGGAAAATAAACTTAGGAGAATATTAAAGAATATCTATTCGGAATCCTTATGAGATTATGCTATGAAGATTTTCATTTCTTGTGGAATTGAACTATGCAAATATGGAAAGATTTTGATAACTATCTTTTAGATAATGTCATAATTCAATAAAGAAACAAAGTACTCTATTACAATTCTTATGTAAAGCTCAAAGAACTTCGGTTTATGCATGAGATAGAGAGAGTTATTTAGAAGATAGAGTTGAGTAATAGAGAGAGTTTTTTATGATATTTATTGTGTAGTATTTGAAGCATACAAAATTCAATAGTATTCTAGTTTTGATTGTCATTGTATGCTTTATGATTCAAGAAGTGCCACAGTGCTCAAACAACGTAGATTGAAATGAGTTTAGTCAAGGAGTTGGGTCCAACAAAGGTCTTTAGGAGCTTAGCACACTAACACTACCAAAGCATTCTGTTATATATAGTCCATTAGGAAATATTGGATGATAAAGTTAAGTGTTTTCCTATAATTTTCTTTTAAAATTCTAATAGATCTTTTTCACTGGGTTAGACTTAGGTCTGTTAAAGTTGAATTGTATTACCAATTTATTGTGTGTTAAACTTTTTATTACTAACTGTCAAATTAGTGCAACTATAACGTGTAAAGGTTTAACAATAATGCAATAGATTGACAAACTAAAATACACATTATATAGTATGATGAGGACAGTAGGAGTGAATAGCAATGATACAAAACTTAGATTTTTGTCTTAATTGACACATGTTAGCTATATTTTACAAGAGATTAACCAAAAATGCAAAAAAGAAATTATATATAAGGGAAATAAAAGGATAAAAAGGAAGAGTTATATCTTTATACTAATAAGAAGTAGTATAATTCGTTTCATTTGTATTCAATTTGTTTCAATCTGAACACACTATCCTAAAGATTCATGCAATATACATTGTTTTTGTTATGTAATTTATAATTGAAGAAATTAATTGTATTTTATATTTTTATCTAAATACAATATACTAAATATGAAGAGAGGATAATATTGTCTTCGTATATTATCTTAGTAGTTCTTAATTTATTTTTTCATTTTAGTTTTGCAAATATAAGAGTCTAGCTCTAGTTGAAGTTTTTTAATTCAATGATGGATGGTTCGAGTTTATTTAAGATATTTAGATATAAATATATGTCCTAGATTCATTTGAGAAATCTAAATGTATGGTTTAGATTTATTTAGTCGTCCAAGATAATTTACTTATTATGTATAATTTTTCTTTTTTTTTTTGGGCAAAAATTTTGCCTTGTCTCCTAGCATTGATTTTTATGATGTAGTGGAGTTATATAGTTCTGATTTGGGACAACTTTCTTAGGGCTAGTTTGGAAGTTTCAAAGAGAAAAGAAAAGAAGAGAAATTTTAAGTTAGGAGAGAAAGGAAGAGAACAAAAGTAGAGTGATTTATGTCTAATATTGTTCGAGAGTTTAGAAGAGAAAAGAAAAGAAGTAGTTTTGTCTTTTTATTTGGGAGTTTGGAGAGAAAAGAAATGATAAAAATTAATTTACTAAAATAGTTGATTATTTTTTCTTGCATTTGGTGATTTTCATTTTTTGAAATTTGCCAAACCAAATCAGCGTTTCCTTTTTTAGAAGAATTGTTGAGAGGAAAAAAAAAAAATGAGTGAATTCCTTATGTATGTTGTTTGCAATTCTCTCAGTTTGTAATGCACAATCTTGCTTAATCATAATTATTAAGACACAAAAAAAAAAAAGGATTAAAGTATCATTAGGCTTGGGAGTTTGGAGAGAAAAGAAATGATAAAAATTAATTTACTAAAAAAGTTGATTATATTTTTCCTGTATTCCTTACTTGGTGATTTTCATTTTTTGAAATTTACCAAACCAAATTAGTGTTTCCCTTTTTAGAAAAATTGTTGAGAGGAAAAAAAAAAAAAAGGAGTGAATATTCCTTATGTATGTTGTTAGCAATTCTCTCTGTTTGTAAAGCACAATCTTGCTTAATCATAATAGTTAGGACATGAAAACAATTGGATTAAAGTACCATTAGGCAACTTAGTCCAATCAACTACCCCTCAATCATCCAAAACTAAATATTCTTCAATCTCTAAATAATCCACGTTCTCTTTTTCCCTCTTTGTGACCTTCCTTCTTTTAGACTTATACTCAATCAATCCCCAAACTTCTCTTTTTCCCTCCTTGTGATCTTCCTTCTTACTTTTAGACTCATACTCATTCATTCCCCAAACATCCAGGTTCCTACACCAGTGATAATTGTGAAATATAAATGCCTTGTTGATATGTGTTTTACGTGCATTGGAAATATTCACAAAAATCAAGTTTTAAAATTAAAATAGTAAGCACTAAAACCCTACGTATTGGCAAGTATATCCATTGCATAGTATAGCGAATAGTAAGTATCGAATCCATGGGAACTTAGCAATTACCATCACTTTGTTCTGATTTCATTGTTTAGCCAAAATAAATAACGAGATGTGGTAAATAAAATTAACTGCCCTAAACTATTACAATATAAAGTACATTGGACCCACACGAGAAAAGTCACAAGGATCGTCGAAGAATAAGAATTCTGGCAAGGCCATATACAAGAAGAAATCCTCCCAAAACATGTAAAGTAAAGAGTATATCACTACATTTATCAAATTTCAATTCGAGTACCGGTATGAGTTTTCAAGAATAAACCTCATTCTCTCTCGAATTATGAGATTTCTTTTCTAAGGTACAATTAATTAGTGTCTCTACCTAATCAATCTAATCCAAGGAAATATTACACTCACTCATCACCCAAAAGATACCTTGCAGTTGCAGGTCCCAATATCCTTATCTCTAGGCAATATTGAAAACTCATTGATTACCAAGTTTTAAACCTTTAACCTCCCTCTCTAGTTAATCAAAGAAAAATAAACATTAGACTAATAAGTTTGGTGTTCAACTCCTAACCCCATCTCTTGAATTCATTAAAAGTGAACCAATCAATTGAATAAACCAATTAAGACAAAACAATCAATCCAACACAATAATGTCCAAATAATCAAATACAAGAGAATGAAATTCAACAAAACATAGTAATAATTCAACACAAGAACATAGATTAGGGTTCATCCATCAAATACAACTTAAGCATATAAATCTCAATATTATCAAAGTATAATACAAAGAAAAAGAATCATAGATAAAATCTTGAACTTCTTCCTTGGATTTTCTTGAACAACCCTTTCTTTTTCTCCTTGCTTTTCCTAGATCTTTCCTTTCGTGGTGTTCCTTTGAACTCCCTAAGGGATTTCTTGGTTATTAGCCAACCAATGATATATTTCTAGGGCTTAAAATAGTGTATATATAGTGTACAATTAGAATAATTCATGAAAATTGTAGAAAAATATGGATTCGCTATTTCTAATGCAAGTGGACGATCCACTTCCCTGGGCCGCCAGGTTGCTGGACTAGGCGTGCATATATTTTGTTTTAGGTAGCCTACCTTGGTAGCTTTTATTCTGTATGAACAAAGTCTTTGTTTGCTTCTAAACGGCCTAGGGAACTTTAGGTTGCTCTCTGGGCCACCATTCTTGTACAATACAAGGGACTAGGCGGCCTAAGGAAGTGAGACTTCCCTAGGTTTCCTGCTTTATTTGGTCTTCTTCATTGTTCTTTTATTTTATTTTTTCTCTATTTTCCTTCCCTTTCATCTTTATCATCTCCAATTAGTTTTTTTTTAATTTTTTACAAAAAAAAAAATATGAAAAGAGGGTGGTGAGTGGTGATTTAAACAAGAATTTATCATAATTAAAGCACAAAAACACTAAAAAATATGTATACGATGAGCCCTTATCAGACACTCCCACACTTAAACCTTTACTTATCCTCAAACAAACCACACTTATTCACAAACAAAGAACCCAATATTTTTTCACCACTTAACTAGTGTACAAACTAAGAACAATACATTATTTCACAAGAACAAAGACTAACTAATTCACAAGTATAATGAAAAATATTCTACATAGCATTTTAGGTGAATCTACAAGAACAACATAGAATATATACAATAAGGTTAAAATGGTAAAGAAATTATTTCTTCCTCCACCTTAGAATTCATCTCAACACCAATCTATCCAAGTTAATCCCGTATATACTCTTATATTAAGTTAGATACAACTAAGAACCTCAAAGTGAAATTAAACAAGTTTATGCCAAATAAATGTAATACACTCAATATCTTCAATTAAGAATTCAAACAAAGTGATTCATAAGAGATATGATCAAATAACTTACTCAAGTCTCGTGGCTTACCCTAAGTACATACATTACAAATGTTACACTATAATACGACAATATATTATACTTTGATACAACGATACATTTCAATTTGAATTGAAAAAGAAGGAGCCTATCATTTTTCATCATTCTTCTTTCTTTTTAAAAAAGAATACATTTATAGTGATTTTATTTGAATGCTCTTTTGCATCCCTTGCATTTCTTTGCTCTGTGCTTTTCTTTCTTTTTCCTTTTCTTGCCTTTTATTTTATTTTCTTTTTCATCACATGTTATTTTTCATCATAGGATATGCATTTTGCATTCTTAGAGCCTTTTTTCTCTCACTTCGGCAAGTGTATTAAGCAACCTACCTCTTACTCCTATTTGCCTTTTTATTGAAAAATACAAAAATAATTGAAAATTTTCTATAATATAACATACCGAACAAATGATTGAATAAATGAATGGGACTTGCCATAAAATTAGAGATAAGCCTACGACCCACACTCTATATTTCATCACTAAATTTTCACTAATTCTCAAATAATCAAGCTTTACAACATTTTCAATGGTATAAACAAGATAACTCACTTATCCAAACTTAATCTATGTCATGTCTAATATATAAGTGCACATAAAATTAGCTTTTCTAGAAAAGTCTTAAGTAGAATTTCTAAATAAAAAGATGAATAATATATCCACCGAACAAACACATATTAACATACATACCAACAAGCCTTGAAAACCAACCCAACAATGCGAAAAAATTCAAAAATTTTTTAGCCGAAATGCAAAAATAAGAAATTTATCTAAAAGATAAGAAATTTCTAAAATAACAGTACAAAAAAATTATTCAATCTCTCCCCTATGCTTAAATTGGACAATGTTCTCATTGGCCACAAATCAAACAAAATAAGCATTTCCAATAAGACAAAAAGAAATTAAAGGGAGAAAAAAATAAATAAATACTCCTCTAGCATCTTGAAACTCAATGTATCATAGGAGGGAGAGGCAAAAGATGATTGTCTAAAAGAAGAACATCTTCAATCCTGCAAAAAATAAAGAAAAATACAATGGTATACTATGGCTAAAGAAATAGTAACATCAAGAATACAAAAATAATAGAGAAAAAAAAATATAATTTGAAAAGCAAAAATAGATAAAAGGGATACAAGGAATTGTTACCAAAATTCATTAGTATCAATATTAATAATAAATACAACATCATATACTAAGATATATATACAAATATTATTAACAAGCTATGAAATCAACTAATATAATTAATACTAAAATAGACATTAGTACCAAGAATTGTACTAGTACCAATATAACCAAACTACAAAACAATTGAATAACCTAATATTTTCTCTAGGAATGCCCAAAATCAATATACATATGCTAATATACCATTATTAATACCTAAACTATATACATAACAAATTAAAAGTTTACCAAGCACTAGAACAACACAACATACATACTATAAACTTAATGAATGACAAGGAAAAATGAAGAATCAAAGACTTAGTGGCTTAATAAAAAGAAACTAAAAATATGTTCACAAACCAACCACAAATCCTTGAGCACTATACTATCCTAAAACACCATAGCATCTCCAAAACAACTAACCAATAATGCCTACATTTCAATAGCTATAACACAAACGATGTCAAAAAGTTAACCGAATCTCCGAACAAAAATCAATAATCCACCGGATTACAACATCAATTATACAAACCAACCATCTCCTCAATTTTTTCACCGCTACTATAATCAAAATTTCAACCTCCCATATATAGTACAACAAAAACCAAAATTACATACAATACTTTTATTCTCAAAATATACTCAAATTCTCAAAACTCCAACACCATTACACCAACAATAAACCAAATCCTATTATATAACAAACAATCACAATAACTCTTATACAACAAGATATCCTCAACAACAACAATAATAGCCAATTAAAACAACATTCTCATCCTATAAATACTAGCACAACAACAAATGCAATATTCCCTAACAATAACAACAATAATAATATGTAACAAGGCTAATTATAATAGCAAAAATTAAATCAATAGAATTTAATACATATACGATTACCCAACACAATGCACAACAATATTAAAAACAATAATACAACAAAATACAAGTGATGGTTAGTATATGCACAAATATAGAAATAAATACATACATAAAAGAATTAGTACTATTTACAATTATATACATAACTAAATCAACAAGATTTAAAGGTTTCATGATATTGTCAATCTCCAATAGTGGTGCCAAAAACTTGATGTGTGTTTTACATGCATTGAAAATAGTAGAACAATCCACAAAAATTAAATTTTAAAAATTAAAATGCTAAGTACTAAAACTACATGTATGGACAAAGATACCCATTGTATAGTATAGAGAATAATAAGTATTGAATTTATAGAAACTTAGCAATTACGGCTACTTTGCTCTAATCTCATTGTCTAGCCAAAATAAATAAAGAGATAAGGTAAATAAAAATAACTACACTAAACTATTATAATAGAGAGTACATTAGACCCACATGAGAAAAGTTACAAGGATAATTAAGGAGTAAGAATATGAAAAATGCCATGTATAAGAAGAAATCCCCTCAAAACATATCAAGTAAAGAGTATATCACTATGTTTATCAAAGCACTTGTATGAGTTTTCAAGAATAAACATCATTCTCTTTCAAGTTTTGAGATTTCGTTCTAAGGCTCAATTAATTGGTATCTCTACCTAATCAATCGAACCCAAGGAAGCATTACACTTGCTCATCATCCAAAAGGTACCCGAAAGCTCTAATATTCCTATCTCTAGGCAATATTAAAAATCCATTGACTACCAAGTTCTAAATCTTTAACCTCTCTCTCGAGTTAATCAAAGGAAAATAAATATTGGACTAATTAATTTGGTGTTCAACTTTTATCCTATCTCTTAAATTCATTAAAAGTAAATTAATTAATTAAATCAATCAATCAAGCCCAAACAATAATCTAACACAATAATACCCAAGTAATTAAATACAAGAGATTGAAATTTAACAAAACATAGTAATAATTTAACACAAGAACATTGATTAGGTTTCATCTATCAAATACAACTAAATCATATAAATCTCAACATTTTCAAAATGTAATACAAAGAAAAAGAAAAAAAATTACTCATAGATAAGATCTTAAACTTCTTCTTCCTTAGATTTTCTTAAACAACCCCTTCTTCTTCTCCTTACTTCTCTAAGATCTTCTATTTCTTGGTATTTCTTTGAGCTCTCCAAGGGATCTCTTGGTTGCTAGCCAACCAATGATATATTTCTAGGGCTTATAATAGTATATATATAGTGTACAATTAGAAGAATTTACAAAAATCGCAAAAAACGCTAATTCGCGCATTTCTAACGCAAGTGGGCAGCCAAGGGAAATGCTTCACTGGGCTGCCAGGTTGTCCAGAGACCAGAACTTCCCTGGGCCGCTAGGTTGCTGGACTAGGCATGCATATATTTTGTTCTAGGCGGCCTAGGGAAGTTATACTTCTTTGGACCCCCTTTATTCTGTACAAACAAAGTCCTTGTTTACTCCTAGATGAACCAGGCTGCCACTGGTATTCTTGTACAATACAAGGTATTAGGCGGCCTAGGGAAGTGAGACTTCCTTAGGCTGCCCGCTTTATTTGATTTTTTTAATTGTTCTTTCATTTTTTACTCTATATTCCTTCATTTTTATATTTTTTTATCTCTAATTGGTATTCCTACAAAAAGAAGATAAAAAAAGTGTGATGAGTGATGATTTAAACAAAAATTTATCACAATTAAAGTATAAAAACACTAGAAAATATTTATACGATGAGCCCTCATCATTTGCAAAGTGGTATACCAAAATAGGTGGATGCGTATAGCAAAAAAAAAAAAAAAAAAAAAAAGAAGCTTTTCCATTGGAACAAGTGATGGCATGCAATCAAAATAATACACAACAACTCTATACGAATCACTTATGTTTGGAGGCATAATTACAAGAAGGGGGAGAGATAGAGGAGCAATTAGAAGAAGGGAGAATGAGCACACAATCAAACGTCCAAGGACTATTGACAAGGGTGCAAGCTAAATGCTTTTGAGATAACCTCCACACTTACATGAAAGCTCACTTGAGATGGGATAAGCCATGGACAATATTAAGAGATATCCAAGAGCATAATTTGATGGTCATTCAAGTAGCAAATCAAGAGGTAACCAAAGACAGCTAAGAAGAAAAGTTTGAAAACCCATTGGAGTTCAATTGAAGGCTGGGCAGTAATTATCCAGCACCGATCGTGGTGGCCTAGGTAGCATCAGTCGGTTCCTGAAAGAGGTACTATTGGTCAACAAAAATGAGCCAGTAGCGGCTAGGGTGGCCTAGGAATTGTCAGCTAGTATGCAAGTAACTCCGAGCTTTTTGTTGTTTTAGAGAATTTTAAAATGAAAACTCTAATAATTCAAGCCCCAGACTTGTATAGTTTTGAGGGACCTTTATATACTTGAATGTCTCTTGTATTTGAACAACTAATGCTTATTTTATGAAGAACTTTTCTCTCTAGAAGGCTTGAGTTCTTGGAAAAGTGAGTCCTCCAATTGTTTATCCTCTACCAAGACCAACCTAAGGGGTTAGTTTAACTTGTGTTGTGTCTCTAAACTCATTGGAAAATTTGATTGATGCATATGGATTTGGGTATAAAAATCACATAAAAACTAAGCACATTCCCAATCAAGTTTATATTAAAACGTTAACCCCAAATTACACATATGAGCAAGCGTACTTATCATTAACATAGCATAGGGTTTAAACGAGTGTCGATCCTCAAGGAACAAGTAGACATTAATCACTTCTCTTTTATTGTTTAACCGACTCAATAAAGTGAAAAAATGAAAAAAAATAAAACAAAAGAAAATAAAAATAAAAATATATACATGTCAAGGATGGAGAATTATGTAACTCAAGCCATTGTTTAGACAAACATGATCTTAAAGTATCCAACCATTATCATAACCAATTATTCTCTTGGCATCATGAATGATGAAGGTAGATTCACTTCGATGGTCAATCCATGAAATCACTATCCTCTAGATAAATTAGCACCACTTGGTCTATCTCAACTAATTCACCTAAAAGATGCATTAAACACAAACCTTAATTAAATTTTCTTGGTCTGGAAAATTTAAAATATGAAATTAATCAATGAATCCTTGGTCTGGCAAACATCAATTAACCTTTAATTACTTAATCCTCAGCAATTAACCTCTTTGGTCTAGCAAGTTAACAGCTAATAAATATGAAATTAATCTCTTTGGTCTAGCAAGTTAACAGCTAATAAATATGAAATTAATCAATTGCAACTATCTTCAACCAAAGCAAGCAAATGAAAAGAAACAACCAACTAATCTCGTAATATGCCAAAGTAAATAAATACCAAGAAGAACAATCAATTAATCAAAAGATCAAATAACTCTAAATATCATGAATATCTACAACAATGTCGAATTACAATAAAATAATTAACATATCATTGTTCAAGAAAAAGAAAACAAAGTAAAAGAAAGCACTCATAGACAAGTCTCATTCTTCTTCCTTTGAAGACCTTCTTTCACAGCCCTCCTTGAATTAAAGAATTCCTCATTTGATTTGAGTGATTTTCTGTGATGATCAATGAATTCTCCACTTTTTCTTTGTGTTTTCCATCTATTTATAGGCTTGGGAAGTGCCTAAACTCGTTGGAGTAATGTTCTGGGCCGAGTAGAAGTAGGAAAGTATTAAAACTCCACAGATTATCAAAAATTGTGTAGAAAAATCAAAGCTCCGCCATTCCCTCAGAGCACAGCCGGCGTCGCCTTGGCTCTCGGAGTTGGCGCCAGTTGTGTTCTGGTTCTCCACTCGTTTGTCGATTTTTTCTCGAATTCCGCACAATGAATACCAGAATGCAGCCGGCGCCGATTCCACTCTGTTCCGCTCTGTTTTGATAATTTTTTATTGTCTCGAAGTTTGTGTCATTAGTTCATGTCCGGCTGTGAAACCCCAGTCGGAACCATAGAGTAAGGGGGTTGGGATGCATATCATACTTAATTGCATGTTTAAATATATTTTTATATAATTTTATGTGCATTGAATTTGTGTTTTATAGTCTAGAGGGCTTGATTATGATTATTGGGTAAGAAGGGCAAAATGGTAATTTCTGCTTGAGGAGGAAATATGGAGATAGCTTGAGGATTAAATAGGAAAAATATTTTAAAGAGAAAATAAAAATAAGAGTTGTTGTGGTTTAGTGGTTAGAGTTTTGGAATTAATTCTTGATGTATTGGATTCAAATTCCATTGTGGAGCTTTAGCATAATTAAATTTTATTTTTACTTGGGAAGTATCATTTTCGGCCTTATGTGTTGGGAGTAGGGTAGAGATGTTGTCATAAGAGAGACATGACAGGAATATCCAAATCCTACTCCTTTGCTCTATACAAAATTCCTAAGGGGAATTCATTTCCTTTTGATCCTTAATTTTTCCAATTTCTCAACTCATTAGTTTGATCAAATTATCCTAGCCATTTTTTTTCCAAAAATTTCAGCAAGGTGCTGTGGCTTTGAAGGTCCAAAATGTCTTAGTAAAAGACATCTTATGGACTGAAGCAATGGAAGAGGGGGAAGGATTTCAAGTGAATTAAATTCCTCTAGTGAACTTTCTAAAAATTCCCTCTAGCTAGGTTCATCTTCCTTCTTGGAATGAACTGAAATTTTCCAGCTTCTTGTGCCTTCTAGGTGTCAAAATTCTTAGCCATTATTCCCTCCTAAATGCTGCCAGAAAATGGCCTAGTGGGTCAGCTTGCAACCTGAATTTTTCTGGCCATTTTCGGACTGCACAAAGGTGGTGCAAAACCAAGAAAATTCCTGGGCAAATTCGCAGCTTTGGAGGTCCAAAACCAAGTTATTTTCTTTCAATTTTTGCTCAGCACCTTAGCCACATTTTTCCTCCCTAAAGAAGGATGAAAACTAGCCTTGAAAGACCCCTGAAACCTCCTTCAAACTCTCTGTAAGCTGGCTGGAAAATGGCAGCCGAAAACTGCCCAAAAATTTCAGCCTTGTGAAAATTCTGTGTAGGAAAACATTCCAGCTTTGTTTTCTAATTCATCCCTAGCCGAAACCTCAGCCTTCTTCTATACAAACCATCCTTAAACCTCCATTAACTGAACTCCATTGTCCTCCCCAAGCTTCTGCACGAAAATCCCATCATGGCTGCCTAAAAGATTTTCAAAAAAATTCTGCAATCATGCCTTGATTTGGATACCAAAATTTCAGCCACCATGATTTAACAACTTTCTATAAAATATACCTCAAACAACCAGACCTTCCCTTCACCATTACACTTCTTATTTTCGACCACCATTAGCCTCCCTCAACCAGCATTCATCTAGTCAAAACATTGCCCAACAATTCGGCCATGGCAGACTTCCAAAAGCTTTCCAATAATCAAAGATATTCTTGAATATTTAGTTTCCAAATTTGCTTCTCAAAAATATTCTTCAAGGATTTCAACAACTAGCCTTTTCTTTTCCCTTCCAAACCAGAAAATCAGCTACCAAAACCCTTCAAGCAGTTGGCCAGCCCTAATCCTCCAGAATTTCGACAGTTGCAAATCAAAACCTCTCAATTCCCTTCAACCTTCAAGAACACATAGTACACCAAGAACACCTACTCCTTCCTTTCACCTAATACCTCTCCCGATCACTTCAAACTACTGCTAAAAACTCCAGAATTCATCTACTCACTGTCGTGAGTCCATCCACACCATTCTTAACATCAAACTCCAAAATCCAACTTGCTAGTTTGGATAAAAAACTAGAAATTTTTGAGAAGGCTCAAGAACACCTTCAAGGTAGGATTGTTCTAACAACTTCATCTTCTCCAATCTTGATCTCTAATGAATATATATATGAATAAACATGCTAATGGACCCTCTCTCTCTCACTCTCTCCCTCTTGGCCGAATGACTTCTTCACCAATGGCCATGCTTTCTTCATCTTCCTTGGACGAATTTAGACCTCTAGGAGTTGAGATCCATTCGAAACTCCTTCAAGGTATTCATCAATCAAGTAAGCCTTTTCAACCCTCCTTGTAAATTCTAGATTCATGTCTCTAGGACTTTATTGGTAGGAGATGGATTATGGATAAGATTTGAGTATGTGTTGTTGAGATTGAAGTATGAATATATGTATGAATATGAAGGAGGTGGGATTTATGCATGAGTTGATTATCTTGGTTGAATGTATGGTGTTCTAGGGTATGATGCATGTCTCCATGATCAAGCATGCTAGAGATTATGTCACCTTTGGTGAATATGATTTATATTCTCGTGTGATTATTAAAGCCATGGTTATATTTATGCTAGAAAAGGTTAGATCATGTCTTGATATCGTTAGATCTATGCTTATATGCATGATTTGGATGATTTGATGAATTGAAAGATTGTATATGTCTATGATTGTGGTTAGCCATAGAAGTATGATCATGATCTAGTTGTCCCTAAGCTAATTTTTATTTCATGAATAAAATATTTCATAATATGATTTTGCTAATAATTTCCAAAAACCCTAGGAGGGGTAAATTTGGATTATTATATATAATAAGGATTTTAATCAAATAAATAATAGCTTTTGCTAGGGAAAAAATATTATTTAAAATAATAAAATCAATTAAAGCCTTGTTTTGGGAATAATTATAGTTAGTAAAATATTTATTGCTAAAAATTTAATTATTATCTTTTAATCAAAACCCATTAAAGAATTATTTATTATTTTTCAAGCAAGATTCATTAAATTTATTTTCAACTAATTTTAGTTATCAATTAGTTTCTAACAACTAAATTATTAATAAATCATTATTTTACCTAATACCACCTAGGACTCTTCATCAGATAAACTCTAAATTTTTTTTAGCAAGATTTAAACATTTAACTTATCAGTACCTATTTCCCAAAACTCTAATTATTTTAAATATCAAAATTAGCTTTGGCTTATAAACCTTTTTATTTATTATTTGGCCTTAAAACTTGGGACACTAGGATCATGGTTGTAGTAGTGAGTTGAGTTAGTTTATTTGTGTAAGTGGATTTTGGCTTGAGTTTGATTGTGGTTTGTATTTACTCCATGCAGGGTTAGGTCATCTATTGGAGACCTTTGTTGTGAGCAAGGATTAGGTAAGCTCCTGCATAAAACCTGTTTGATGCAAAAATAATTTTTTTTTAATGGCAAGCCAAATGTAGAGTGCAAGGACACTCATTTCTGTAAAGGCAATTGAGGATTGACTCCTTTCTTATTTTAGTCAAATGAATTATTTGAAAATCAATAAGTAGATTTACTCAAACTCAAAACTCTTTCTAAAATTGATTTTGACATGGACTTTGGAAACCCTTAATTGCCATTTTCATATGAAACTGTGTTTTTTTCATTTTCTCCCAAGTGGGATACGTTCGTTGAGTACTCAATAAGGGTAGGCTAGTAGTACTAGTTTTGAAGAGCAAGAGTGAGTCTTCTGGCAGGAGGCCACCTCTAGAAGATAAGCTCAACTTAGAGAAACGTCAGTACTACTTAGTCATGTCGGTCCGAGCTATCGATTTTTATTTCAGTCAAGTGGCTGTGTTACGCTGAATGGACACCCGGTTATTGTTTGGTTATAGAGAAGGAGGAGTATCTTGCTCGGTAGGCCGATCACCTACCTTTTGTCAATCTGCACAAAGTGTGGCATTCTGACCGGCAGTATGCACAAAGTGTGGCTTACTGACCATGTGGACATGGGCCCAATGTGTGGTAATTCATGACCACCCTTTTTGAGTGGTTGATTTTATTGCACCTGTATGGTTTGAAAGCCAAAATGCCACTCTTGTTTTTGAACATCATTCATTGCTTGCCGTATTTCTTTTGTCAGTCTGCATAAAGTGTGGCATTCTGACCGTTGAATGGTTATGGGGCCCAACGTGTGGTAACCCATGGTCATTTCTTTTGAGTGGTTGATTTTATTGTGCACTTGTATGGTTTCAAAAAGTGGAAAAAACCACTCTTGCTTTTGACTAATGTTTATTGCTTGCTAATATTTCTCTTATAAGATCTCACACTTTGCATCCACGAACTGTTTTCACTGAACACCCAAAGCATACACGGACTTATTGAGATTTCTGTCTCATCACATTTTTACTATGATTTTAGGTCGATCCTGTTGTGGGGATGAGTAGCTAGTGTTATCTGCCTTGGAAGAGAATGTTGTCATTTATTTTTTTTATGTATTGCTTTGGGGAGTTGAGAGTGGATAATTTTGTTTATGGATTTATTCTTGGGATGTAATAAATTTTAAGTTAAAGTATAATTTTTATTCCGCTATTTTATTCGTGTGACCTAGTTATAAAGTCTCCTTGTCTTTTGGACGGGGCGACATCCCCGGCCCCGGGCGGGCCTAGGTAGCGGGCTGTTACAAGTGGTATCAGAGACTAGGTTATTGGCAAATATTGATAGTATTTGTTCTATTTATTTATGTTTAAATATTTATCTAGCCTATCTTGTTTAGGCTGTAGGATGGTTAGAATGCTTAGAACCGCGAGGAAAGGACAGCAATGGCACCCGCCTAACCCTATTTACCCAGGGGACCTTCCAGTTCCCCAGCCTGCCCCTCAGCCAGATATCCCTATGGAGGATAGCGGTGATGATGAGGTCCAGATTCTTGAGCCACCCCAAATCCCGGTGATAGACATAAGCTCAGACAGTGATGATGAGGTGATAGCAATGGAGCCTGTACCCCACCCTCCTAGTCCTGTAGTGGACTTTGCAGCAGATAGTGATGACCCGGGGGAGATAGACTGTGTGTCTCCACCTAGGCCTTCCTTCGTTCCCTCTTTCATTTCTCCTCCCTGCCGAGTTGAGCCCGGAGAGAGTTCTAGGCGCCCCGGGAAGGAGCCCATGGAGGGATTTGCCAGTGGGGATGGGGTAGATTTTTCCAGGAATTCTGGGGGTTAGTTGTATTAGGTTGATGATGAGGGATCCGATGAGGATTAGAATACTAGAGTTGTTTTGATTTGGATGTTTATTTGTCTACCGCTTTTCGTGAATTTTTATATTAAGGAATTTTAATGCTGTTTTCCATCAAATTTTTGAATTTATGCAAATAAGAGTACTTGGAGTAGTCTAAGGTTTAAAAAAGAAAAAAAATTATGCAATTCTTTATACAAAAACTTGCATCCGATTTTTTTTTTACTTAAACCTGGATGTGAATGCATGCTCAAAATGTTTTAAACTTGAATGCATACATTCATTATTTGGGCATGGTTGAAAATGGCACCTAAGCGCCGTGTAGCCACATCAAGCAGAAGAGTTCCGGAAGCAGAGCCAGTGATACTGGAGTTTGAGATGACTCAAATACGGTCACCCAATCAGGAGAATGAGAGCGAGCCAGATTTGGAAATGGGGTTAGAAGAACCTGTTGAAGTGACAATAGGGCAAGCTGTATGCTAAGTTTAGCAAATTCGAATTCTAGTTGGACAGTGTGGCATTCCTTGGCCATGTGGTGACCAAGAAGGGAATCAAGGTAGACCTGGTAAAGGTCGAAGCAGTGTCAAACTGGAAGCAGTCGGAGAATATCACCGAGATCCGAAGTTTCTTGGGATTGGCTTGTTACTACCGAAGATTTATCAAAGGGTCCTCGACGCTCGCATCGTCGATGACCCAATTGTTGAGGAAGGATGTTCCATTTGTGTGGAACGAGAAATGCGAGAAAAGTTTTCAAGAGCTGAAGCGAAGATTAATGACAGCACCAGTACTAAGTCTGCCAGAGGGAGGGAAGCCATACGCGCTATATACTGATGCCTCAAAAGAAGGATTGGGAGCGGTATTGATGCAAGATAGGAAGGTGATTGCCTACGCCTCTCGAAAGCTGAGACCGCCTGAAGTCAACTATCCTACTCATGATCTGGAGCTGGCAGCTATCGTGTTCGCCCTGAAGAAATGGCGACGCTACCTGTACGGAGCTGAATACGAGGTATTTACCGACCACAAGAGTCTGAAATATATCTTCACTCAAAAGGATCTAAACTTGAGGCAGCAAAGATGGATGGAATTCTTGGAAGAGTACCATTGTCCGATCAACTACCATCCCGGGAAGGCCAACGTCGTGGCAAACGCCCTGAGCGGAAAAGTTGGAATGGACAGAGTGAGAGTGCAGGAAATTCAAGTGGTTCAGGATGTGTTGGACAGAAGGGTGGAAGTGCAAGATAAAGGAATCGTCGTTAGCAATCTGAGGTTGGTACTGGATTTAAGACGGGAAATAGTGGAAGCTCAGTGAAGCAACGTCGAGTTTCACCTTTTCAAGTACAAGTAGCTCAAGCAGCCAGGCAGTGAATTCCGTCAAGACGAGGCAGGAGTTTTGCATTTCAGGGTCGATTGTGTGTACCCGAAGAGCAGTAATTAAAGGACAGAATTTTGGAAGAGGCACACAAGAGTAAGTACGCCATTCATCCAGGGGAATCAAGATGTACCAGGACTTGAAGAGAGCTTATTGGTGGCTCGGACTGAAGCGAGATGTGGTCAAGCATGTCTCGACCTGTCTTACCTGCCAAAAAGTCAAAGCGGAGCATAAGAAGTCAGTAGGACTATTGCAGCTATTGCCAGTACCGGAATGGAAATGGGAGGAGGTGACTATGGATTTCGTCACCGGACTTCCCATGTCAAACACGCAGAAGGACGCCATATGGGTAGTGGTGGATCGACTAACCAAGTTGGCTCATTTTATACCGGTAAATGTAAGGGATTCTATAGAGAAGCTGGCCCAGACTTATGTTCGAGAGATAGTCCGACTGCATGGAGTGCCTTCAAGCATAGTGTCAGACCAAGACCTGAGGTTTACGTCTAATTTTTAGGGAAAGTTTCAGGAAGCAATGGGGCCGAGTCTGAAATTTAGTACGACGGCGCATCTGCAGACTGATGGACAATCAGAAAGGATTATACAGATATTAGAAGATATGCTAAGAGCCTGTGTCCTGGACTTCGGGGACAAATGGATAGAGTGCGTACCGTATGCAAAACTGTCATATAACAACAACTATCAAGCTTCAATTGTGATGGCACCATATGAAGCTTTGTATGGGCGCAAGTGTCCAGTACCGTTGTATTGGAGTTGGTCAGAAGATAGTCACGTGAGCAGAACTAGGAAAGTTTGTGTCCAAGAAATGTTGGATAAGGTAAAATTGATCAGGGAAAGGTTGAAGGTGACTCAGAGCCGACAGAAGAGCTATGTGGACAACCGACGGCGAGAATTGGAATTTCAAGTCGGGGATAGCGTATTTTTGAGGTTGACGCCAAATAGGGGGATCTTGAAGCATCCGAAGGGGGGAAAGTTGAATCTGAGGTACTTGGGGCCGTTCCCGATTAAGGAAATGATTGGACCGGTAGCTTACCGATTGGACCTGCCAGATGGGTTGACAGGAATTCATGATGTGTTCCATGTGTTACAATTGAAGAAGTACAATGCTGATCCCGGTCATGTGTTGAATAACGAGCCGTTGGTGTTGCAACCCGACCTGAGTTATGTGGAGAAGCCCGTGAAAATACTGGACCACAGTATCAAGAGTCTTCAGAACAAGCAGATACCGATGGTTAAGGTTCAGTGGGAGCACCATGGCACGTAGGATGCCACATGGGAATCGGAAGAGTGGGTTAAGTGAAAGTATCCTGATTTGAAATAGAGGTATGCTTAAATTTCGGGACGAAATTCTTCTAAGGAGGGGAGGATGTGAAACCCCAGTCGGAACCAACCTTAGAATAAGGGGGTTGGGATGCATATCATACTTAATTTCATGTTTAAATATATTTTTATATGATTTTATATGCATTGAATTTGTGTTTTATAGTCTAGAGGGCTTGATTATGATTATTGGATAAGAAGGGCAAAATGGTAATTTCTGCTTGATGAGGAAATAGGGAGATAGCTTGAGGATTAAATAAGAAAAATATTTTAGAGAGAAAATAAAAATAAGAGTTGTTGTGGTTTAGTGGTTAGAGCTTTGGAATTAATTCTTGAGGTATTGGATTCAAATTCCATCGTGGAGTTTTAGCATAATTAAATTTTATTTTTGTTCGGGAAGTATCATTTTCGGCCTTATGTGTTGGGAGTAGGGTAGAGATGTTGTCCTAAGAGAGACATGATAGGAATATCCAAATCCTACTCCTTTGCTCTACACAAAATTCCTAAAGGGAATTCATTTCCTTTTGATCCTTAATTTTTTCTATTTTTCAATTCATTAGTTTCATCAAATTGTTCTAGCCATTTTCTTACTAAAAATTCCAGCAAGGTGCTGTGGCTTTGAAGGTTCAAAATGTCTTAGTAAAAGACATCTTATGGACCGAAGCAATGGAAGAGGGGGAAGGATTTCAAGTGAATTAAATTCCTCTAGTGAACTTTCTAAAAATTCCCTCTAGCTAGGTTCATCTTCCTTCTTGGAATGAACTGAAATATTTCAGCTTCTTGTGCCTTCAGATGTCGAAATTCTTAGCCATTATTCCCTCCCAAATGCTGCCAGAAAATGGCCTTGTGGGTTAGCTTGCAACCTGAATTTTTCTTGCACATTTTCGGGCTACACAAAGGTGGTGCAAAACCAGAAAAATTCTTGGGCAAATTCGCAGCTTTGGAGGTCCAAAACCAAGCTGTTTTCTTTCAATTTTTACTTAGCACCTTAGCCACGTTTTTCCTCCCTAAAGAAGGCTGGAAACCAGCCTTGAAAGACCCCTGAAACCTCCTTCAAACTCTCTGCAAGCTGGCTGGAAAATGGTAGCCAAAAACTGCCCAGAAATTCCAGCCTTGTGAAAATTCTGTGCAGGAAAACATTCTAGCTTTGTTTCCTAATTCATCCCTAGCCGAAACCTCAGCCTTTTTCTGCACAAACCAACCTTAAACCTCCATTAACTGAACTCCATTGTCCTCCCCAAGCTTCTGCACGAAAATCCCATCATGGCTACCTAAAAGATTTTCAAAAAATTTTGCAATCATGCCTTGATTTGGATACCAAAATTTCAGCCACCATGATTTAACAACTTTCCATAAAATATATCTCAAACAACCAGACCTTCCCTTCACCATTACACTCCTTATTTTCGACCACCCTTAGCCTCCCTCAACCAGCATTCATCTAGCCGAAACATTGCCTAACAATTCGGCCATGGCAGACTTCCAAAAGCTCTCCAATAATCAAAGATATTCTTGAATATTTAGTTTCCAAATTTACTTCCCAGAAATATTCTTCAAGGATTTCAACAACTAGCCTTTCCTTTTCCCTTCCAAACCAGAAAATCAGCTACCCAAACCCTTCAAGCAGTTGGCCAGCCCTAATCCTCCAGAATTTCGGCAGCTGCAAATCAAAACCTCTCAATTCCCTTCAATCTTCAAGAACACATAGCACACCAAAAACACCTACTCCTTTCTTTCACCTAATACCTCTCCCAATCACTTCAAACTACTGCTAAAAACTCCAGAATTCATCTACTCACTGCCGTGAGTCCATCCACACCATTCTTAACATCAAACTCCAAAATCCAACTTGCTAGTTTGGATAAAAAACCAGAAATTTTTGAGAAGGCTCAAGAACACCTTCAAGGTAGGATTGTTCTAACAACTTCATCTTCTCCAATCTTGATCTCTAATGAATATATATATGAACAAACATGCTAATGGACCCTCTCTCTCTCTCTCTCTCTCTCCCTCTTGACCGAATGACTTTTTCACCAATGGCCATGCTTTCTTTATCTTCCTTGGACGAATTTAGACCTCTAGGAGTTGAGATCCATTCGAAACTCCTTGAAGATATTCATCAATCAAGTAAGCCTTTCCAACCCTCCTTGTAAATTCTAGATTCATGTCTCTAGGACGTTATTGGTAGGAGATGGATTATGGATAGGATTTGAATATGTGTTATTGAGATTGAAGCATGAATATGAAGGAGGTGGGTTTATTCATGAGTTGATTATCTTGATTGAATGTATGGTATTCTAGGGTTTGATGCATGTCTCCATGATCAAGCATGCTAGAGATTATGTCACCTTTGGTGAATAGGATTTATATTCTTGTGTGATTATTAAAGCCATGGTTATATTTATGCTAGAAAAGGTTAGATAATGTCTTTATATCGTTAGATCTATGCTTATATGTATGATTTGGATGATTTGATGAATTGAAGGATTATATATGTCCATGTTTGTGGTTAGCCATAGAAGTATGATCATGATCTAGTTGTCCCTAAGCTAATTTTTATTTCATGAATAAAATATTTCATAATATGATTTTGCTAGTAATTTCCAAAAACCCTAGGAGGGATAAATTTGGATTATTATATATAATAAGGATATTTTAGTCAAATAAATAATAGATTTTGCTAGGAATATATATATATATATATATATATATATTATTTAAAATAATGAAATCAATTAAAGCCTTTTTTAGGAATAATTATAGTTAGTAAAATATTTATTGCTAAAAATTTAATTATTATCTTTTAATCAAAACCCATTAAAAAATTATTTATTATTTTTCAAGCAAGATTCATTAAATTTATTTTCAACTAATTTAAGTTATCAATTAATTTCTAACAACTAAATTATTAATAAATCATTATTTTACCTAATACCACCTAGGACTCTTCATCATATAAACTCTAAATTTTTTTTAGCAAGATTTAAACCTTCAACTTATCAGTACCTATTTTCCAAAACTCTAATTATTTTAAATATCAAAATTAGCCTTGGCTTATAAACCTTTTTATTTATTATTTGGCCTTAAAACTTGGGACACTAGGATCATGGTTGTAGTAGTGAGTTGAGTTAGTTTATTTGTGAAAGTGGATTTTGGCTTGAATTTGATTGTGGTTTTTATTTACCCCATGCGGGGTTAGGTCAGCTGTTGGAGACCTTTGTTGTGAGCAAGGATCAGGTAAGCTCCTAAAACCTGTTTGATGCAAAAATAATTTTTTTTTTTTAATGGCAAGCCAAATGTAGAGTGCAAGGACACTCATTTCTGTTAAGGCAATTGAGGATTGACTCCTTTCTTATTTTAGTCAAATGAATTATTTGAAAATCAATAAGTAGATTTACTCAAACTCAAAACTCTTTTTAAAACTGATTTTGACATGGACTTTGGAAACCCTTAATTGCCATTTTTATGTGAAACTGTATTTTTTTCATTTTCTCCCAAGTGGGATACGTTCGTTGAGTACTCAATAAGGGTAGGCTAGTAGTACTAGTTTTGAAGAGCAAGAGTGAGTCTTTTGGCAGGAGGCCACCTCCAGAAGATAAGCTCAACTTAGAGAAACGTCAGTACTACTTAGTCATGCCGGTCCAAGCTAGCGATTTTTATTTCAGTCAAGTGGCTGTGTTATGCCGAATGGACACCCGGTTATTGTTTGGGTATAGAGTAGGAGGAGTATCTTGCTCGGTAGGCCGATCACCTACCTTTTGTCAGTCTGCACAAAGTGTGGCATTCTGACTTGCAGTATGCACAAAGTGTGGCATACTGACCATGTGGACATGGGCCTAACGTGTGGTAACCCATGACCACCCTTTTTGAGTGGTTGATTTTATTGCACCTGTATGGTTTGAAAGCTAAAATGCCACTCTTATTTTTGAACATCATTCATTGCTTGCCAGTATTTCTTTTGTCAGCCTGTACAAAGTGTGGCATTCTGACCGTTGTATGGTTATGGGGCCCAACGTGTGGTAACCCATGATCATTTCTTTTAAGTGGTTGATTTTATTGTGCACTTGTATGGTTTCAAAAAGTGAAAAAAATCACTCTTGCTTTTGACTAATGTTTATTGCTTGCCAATATTTCTCTTATAAAGATTTCACACTTTGCATCCACGAACTGTTTTCACTGAACACCCAAAGCACATACGGACTTACTGAGATTTCTGTCTCATTACCTTTTTACCATGATTTCAGGTCGATCCTGCTGTGGGGATGAGTAACTAGTGTTATCTGCCTTGGAAGAGAATGTTGTCATTTATTTTTTTTTTATGTTTTGCTTTGGGGATTTGAGAGTGGATAATTTTGTTTATGGATTTATTCTTGGGATGTAATAAATTTTAAGTTAAATTATTATTTTTATTCCGCTATTTTATTCGTGTGACCTAGTTATAAAGACCCCTTGTCCTTTGGACGGGGTGACATCCCTGGCCCCGGGCGGGCCTAGGTAGCGGCTTGTTACACTGGCGCTGGTTCCAATGCCCTGTCCAGCGCCACCTCTCTTCTGTTTTGCGACGTTTTTGCTTCGTTTTACTCCAAAAATTTGTAATAATGAACAAAATATCTTTCCATGGGTAAAATATCAAATATGAAGGAATATGACTAGTTATTGAACAAAATGTATCACAAAAGAACCTCAAATAACTAGAAAAAATATGACTAATTTAGCCCCTATCATATTCCCCCACACTTAGCTCTTTGCTTATCCTCAAGCAAAGTATCAAAGACAAGTAGGGAAAACACAAGGATTTCATCAATCAATTTCAAAACAATATCCTCAACGCTTTCTTCATTCAAGAATATAAAACACATGACACTACACCTTTCACAACAAATGCAAGACTTGTGTAGTTGAATAATGACTTAGTAGAACCATTACAATACTTAACAATATTCTTAAATAATTGGAAAGAATTTAGTTCAAAAAGAATATGCATTCCATAAGCTTACTTTTCATACACTCTCTCCACTAATCCGAGACATATTATGATTCTATTTAGATCAAGTAGGACTTTAAAGCTTATAATGTAAGGTTAAATGTTTGTAATGTAGCTTATCAAATGAAAGATATAGGAGAATCAAATATCAAAGAAGTTGAGAGTTCACAAGAAAAGGATAAACAAATGAATCAATAATTTCCAACTCTTCTTGCTCTCCTATTCCAAAAATCAATCGAACCATAACCTTATTAAGCAATTATCGCTCAACTCAAGCAAATCCTGCATTTTTTCTCTTTTTTTTTCTTCTTCTTCTTCTCATCTTTTTACTTTCTTCATCAATTCTTCCCTATTTTTCACAAGATCACTCATATTTTTCAGCAATGGTATAAAGATTTGATATGAACTCAACTTTTACAGCTCAATCACCATTCCTTTTGTGATCTTTCTTTTCTTCTTTTTTTTCAACAATTTTTCTTTTCTTTCTCTCTTTTTTTTTTCTCTCTCTCTCTCTTCTTTTGTCATTCACTGCTGCCTTTCTTTTCTTTTTCAATTTCTTCCTTTCTATCTTTTATAGCAGCCTTTTCTTTTCTTTTCTTGTGTTCAATCTCTCTTTCTCTTTCTTTTCTTTCCTTGCTTTCTTTTCACCTTCTAGCTCAACTCAACTATTGATACATGACTGCAAGTAACGAGTCATGGTCTTTCTCCAAGTATTCTCCCTCACATTCTCCTTCATGTACTTTCATCCATCAAGAGCATAAAGATTTGAAAAATTATTTAAACTCTTAAAAACAAGCAATGGACAAAGTATTGTGACGGGTTTTAAAGAAAGAAATCAACAATTTAGGCTTAAAATAGGTACTATGGATAATATAAAAAAATAGGTAGGCTTGAAAAGCTCAAACTATCCAAAAAAGGCCTATTACCGTCATCCCTAAGTTAAATCATGACCGTCTTTCTTATTTCACATAGAGAGGTATTCAAATAAATTCTAGAATGTTCTATGAATTTTAGTAGAAAAATAGGTTTAAGAACAATGCAAAGCATTTGATCAAGAACTACTTCGTTCAAGTGCGTGCAAAAAGTCATGCATAAGCCATAAATGATCTAGAACATATGCTCTATAATCCATCATAAAGACATGCATTAAAAATTCAGCTTGAAATCTCAAAGAAAATCAGAAAAATTTTGAAAATTTTTGCTCAAGAAGGCTGGCTAAAGTATATGCATAGAAGTTTCAATAGAAGAATTTTCAATCAAATCACTCCCCCATATTTAAACTGGACATTGTCCTTAATGGCCAAATAAATATAACAAGGAATAAACAATGCCAAGGGACCAAAAATATAAAAGAGAAGAGATAAGAAAGACAATACTTCCATACATTGTGCTCACAATAAATTGATAAAAACTTGGACAAAGCATATCACCAAACCACTCCCCCACACTTAAATTGGACAATGTCCTCATTGGCAAAAATTAAACACAAGAAAGCATCTCCAAAGGGACTAGAAATAATAAGGGGTTAGAAAGTTTAAGTAATATTGCCCAAGTGCAATAATGTTCCAATAGATAGCCAAGCTTGAGGTAAAGAGAATGGCTTGTTCAAGAGGACTTTATACTTATAAAACAAAACACAAATAAAAGCACATGAAAAATAATAATAAAATAAAACATACCTAAATAAAAGAAAACAAACTAAAGAAAAAGACTAAAATAATAAAAATAAAACAAAAACTCTCTACACCCATCATGTTTCCTCACCAAACCTTTTGGAAAGAAATTAAAGCTCAAAATAGAAGACAGACACGATGAATATAGAATGAAGAATGGAGGATTTTGAAAAATGGAAGGTTCATGAAAATAATTTTGTTTTTTCACTAAAGCAAAACACATAAACCTCTTTCTCTAACATTTCTTTAGATACACAAATATTGTTGTCAACATATAAGTGCACATGGTTTCTAAAGAATGCATCAAGCTTGGAATCTCCGATTAACCCTTTAAAAGAATTTTTACAATTTAAAATACCCATTTAAACTTAGTATTTGAATTCTTAAAGATGAGATTGGGAAATCCTTACTTTTCAATGCTTCTACAAATACTAAGTAACCTCCATGAGATTGGGATGAAGGGTAGAGTTCATCAACATCCTCAAAGGGTTTCTTATGATGTAGTGTTAAAAGATCCAACTCCTTGATGCATGATAAATTTAACAAAACATCATTTGGACCCTTATTCTCCAGGAATTGAGAGGAACTTAAAAAAAATCATGTGATGAAGAGATATTAGAATTATTAGCACGTATAGTAGAATTGAATACCTCCCTTTCCATATTGGACAATTAGTCCTCATATCCTCTCTCCTTTCCTTGGAGATTCTCTTGTTCAAGCATATGAGCCTTTAAGGCATCCTCAACCAACTTGGCTAGCTGTGTTCTTTGATAGCTCAATCGTCGAGACGCTTCTTCATGCTATTGAACAGATGAATTTGTATTGGCAACAAAAGAATGCACCAATGTTATTAATGACGTCTTATTAAGAACATCAATGCGAGCTTGTAATCTTACCAATCTAGCATCATTATAATTCCTTTGATTTTGTGCCCAAAAATAGTTGTCCATGATGATATCAACCTCACACCAAAATCAAAGAAAAGAAAAACAAACAAAAATAATAGAAAAACAAAGAAAAAAAAAAACAAAACAAAAAGGTAAAAGCAAAGAATAGAAAAAAAGAAAAACACACACATTAGATATATTCACAAGCTACCTAAACAACAAAGTCAGTAGTATACAGATATTATCAGTAGTATAATACAACATGAAGTATGTTAGTCAATTAAGTCAAAGTTAGTAAGTTAGATTACAAAGGTATACATATATTACACAAGATACAAAAGATAGCACCTTTCTACGAAAAGAACAATTGTACATATTTACCTATTTATATATTTACATGGTTAAATCAACAAAATCTAAGCTTTCATGCTATTGTTCCCCGGCAACGGCGCAAAAAACTTGATGCGTATGGATTTAGGTATAAAAATCACATAAAAACTAAGCACATTCCCAATCAAATTTACATTAAAACGTTAATCCCAAATTACACATATGAGCAAGCGTACTCATCATTAACATAGCATAGGGTTCAAACGAGTGTCGATCTTCAAGGAATAAGTAGACATTAATCACTTCTCTTTCATTGTTTAACCGACTCAATAAAGTGAAAAAATAAAATAAAATAAAAATACAAATACAAATATATACATATCAAGGATGGAGAATTATGTAACTCAAGCCATTGTTTAGATAAACATGATCTTAAAGTATCCAATCATTATCATAATCAATTATTCTCTTAGCATCATGAAGGATGAGGGTAGATTCACTTCAATAGTCAATCCATGAAATCACTATCCTCTAGATAAATTAGCATCATTTGATCTGTCTCAACTAATTCACCCAAAAGACACATTAAACACAATCTTTAATTAAATTTTCTTGGTCTGGAAAATTTAAAATATGAAATTAATCAATGAATCTTTGGTCTGGCAAACATCAATTAACCTTTAATTACTTAATTCTCAGCAATTAACCTCTTTGGTCTAGCAAGTTAACAGCTAGTAAATATGAAATTAATCAATTGCAACTATCATCAACCTCTTTGGTGTAGCAAGTTAATAAAAAGAAACAACCAACTAATCTCGTAATATGCCCAAGTAATTAAATACCAAGAAAAACAATCAATTAATCAAAAGATCAAATAACTCTAAATATCATGAATATCTACAACAATGTCGAATTACAATAAAATAATTAACATATCATTGTTCAAGAAAAAGAAAACAAAGTAAAAGAAAGCACTCATAGATAAGTCTCATTCTTCTTCCTTTGAAGACCTTCTTGCACAACCCTCCTTGAATTAAAGAATTCCTCATTTGATTTGAGTGATTTTCTGTGATGATCAATGAATTCTCCCCTTTTTCTTTGTATTTTCCATCTATTTATAGGCTTGGGAAGTGCCTAAACTCGTTGGTGTAATGTTCTGGGCCGAGTAGAAGTAGGAAAGTACTAAAACTCCACGGATTATCAAAAACCGCGTAGAAAAATCAAAGCTCCGCTATTTCCTCAGAGCACAACCGGCGCTGCCTTGGCTCTCAGAGCCGGAGCCGATTGTGTTTTGATTCTCCACTCGTTCACCGATTTTTTTTTCGAATTTCGCACAATGTATTCCAGAATGCAGCCGACGCTGCCTTGGCTCTTGGAGCCGATGCCGGTTCCACTCTGTTTCACTCTATTTTGACAATTTTTTATTGCCTCAAAGTTCGTGTCATCAGTGCATGCCCAGCGCCAATTCTAATACCCTGTCCGGCGTGCCTTTCTTCTGTTTTGCGACATTTTTGCTTCGTTTTACTTCAAAAATCTGTAATAATGAACAAAATACATTTCCAAGGGTAAAATCTCAAATATGAAGGAATATGACTAGTTATTGAACAAAATGTATCACAAAAGAACCTTAAATAACTAAGAAAAATCTGACTAATTTAGCCCCTATCATTAATCTAATAATTCAACTTGAGTTTTAGTTTGCTTTGTTCATCTTTTGTTAATGTTAATTACTTTATTAAGTGCCTATACATCCTATCTCACTTATTTTTAGTTTCTTATTGAATCAAGAGTATTTGGGCATTGTTATGGGAGACTTAATGCTACTAAATTTGGGGTTTTAGTGGCTTAGATTTACTAGGGTTCTAGATTTGTAGTCAAAGGTATTATTTTTGTATTCTTTTGTGATCTATTTCTTACAAATATATTCTTGTTCTTGATCTTGTGAGTTCTTACAAAGAGCCTCATCAAGACTTAAAGAAGAGAAGCTTCCCAAGCTCATATCAAGTGGTATCAAAGTAAGAAAAAACACTAATTCTTATCAAAGCTTGGAAATATTGAAAGAAGCTACAAAATTTACTTCTCAAGTTACAAAATTTCGCCACTTAAAAAGACTCTAAAAAAAGTTAAGTTTTTCTTGCCATTTCTTATGTTTCTAATTAAAAACTTGTTCCTCGATGATGTATTAATACTTGGAGATGAAATTTTTCTTGTTGAGGTGATAAATTTGGGCTAGTAAGAGGTAGAAAACATGGAATTGTTGAGCTACAAAATTACTCCTACAAAATGTTTGATAAAAGTCCTAAGAGGGAGAATGTGGTTTGTTTGAAGACTTTTGGTTACTTATTTGCTTTGTTTTATTAGAAGTCCTATCACTGATATATGCTATATTCATGCCAACCTTACGCTTTGATTCTTCAGATTGTTGATAGCTCTTTGGTATATCATAGTCATCTCTATAAATTTATTCGTAACACTAGTTTTGTATCCTTGTTATCTTTAAATTCTTGAATTTCTTTTGTCTCTTTTTTGTTTCTTACTTGTCTACACTCTAATTGTTTGTGTCCACCAAGTGTTCGATCCAATTTCTTTAAGACTCCAGTAGAAGAATTCTAAGAGTTTGGGTTAACTACCAAGTGAACGAAGCCCTTAGAAGTTAAAGAGAAATTGGTTGAACCAACGAGACCTTAAGTGTTTGTAAAAAGTAACAGGGCAAGCCCATTACTGTAAAATCCAAGAAGGAGTACACACACAAGTATTAAGTGAAATACAATTGAGCACAAATACTAAGAAAGTGTGGTGAAAAATTCTTTATCTCTAACCTACGGTTGCAAGTACAACCATTTCTTGAAATTCCTACTATAGAACTATTCAAAAATATGCTCACTAAGACTATATTTCTGATGTAGTTTTGATAAAATTAATAAAAGTTTCATTCTCACAAATTATTTATGTTTTCTCATTTTAATTTATGCATGACTTCTGTGAAACCCCAGTCAAAACCAACCTTAGAGTAAGGGGGTTGGGATGCATAACATACCTTACTACATGATTAATTATATTTTTATTTGATTTTATGTGCCTTGGATTTAAGTTTTAATGTCTTGGAGGCTTGTTGGTGAATATTGAGTGAGAAGGTCAAAATGGTAATTTTTGCCCGAGATGAAAATAGGGAAATAGCTTGAGGATTGAATAGGAAATAAATTGCTAGTGAAAATGACAACAAGAGTTGTTGTGGTTTAGTGGTTAGAGATTTGGAATTAATTCTTGAGGTCTTGGGTTCAAATTCCATCATAGGAGCTTTAGCTTGGTTAAATTTTATTTTTGCTTGGGGAAGTAATAATTTCGGCCTTAGTGGTGTTTGGAGTAGGGTAGAGATGTTTTCCTATGGAAGGCATGATAAGAGTCTTCAAATCCTACTCAATTGTTCTACTCGAATTTTCTAAGAGGAATTCATTTTTCCTTGATCTTTGGTTTTCCCTTGGTTCTCAACTCATGAGGTTGAGCAAGTTGTTCTAGCCATTTTTTCTCCAAAAATTTCAGTGAAGTGCTGTGGCTTTGTAAGATCAAAATGTCTTAGTGGAGGACTTTTTATGGTCCGAAAATGTGAAAGAGTTGTGGGAGATTTCAAGACGAAAATTCCTCTAGTGAGCTTGCTGAAAATTCACTCTAACTAGTTCATCTTCCTTCTTGGAATGAACTAAAAATTCTCCAGCTGATTTTGCCATCAAGGTATCGAAATTCTTAGCTAACATTCCTTTCCAAATGCTACCAGAAAAATGGTCTTTTGGATCAGCTTGTAACCTGAATTCTTTAGCCAATTTCGGACTGCTCAAAGCTGGAGCAAAACCAGAAAAAAATTCCTGTACAAATCGCAACTTTGAGAGTCCAAAACCAAGCTGTTTTCTTCCAGAGTTTGTTCAGCACCTTAGCCATGTTTTTCCTCCATGAAGAAGGCTGGAAACCAGCCTTGAAAGCCCCTGGAATTCCCCTTCAAACTCCTTGCAAACGGGCTGGAAAATGGCAGCCGAAAACTGCCCAGGAAAACTTTAGCTTGCGAAAATGCTGTACAGAAAATTGTCCAGCTTTGTTTCCTAAACTTTCTCCAGCCGAAACACCATCATTGTTCTGCATGAACCTTCCTTAAACCTCTAGTAACTGAGCTCCATTATTTCCCTTAAGCTTCTGCACGAAATTCAGACATGGCTACTCGAAAATCTCTCCAACAAATCCCTGCAATTATGCTTGATGGATTACCAAATTTCCAGCCACCATAGTTTAGCAAGTTTCCATAATGTATCCCTCAAATAACCAGACTTCTTCTTCACCATTATGTTCCCTATTTTCGGCTACCATAAGCTTCCTTAAGCCAGCATCAATCCCACCGAAATTCTGCTCAAAGCAGTCAGCCACGGTAGACTTCCAAAGCTCTCCAACAATCTAGATATTCTAGGATATTTAGTTTCCAAATTTACTTTCTAAAAATATTCTTCAAGGATTTTAACAACTAACCTTTCCTTTTCCCTTACAAATCAGAGAATCATCTTCTTAAACTCTACAGAAATTCGGCCAGCCCTAGTTCACACAGAATTTCGGCAGCTGCAAACTACAATCTCACAAATTCTTTCAACCTTCAAGAACACACACTACACCAAGAACACCTACTTCTTACTTTCACCCAATACCCCTCCAAACCACTTCAAACCTTCTTTAGAATCTCCATATTTGACTTACTCACTGCCGTGAGTCCATCAACACCATTTTTAACATCAAACTCCACAAATCAACTAGCTACTTCGGATCAAAACCAGAAAATTCTGTGAAGGTTCAAGAACACCTTTAAGGTAGGTTTATTCTAACAACTTCATCTTCTCCAATCTTGATCTCTAGTGAGAATATATGTGAATAGACATGCTAATGGTTTCTCTCTCTCTCTCTCTCTCTCTCTCTCATGGCCGAAACTCCCTCTTTTAGCCGGATGGCTTCTTCCTCCAAGGCCATGCTCCCTCCATCTTCCTTGGAGGGTTTTAGGCATCTAGGAGTTGAGATCCATTCTAAAATCCTTCAAGGCATCCCTCAACCAAGTAAGTCCCCTCAATCTTTCTTTTAAATTCTAGATTCATGTCTCTAGGATGATGTTGATAGTATGTGGATTGTGATAGGATTTGAGTATGCATTGTAGAGATTGAAGCATGAATATATGTATGATTGTGAAGGAGATGGGATTTATGTATGGAAGGATTATATTGTTTGATGGAATGATGATTTGGGGTTTGATGCATGTTTCCATGTCATAGGTAGTATTTGTGATGAAGTATGCTAGAGATTATGTCACAATTGGTGATTAGGACTTATATTCATGTTGGATTATTGAAGCCATGGCCATATCTATGCTAGTAGAGGTTAGATCATGTCTTGATAAATTGAGATCTATGCTTGTGAGCATGATTTGGATGAATTGATGAGTTGAATGGTTGAATATGTTCATGATTGTGAGTAACCTTCACTACTAGAAAAAAGTGATTTACCAACTGACAAAATCGGTTAGTAATTAGCTAAATTCGGTTGGTAATCATGATTTACCAACCGATTACCAACCGAATGGCGTCGTATGCAAAAACCTTAGCTTGTAAATTTTCCAACCGAAATTTTTTGGAGTTGGTTGGTAATTACTAACTGCATTTTGGTTGGTACTGTAAAATCGTCGGTTGGAAATTTGGCATTATGTTTAGCATTTGTGTTGACTATTTCGGTTGGTAATTACCAACAAACATTTATATTACCACTCGATTGTTGCAGTTGGTAATTATCAACCGAACATGTAGTTTGTAAATTTATAATTTTTGATTGGTAAATTTGTATTGAATATAAGATTGTAATTTACTAATTTACCAACTGAGACATGTTTCTACCAACCGATATATGTGTAGATAATTACCAACTGACTTTCGGTTGGTAATTTTATTTTTTTAGTTGGTAGCTTTATTTAGTTACCAACTGACTTTCGGTTGGTAATTTTTCAACTATTTTAGTTATTTAAAATCCGTTGGTAATTTTTTGTTGGTAAATTACTAACCGAGTTATTTAGTTGGTAATTCTTTTTTTCCGTTGGTAGTTTTCTTTCTTTACCAACCAAATATTTAGTTAGTAATTTTTTAACTATTTTAGTAATTTAAAATCTGTTGGAAATTTTTTGTTGGTAAATTACCAATTAAATTGTTTGTTGGTAGATAGTTGGTTTAAACATTACTAACTATTATTTAATATATTACTAACCGAATTATTTTCAATTACCAATTGAAATACCAACTGAATTCTATTCAATTACCAACTAATTTTTCAGTTGGTAATTTTTCTTTAATTTGGCAGAATTTCTAGTTTACCTGAACATATAACCAAACACCTTCATTTTACAAATTCATATAATAATAAAGCCAAAACACATCCACAAACCCAACATAAACATCATCAAATCCAACACAAACATCATCCTTCCACAAACATAAACATCATCCTTCCACAAATTCAAAGCAAATACAATTCCCTCACAAATTACCACAAATCCTAACTAAACATCATCTTTAATTAAACATAAAAGATTATCATAATATGAAAATGAGATGAACTACAGGTCCATGGTTTAACAAGAGTGAAGGAATATTAATACAATTAAAAAAAAGCAGTGAACGAATATTAATTTTCTGGTTGATTTGATCCATTTAGGTCCTTAACCTTCTGTGTTAACAAAGAAACCTCCACTGTCAACCGCTCATTTGTCTTCAACACTTCTTGAATCTATGTGTCAACAGCCTTTTGCACCAACACTTCTTGAATCTATGTGTTAGCCTTTTGTCTTCGACACTTATTGAATCTATGTGTCAACTTATTTGGAGTATCAAGATGACCAAAAAAAAAAAAAAAATCGACAGAGTTTCCCCTATATACTGGACGTTTCTAGGCACAAAGCCACCACAAAATCAACAATATTAAAAAAAAAAAAAACATTAACTGTCACAACAATTATTCAATAGGGGTAACCACCCATTACCCATGGGGAATGATCACCCATCACTCACGAGGAATGATAACCTATCACTCACGGGGATCCATTCATATAAGTTAAAAAAAGAAAAAAAAAAGATGCAGTGGGTATCCGACTAAAATAATATAGCTAACCATATAGTAAAGGAATTATTAAATTCCTTAACTTATTTCTATTCCATTTCATATTAGAAATTTAAATGGAACCAATGCAATCAGGGTCACATGAAATTTAAGGCTGCAGGAAAGCCTGTTTCCAACTACTCTGTTTTGATATTTAAAGTTGCATCACACAAAATAAGTCTGCAATCAAGCTATAGAACCTTAAATATAAAAGAAGTATGGAAGTTAATAAAAGTCCAGTCTGGCTAGCCGTTATGTTTCTGGTTAAGTGTTTATGTCCACCAACTCAATAGAAAGGCAGAACTCAAAAAAAAAATCATAGGTATTACTATTAAAATCATTTTGTCAATTAAACTAGCTAAATGAACAAGTCATGTTTGTTCATAAAAACAAACTTCAAAACAGCTCTAGCACTACGATATCAAACTTCCACGATTACCAAGTTCTAATCCCTCAACTCTCTCTCTCTCTCTCTCTCTCTCTCTCTCTCTCTCTCTCTCTCTCTCTCTCTCTCTCTCTCTCGTTAATCAAAGAAAAACCAACATTGAACTCATTAATTGCAACTCAACTCCTAACCCCATCTCTCGAATTCATTAGGAGAACGCAACCCAAAAAACAAATCCAATACAATTAAATAAACTAATTATTCATTAGGAATTGGAAATCAACAAATCAAGAGTAGATTTAACATATGAATAAATTAGGGTTCATCCTTTCAAAATACAATTAAAACATTCAATACAAACTAATAAAGGAGAAGCAAAAGAAAGGGATAAAGGAATGCTCATCGACAAGCTACTTCCATCTTTAATCTTCAGTCCTACCTTAAAACAACACTACAATCGCTCTAGTCTCTTTTCTCTTATATGTGGGTGTTATTCTCTATTGTTGGCTGCCTACAATGCTCTCATCTCGTTCTTTGTATAGACCTTGGAAAACCCTAAAAATCACGTAAATTTATATATGCGTTTCTGTTTTGCGAACTTGCACAATGCCGTTTGAGTTGATATAAATGAGGCTGTCTACTCATAGTATCTTTTCTCTCTCTTTTTTTTCATTCTCTTTTTATCTTCTTCCTTCAGCCAACTCTTTATTTTAAAAATCTACATAAAAGAAGATATAAAGTATGGGTGAGTGGCAAATTGACGTATAAAATCAACACAAATATGTCACTATAGAGGTATAGTACTCTCAATAAAGTAGGAGACTACCAAATCAATTTTATCTTCTTATGTTTCTAAAAATATTGTAGTTCCAATTTTAGTGGAATTCTTATTTCACCGTATAAGATCTTTATTAGATTCCCTTCAAAGACATTCTCATGATTTGCTAAAGTTCTTCTAAACATTGGTTTCCAAATTATTTTAAACTATCCACCTAGATACAAGTGCATCTTATCATGTGATAAAAGAAACCCTTGAATAAGTGTGACCCAATGTGGATGCAAGTTTTCAGCTTTATCAATAAAAAGATCCTAGATCATAATCTTAAAAGGACAGATACAATTACTCAAACTAGATCACCAGTTATGGTGGCAACCAATTTGCATATTCCCACTCATCTTCATTAAACAAATACTAGAATCAGAGGCACCAAATACAAGAATGTACAAAAGGAACAGATAGCTTGAGACAGATGAAGTCTCCAAAATTAATTTAAGAAAAAATACAGAAAATCAATTAATGAAAGATCAAACCCCACAACTAATCAAAGGAGGCCGCATAGATTGAAGATTTATATACAATATACAAAAACTCATACAACATGCAATCCAAACTAGACCGCCTAAATTACAAACAATGAGCATAAAGTTCAAATCTTTACCATCTTTCCATCGTATCATAGGTCAGAAAACAAATCTTTGACAGAAATTCACCAAACAAAACATCCCAGATTGTCTTTTACACATAAAAAAAAAAAAATCATAAACCAATAGAAAAAACAGCAAAACCATACAATCTCGAGATCAATACAGATCAAACAATTCAGCATGCAACCAGAAATCCCAAAAAAAGAACAACAAAAGATCCCCAAAACCATGAACAGTTTCTGCTATAAATGTTTGAACAGAGCCATACAACAATGCCAAAAAAAACGAGAATAATTCAGACTATCTGGATTACTGTCACATTATTTACATTCCTGATTTCATAACACCCCGTTTTCCCTACTAGAACTAGAGTCCAATTAATTTTACCATTCTCATATGAATTTCAGCAATTACAAGAATGTAACAATAAATCATTCTCGCTTAATTAACAAAAATAACTCAGTTACCTTGAACTTGCAGTTTATTAACAAGTTAGTTTGAGGGATGCCCAAGCGGAGAGAGTCGTCGTTTCAGCGGGGGGTGGCGGGGTGGGGATCGGCAGAATGGGGGAGGGGGTCACGGGGTGGGGGACAGGGAGATGGGGTCGTGGGAGGAGGGAGTGAGGCGGGAGGGGGTCGCGGGTCGGGGGAAGGGAGATGGGGTTGTTGGGGGTGGCGGGGCTGGGATCGGCAGAAGGGGGGAGGGGTGTGGCGGGAGGGGGTCACGGGGTGGGGGACAAGGATAAGGGGTCGCGGGTTGGGGGGAAGGGAGCTGGGGTTGCGGGGGGTGGTGGGGCGGGGATCGACAAAAGGGGGGAGGGGGTGCGGCAGAAGGGGGTCGTGGGGTGGGGGCGCTGGGTGGGGGGCCGCGGGTGAGGAGATCGGAACGAGGGGGCGGAGATAGGCGGGGGGCTTGCGGGGAGGCCAGTGGGGGCTGGCGGGTGGGTGGCTACAGGTTGGGGAACTGCGGGTGAGGGGATGGTTGTGGGTGGCTGGGGTTAGAGAAGAAGAGGGAGAGTGAAGAGAAATTATTCAAATTTTAATTTTTTTTCAAATAAAAAGTTAAGAATTTAAAATAGTGGAAGCAATGAAATTTATATATACATGAATAAACATATATATATATATATATATATAACAAATATGTACACACATATACATATATATACGAGTTGGGGAACTGCGGGTGGGGGGAAGGCTGTGGGTGGCTGGGGTTGGAGAAGAAGAGGGAGAGTGAAGAGAAATTATTCAAGTTTTAATTTTTTTTTCAAATAAAAAGTTAAGAATTTAAAATAGTGGAAGCAATGAAATTTATATATACATGAATAAACATACACACACACACACATATATATAAATATATATATATATATATATAACAAATATATACACACACATATACGTATATATAACAAATATATACAATCATATTTATGATTATGATTGTAGATATAAATGAGTGTGTATACAAATGTATAAATGATTGTATATATTTGTTATATATATATATATATATATATATATTTATACACACACACACACACACACACACACACCATACATATTGAAGTACATATACACACTTATACATATATACACACTCATACACACACACACACACACACATATTTATTTACATATATATATATATATATATATACATATATACACACACACATATATTTATTTACATATATATGTATATATATATATATAATTTATTTACATATATATATATGTATACACACACACACACACACACATATTCATATACATATATAAATTATAATAGAGATTAATATGACCCTCAAGCAAATGAAATGTTACATATCTACGTAATATCAATTTAAACTCTCAATTTGGCAAAAACATTACTAAATTATAATTTATAAATCTTAATATTTCTGTCCTTAATTTATAATTTACAAAAAAATATTGTGATTATCTAAGGTAGGAGGAAAGGAATAAACTATCCACCTAGATACAGGTTTATAAATCAAGTATTTTTTGCTCATGCCTTTCAAGACATTTAGTGCTTAAAAAAATAATATTTAGAATATTAGATAAATAAGAATAAATAAAATACACACATACACTTATTATCATAAATATGAATACTTTAAAATCAATTATTTTATATATGCACATACATTTATTATAAATGTATATTATTGAGTGAAAACTTGTGGTCCTAAGGGTTTCTGTTGACAACTTTAGGGACATAGATATAATTATCTAAATGAAGTAAGTTAAAACAATATAAAGATTGAAATAATTATTTTAAAAGTTTGTTTATTTATTTTTACACTTGGCTCGTTATTTTTCAGAAGATATTTAAAATAGATCATGCTTAAAAAAAATTATGGTCGTAAGGGTTTCTTTTTTAGAAACTTTAGGGACTTAAATATAATTATCCAAATAAATTAAGTTAAAAAATATAGGAATTCAAGGAATGACTAAATGCATTAATAAGTAACTAATATATGACTTTAAGTCTCAATATACATTCACATATAACTTGAAAATTTATAAATTTTATCTATAATAATTATAATTTATATATGTGCATGTATACATAAATACAAAATGTGATATAGTAATTAAAAGTATGGGATATAAATAGTAACTTTACTAAGTATTTTTACTTTTTATACTGAAAACTTTTTATTTTTATAATATTTGTTGTATATGATATAAATTTAAAAGTTTATCAATTTGAATATAAAATAAAAGAATCAAATTTACGAATATATTGACAATTTATATGCATTAATAAAGATAATTATTTTAAAAGTTTGTTTATTTATTTTTACACTTGGCTCGTTATTTTTCAAAAGATATTTAAAATAAGTTGTACTTAAAAAAATTTATGGTCATAAGGGTTTCTTTTAGAAACTTTAGGGACTTAAATATAATTATCCAAGTGAACTAAGTTAAAAAAATATAGGAATTCAAATAATGACTAAATGCATTAAGAAGTAACTAATATATGACCTTAAGTCTCAATATACATTCATATATAACTTGAAAATATATAAATTTTATCTATAATAATTACAATTTATATATGTGCATGTATACAGAAAGGCAAAATGTGATATAGTAATTAAAAGTATGTGATACAAATAGTAACTTTGCTAAGTATTTTTACTTTTTATACTGAAAACTTTTTATTTTTATAATATTTGTTGTATATGATATAAATTTAAAAGTTTATCAATTTGAATATAAAATAAAAGAATCAAATATACGAATATATTGACAATTTATATGCATTAATAAAGATAATTATTTTAAAAGTTTGTTTATTTATTTTTACACTTGGCTCGTTATTTTTCAAAAGATATTTAAAATAAGTTGTACTTAAAAAAAATTTATGGTCGTAAGGGTTTCTTCTAGAAACTTTAGGGACTTAAATATAATTATCCAAGTGACTAAGTTAAAAAATATAGGAATTCAAATAATGACTAAATGCATTAAGAAGTAACTAATATATGACCTTAAGTCTCAATATACATTCACATATAACTTGAAAATATATATATTTTATCTATAATAATTACAATTTATATATGTGCATGTATACAGAAAGGCAAAATGTGATATAGTAATTAAAAGTATGGGATAAAAATAGTTACTTTACTAAGTATTTCTAGTTTTATACTTGACACTTGTTATTTTTATAATATTTGTTGTATATGATATAAATTTAAACGTTTATCAATTTGAATATAAAATAAAAGAATCAAATATACGAATATATTGACAATTTATAGGCAATAATAAAGATAATTCTTATTTAATTTTGTATGATTTACAGTAATTACTATTTATATATGTGCATGTATATAGAAGAGTATAAATATGATGGAAATACATCCTACACATATACATGACGCCTACATATTTATATTATTATACAAATAAAAGTGATAACTTTTATATAATGATAAAAAGAATAACAAATTATATCTATTAATAAAATTATATGTACAGATATATTATTACTTTTTGATTGTTAAATTTAATACACCTAATTGATAAATTGTTTAATATCTATTTAGTTATGAATATTTACATAATTAAAAAATTATGAACTGAGTTTTCTAAATTCAAAATTATTTATTATATTAAAAAAAATTATAACTAAAGACATGAAAAAATTGCTTACTTTTATTATTAATTCAAAAATAAAATTTATATCATTTAGGAATATATGTATAGAATAATTATATACTTTGATAAATAGAAGCAAATTAAAATTTTAAAAAATTAAAAAAATAAAAGTGATAAAAAAAATTTACTTTATTTATTTATTTAAATAAAAATTTACAAATTTTAGAAGTGTATTTCATATAATTGTAATATTTTGTAAGAAGTAAATAAATATAATATGTGCTTCCAATTTGCACAAACAATAACGTAGCACAGTGGTTGGAACACTACGCCTCCACAATAGAGACGCAGGTTCGACTCTTGGTTGTGGGCAGGAAAGGGAAGGATTTTCTAGTGTGGCGCCATGTGGCTGCCACGTGTTGTCACATGGCATATTTAATTTTTTTTAAAAAAAATTTAAATAAAATATCAACCAAAATATCAACCGATTACCAACTTATTAGGTTTACCAGCAGGAAAGGGAAGGATTTTCTAGTGTGGCGCCATGTGGTCGCCACGTGTTGTCACGTGGCATATTTCATTTTTTTAAAAAAAATTTAAATTAAAATACCAACCAAAATATCAACCGATTATCAACTGATTAGGTTTACCAACCAAAACATTTTGGTTAGTAGTCAGTCGGTAAAATTTTTAAATTAAAATACTAACTGATTACCAACTGAATATATTACCAACTAATACATTTCGGTTAGTAATCGATCTATAAAATTTTAAAATTAAATTACCAACCAAAATACTAACCGATTACCAACTGATACATTTCACTTAATAATCGGTTGGTAAAATTTTAAAATTAAAATACCAACCGATTACCAACTAAATATATTATTAGTCGATATATTACAGTTAGTAATCGGTTAGTAAAATTTTTAAATTAAAATACCAACTGATTACCAACTAAATATATTACCAACCGATACATTTCAGTTAGTAATCAATCGGTAAAATTTTTAAATTAAAATATTAACCGATTACCAATTGAATATATTACCAACCGATTGTTATCGGTTGTTACTTAGTTGGTAAATATTTTCCTGCCAAATTACCAACTGAATACATTACCAACCAATATATTTTGGTTTGTAATCAGTGGGTAAAATTTTTTCCATTAAATTACCAACCGATTACCAACTGATAATATTACCAACCGAGTGTTGTTAGTTGGTAATCGGTTGGTAAATATATTCCACCAAATTACCAACTGATTACCAACCAACTATTTACCAACCGATTATGTTTGATGGTAAGTGGTTGGAAAAATTTTAAATTTTCTCAATTTTCATTTCGGTTGGTAATCAATTGGTAATTACCGACTACAGTGGTCAGTTGGTAATAGTTAGTTGGTATATTGCATTTTTCTAGTAGTGCTTGGAATTATGATCATGATCTAGTTCTCCCGAAGCAAATTTTAATGTCATGAATAAAATATATAGTAATATAATTTTGCTAGTGATTTCGAAAAACCCTAGGAAGGGTGGATTTGGAATATTATAATTATATAAAGGAAAATTTAGTTAAATAAATAATAGTTTTAATAGAAATATATATATATATATATATATATATATACTTTATAAAATAATGAAATCCACTAAAGCTTTTTATGGAAATAATCATGACTAGTAAAATACTTATTTCTATAAATTTAATTATCATCTTTTAATCAAAACCTATTAAAACTCATTTATTATTTTTCAATCAAGATTCATTAAAATTCTTTTTCAACTAACTTTAGTTATCAATTATTTTCTAACAACTAAATTATTAATAAATCATTAACAAATAAACTCTAAATTTTTCTTAACAAGTTTTAAACCTTTAACTTATTAGTACCCATTTTCCAAAACATTAATTATTTTAAATATCAAATTATCCTTAGCCTATAAACTTATTTATTTATTGAGTGGCCTTGAAGCTTGGGACACTAGGATCATGATAGTAGTAAGTTGAGTTGTTTTAAAATTGAGGAAGTGGATTGTGGCTCGAAATTGATTGTGTTTTGTATTTGTCCATGTGGGGTTAGGCCAGCTGTTGGAGACTTTTTATTTGTAAGCAAGAGTCAGGTAAGCTCCTGCATAAAACCTGATTGATGTGAAATGTTTTTCTTATGGCAAGCCAAATGTAAAGTGTATGTGCACTCATTTATGTAAAGGCAATTGAGGGTTGAACTCTCTCTTATTTCAAACATTTGAATTATTTAAAAATCAAAGAGCAGATTTGCCAAACTCAAACTATTTCTAAAGCTGATTTTTACAAGGACTTTGGAAACTCTCAAAATGCCATTTTTATGTGAAACAATGTTTGTTCATTTTATCCCAAGTGGGAAACGTCGTTGAGTACTCAATAAGGGTGGACTACTAGGACTAGTCCTAGAGGGGTTAGGGTGAGTCTCTCAGTAGGTGGCCACCTCTGAGGGGTGAGTCCTTCCCGGATAGGACGTCAGTCCAGTGGGTCATGCCGGTCCGAGCTAGCAGTGTTCTTTTCAGTCAAGTGACTGTGTTTTGCCGGAATGGACACCCGGTTGTTGTTGGGGTATAGAGAAGGAGGAGTATCTTGCCCAGTAGGCCGATCACCTACTTTTGTCAGTCTGCACAAAGTGTGGCATACTGACCATCCGGTTGTGGGGCCCAACGTGTGGTAACCCATAATCATTTCTTACGAGTGGTTGATTTTGTTGATCATGTATGGCTGGAATAGCTAAAACACCACTCTTGCTTTTGACTAATGTTTATTGCTTGCCAATATTTCTCTTATAAAGATTTCGCACTTCGCATCCATGAACTGCTTTCACTAAACATCTAAAGCACACACGGACTTCCTGAGATTTCTGTCTCATCACCTTTTTACCATGATTTCAGGTCGATCCTACTGTGGGGATGAGTAGCTAGTGTAATCTACCTGGAAAGAGATTGTTATCGTTTATTTCTATGTATTGCTTTAGGGAGTCGAGAGTGGATAATTTTATGTATGGTTTTGTTTTGGGAATTCATGGATTTATTCTTGGAGTATTTTGGGATGTAATAAATTTTTTTAAGTTAAAGTAGTATTTTATTACACTATTTTATTTGTGTGACCTAGTTATAAAGACCCCTTGTCATTTGGACGGGGCAACATCCCCGACCCTGGCAGGCCTAGGTAGCGGGGTGTTACAAGTGGTATCAGAGACTAGGTTATAGGTAATTATTGATGATATATATTCTATTGATTTAAGTTTAAATATTTATCTAACCTATCTTGTTGATGCTGTAGGATGGTTAGACTGCTTAGGACAGCGAGGAAAGGGCAGCAGTGGCACCCGCCTATCTTTCTAGACACAGAGGACCTTCCAATTCCCCAACCTACCCCTCAGCCAGTTATCCCTATGGTGGATAACAGTGATGATGAGGTTATCCCTATGGAGAGTGACAGTGATGGCGAGATTAACCTTATGGAGGATAGCAGTAAGGACGAGGTCCAGATCATTGAGCCACCCCCGATTCCGGTGATAGACATAAGCTCTGACAGTGAGGATGAAGTGATGATAGTGGAGCCCGGACCCACCCTCCTAATCCCGAGGTGGACTTAGCAGCAGATAGCGATGACCTGGGGGAGATAGACTATGAGTCTCCGCCTAGGCCTTCTTTTCATCCTTCCTTCAGCCGAGTGGAACCCGGGGAGAGTTCTAGGCACCCTGGGATGGAGCCCATGAAGGGATTTGCTAGTGGGGATGGGGTAGATTTTTCCAAGAACTCTGGGGGATGGTTATATGAAGCTGATGATGAGGGTTCTGATAAGGATTAGGGGACTAGGAGTTCCTTTGATTTGGATGTTTATTTGTTTACTGTTTTTTTTCAAGAACTTTTATTGTTAAGGATCTTAATTCTATTTTCTATTAAGATTTCGAATCTATGCAAGTCCATTTTTTGAAAGAGAATTTATTCCTTAGCTAAATTTACATCCGCTTTCCATTTACATCTATTTGTCAATGCATGCAAGTACAACTAAAATGGTTTAAGTGCATACACTTGTCATTTGGGGTGTGGTTTAGAATGGCACCCAAGCGTCGTGCAACCTCAGTAGGTGGAAGGGTACCAGAAACCGATCAGGTGGCACTAGAAGTGGGAGCAGCCCAGATGCAAGCACCCAACCGGGGTGAAGGGAACAGTCAGAGTATGGGATCGAGGTCTGAAGTTTCAGTTGATGTGACTATAGGCCAGGAGTTTAGTAAGATGACCGAGATTTTGCAGTCAATAACTGAGCGACGGAACCCTCGGGGTGAGGATGAGGCCTTAGAGAGGTTCTTGAAGTTTCAACCGCCCGTCTTCATAGGCGAAGCAGAACAAGATCAGAAGGCAGAGCAGTGGGTTGAACAGCTAGAGGACATATTCACGAGTACACCGAGGAGCGGATGGTTAAGTTTGCAACTTTCCGATTGAGAGGACCAGCTCGGGCATGGTGGCAGCGGGTCCAAGACGACTGGGAGGCGGACGAGCAAGAATAGACGTGGTCTAACTTCGTCGAAGCCTTTAGGGCTGAATATATTCCACAGTGGATTGTAGAGAAGCGAGAGGACGAAGTCCAAAATTTAAGGCAGGGGAGCATGTCAGTTGCTCAATATGCGGCACGATTCACCCAATTGTCGAAATACTACCGAAGATTGGTGGACACCGAGCAGAATAGGATAAGGCAGTTCGTTAAGGGGCTGAGACCAGAGCTGAGGAGAGCATTGGCACCTGCTCTACCGACCACTTATTCGGGGCTGTGGATGCAGCCACTCGAACGGAGAATGAAGACCATAGCCGGATGGCAATAAAACCCTTCCAGCCACCGAAACAGCCGCAAGGACAATTTTCGAGACCGCAACCCCATAAGCGTCTCGCCAATCATTAATGGCAGAACTGGGGAAAGCAAGCCCGGACAGCACCAAGTGGACCTGCCCCGAATCTCCCATTATGCAGGCAGTGTGGAAAGAAAGGCCACACCGAGAGAAATTGTTGGTCTAAGGGTGGTGAAAAGAAATGCTATACTGTGGCGACCCGAACCACCTGAGGAACACCTGCCCCAAATTGCACCACGTCAGGCAAGGAAACCCGGCTCAGAACCCGAGGCCCAACCGAGCCAACCCTGCGGGAGTATCTGAGAGTGGAGCACCGAAGCCGCAAGTGAAGGCCAAGGTATTCGCTCTCAACAGAGAGGAAGTTGGGGCCGATGCAGCGGTGGTAGAAGGTACGTTTACTATTCAAGGACGTTCCGGTAATGCTTTGATTGATCCTGGCTCTACTCATTCCTATATAAACAAGTTGTGTGCATGTCATTTAGGTTGGGATGGAATAGAGTTACCTTTTATTTTAGAGGTGAGCACACCTCTGGGGAAAATGGTGCAAGCGGATCGGTATGTAAATGAGTGTAAAGTTAATGTGGGGAAAGAAAGTTTGGAGGGGGATTTGATAGTGTTAGACCTTGAGGATTATGACTTGATTTTGGGGATGGACTGGTTAGCCAAACATGGGGCTAGGGTAGACTGTAGAAATAAGACAGTCCAGTTCATCAGACCGGGACATGACGTATTGGAATTTAATGGCAAGAGGGTGAGAGAATGTAAGTATTTGATTGCGGGGGCTAAAGCCCGAAAATTATTGAAGTAAGGGTGTCAAGGGTACTTGGCTTACGTGATAAACAAGCCGAAGGACCAGTGCACCTTGGAGGATACTGAAGTAGTAAGGGATTTCCCCAATGTGTTTCCAGCAGAACTTGATTCTCTACCTAATAGTCGAGAAGTGGAATTCACCATCGACTTAGTTTCGAGAGCGGAACCAGTATTACGGACACCGTACCGGATGGCACCGGCAGAGTTGAAAGAGTTGAAGGAGCAGTTGGAGGAGTTAGTGAGTCAAGGTTATATCAGACCTAGCACGTCGCCTTGGGGAGCGCCTGTGCTATTTGTGAAGAAGAAGGACAGCACTCTGAGGCTATGCATTAACTACCAGGGTTTGAACAATTTAACAGTCAAGAACAAGTATCCCTTACCATTGATTGACGAGCTGTTCGACCAGTTGCAAGGATCCAGTTGCTACTCTAAGTTGGATCTGAGGCAAGGGTACTACCAAGTGCGGATAGGAGAAGATGACATTCCCAAGACAGCCTTTAACACCAGATATGGACACTACAAGTTCGTAGTAATGCTGTTCGGGGTGACTAATGCTCCAGCAGTATTCACGGACCTGATGCACCGGGAATTTTGACCTTATCTGGACAAGTTCGTGGTAGTCTTCATCGACGACATTTTAATTTACTCCAAGAGTCCGGAGGAGCATGCGGAGCATCTGAAGCTCGTATTGGAGAAATTGCGGGAGCACAAGCTGTACGCTAAGTTCAGCAAGTGCAAATTCTGGCTAGATAGTGTGGCATTCCTTGGCCATGTGGTGACCAAGGAGGGAATCAAGGTAGATCCGGCAAAGGTTGAAGTGGTATCAGACTGGGAGCAGCCGGAGAATGTTATTGAGATCCGGAGTTTCTTGGGATTGGCTGGATATTACCGAAGGTTTATCAAGGGATTTTCGACGCTCACATCGCCAATGATCCGTCTGTTGAGAAAGGATGTTCCATTTATGTGGAACAAAAAATGCGAGAAAAATTTTCAAGAATTGAAGAAAAGACTGATGACAGCATCGGTATTGAGTCTACCGGAAGAAGGCAAACCTTACGCACTGTATACCGACGCTTCGAAAGAAGGACTGGGAGCGGTGCTGATGCAGGACCGGAAGGTGATTACTTATGCTTCTCGGAAGCTAAGACCTCATGAAGTGAACTACTCCACTCATGATCTGGAGCTGGCAGCTATAGTGTTCGCCCTCAAGAAATGGCGACACTACCTGTATGGAGCCGAATATGAGGTGTTCACCGACCATAAGAGTTTGAAATATATCTTCACTCAAAAGGACCTGAACCTGAGGCAGCGAAGGTGGATGGAAGTCCTAGAAGAATACCGTTGTCCGATCAACTACCATCCCGGGAAGGCCAACGTTATGGCAGACGCCCTGAGCAGAAAAGTTGGAATGGCCAGACTGAAGGTGCAAAAAATGCAAGCGGTCCAGGATGTGTTGGACAGAAGGGTGGAAGTACGAGATAGAGGAATTATCATCAGCAATTTGAGGTTGGTGCCAGATCTGAAGAAGGAAATCGTGGAAGCTCAGCAAAGCAACGCCGAGTTTCAACTTTTCAAGGTCAAGGAGCTTAAGCGGCCAGGCAGTGAATTCCGTCAAGATGAGGCGGGAGTTTTTCATTTCAGAGATCGATTATGTGTGCCCGGAGAGCAGCAATTGAAGGACAGAATTTTGGAAGAGGCGCACAAGAGCAAGTATGCCATTCATTTGGGGGAAGTTAAGATGTACCAGGATTTGAAGAGAGCTTATTGGTGGCCCGAACTGAAGCGAGACGTGGTCAAAAATGTTTCGACCTGTCTCACCTGCCAGAAAGTTAAAGCGGAGCATAAGAAGTCAGCGGGACTATTGCAGCCATTGCCAGTGCCGGAATGGAAGTGGGAGGAGGTGACTATGGATTTCGACACCGGACTTCCCATGTCAAGGACTCAAAAGGACGCTATATGGGTGGTAGTGGTGGATTGACTAACCAAGTCAGCCCATTTCATATCGGTGAATGTGAGGGACTCGATGGAGAAGCTAGCTCAGACTTATGTTCGAGAGATCGTCCGACTTCATGGAGTACCTTCAAGAATAGTGTCAGACCAAGACCCGAGGTTTACGTCTCGTTTTTGGAAAAAGTTTCAGGAAGCAATGGGGTCGAATCTAAAATTCAGTACAATGGCGCATCCACAGACCGATGGGCAGTCAGAAAGGGTGATCCAAATATTAGAGGATATGTTGAGAGTCTGTGTCTTGGATTTCGGAGATAAGTGGATTGAGTGTGTACCATATGCCGAGCTGTCATATAATAATAGCTACCAAACCTCAATTGGGATGGCACCTATGAGGCTTTGTATGGTCGCAAGTGTCAAGTACCGTTGTATTGAAGATGGTCATGTGGGCAAAACAGGAGAGGTCTGTGTCCAAGAAATGTTGGATAAAGTGAAACTAATTCGGGGAAGGTTAAAGGCAGCTTAGAGTTGGCAGAAGAGCTATGCGGACAACCGGCGAAGGGAATTGGAATTTCAAGTCGGGGACTGTGTATTTCTGAAGCTAACACCAAATAGGGGCATTTTGAAGCATCCGAAGGGCGGAAAGTTGAATTCGAGATATTTGGAGTCGTTTCTGATTAAGGAAAGAATTGGACCGGTAGCTTACCTATTGGACCTGCCGGATGGGTTGACGGGTATCCATGATGTGTTTCATGTGTCACAATTGAAGAAGCATAATGCAGATCCCGGTCATGTATTGAATGATGAACTGTTGGTGTTGCAGCCAGACTTGAGCTACGTGGAGAAGCCTGTGCGGGTATTGGACCGCAGTGTTAAAACTCTCCGGAATAAGAAGATACCAATGGTAAAGATTCAGTGGGAGCACCATGGCACGCGGGATGCCACATGGGAGTCAGAAGATTGGGTTAAGCGAAAGTACCCCGAGTTGATATAAAGGTATGCTTGAATTTCGGGACGAAATTCTTCTAAGAGGGGAGGATGTGAAACCCCAGTAAAAACTAACCTTAGAGTAAGGGGGTTGGGATGCATAACATACTTTACTGCATGATTAATTATATTTTTATTTGATTTTATGTGCCTTGGATTTGAGTTTTAATGTCTTGGAGGCTTGTTGGTGAATATTGAGTGAGAAGGGCAAAATGGTAATTTTTGCCCGAGATGAAAATATGGAGATAGCTTGAGGATTGAATAGGAAATGAATTGCTAGTGAAAATGACAACAAGAGTTGTTGTGGTTTAGTGGTTAGAGCTTTGGAATTAATTCTTGAAGTCTTGGGTTCAAATTCCATTATAGGAGCTTTAGCTTGGTTAAATTTTATTTTTGCTTGGGGAAGTAATAATTTCGGCCTTAGTGGTGTTTGGAGTAGGATAGAGATGTTGTCCTATGGGAGGCATGATAGGAGTCTTCAAATCCTATTCAATTGTTCTACTCGAATTTTCTAAGAGGAATTCATTTTTCCTTGATCTTTGATTTTCCCTTGGTTCTCAACTCATGAGGTTGAGCAAGTTGTTCTAGCCATTTTCTCTCCAGAAATTTCAGTGAAGTGCTGTGGCTTTGTAAGATCAAAATATCTTAGTGGAGGACTTCTTATGGTCCGAAAATGTGAAAGAGTTGTGGGAGATTTCAAGATGAAAATTCCTCTAGTGAGCTTGTTGAAAATTCACTCTAACTAGTTCATCTTCCTTCTTGGAATGAACTGAAAATTCTCTAGCTGATTGTGCCATCAAGGTATCGAAATTCTTAGCTAACATTCCTTTCCAAATGCTGCAAGAAAAATGGTCTTTTGGATCAGCTTGCAACCTGAATTCTTTAGCTAATTTCGGACTGCTCAAAGCTAGAGCAAAACCAGAAAAAAATTCCTGTACAAATTGCAGCTTTGAGAGTCCAAAACCAAGCTGTTTTTTTCCAGAGTTTGTTCAGCACCTTAGCCATGTTTTTCCTCCATGAATAAGGTTGGAAACCAGCCTTGAAAGCCCCTGGAATTCCCCTTCAAACTCCTTGCAAACGGGCTGGAAAATGGCAGCCGAAAACTGCCCAGGAAAACTTCAACTTGCGAAAATGCTGTGCAGAAAATTGTCCAGCTTTGTTTCCTAAATTTCCTCCAGACGAAACACCATCATTGTTCTGCATGAACCTTCCTTAAACCTCCAGTAACTGAGCTCCATTATTCCCCTTAAGATTCTGCACGAAATTCAGACATGGCTGCCCGAAAATCTCTCCAACAAATCCCTACAATTATGCTTGATAGATTACCAAATTTCCAGCCACCATAGTTTAGCAACTTTCCATAATGTATCCCTCAAATAACCAGACTTCTTCTTCCCCATTTTGCTCCCTATTTTCGGCCACCATAAGCTTCCTTAAGCCAGCATCAATCCCACCGAAATTCTGCTCAAAGCAGTTGGCCATGTCAGACTTCCAAAGCTCTCCAACAATCAAGATATTCTAAGATATTTAATTTCCAAATTTGCTTTCTAAAAATATTCTTCAAGGATTTTAACAACTAACCTTTCCTTTTCCCTTCCAAATAAGAGAATCATCTTCCTAAACCCTACAGAAATTCAGCTAGCCCTAGTTCACACAGAATTTCGGTAGCTGCAAACTACAATCTCACAAATTCTTTCAACCTTCAAGAACACACACACTACACCAAGAACATCTACTTCTTCCTTTCACCCAATACCCCTCCAAACCACTTCAAACCTTCTCTAAAATCTCCAGATTTGACCTACTCACTGCCGTGAGTCCATCAACACCATTTTTAACATCAAACTCCAGAAATCAACTCGCTACTTTGGATCAAAACCAGAAAATTCTATGAAGGTTCAAGAACACCTTCAATGTAGGTTTGTTCTAATAACTTATCTTCTCCAATCTTGATCTCTAGTGAGAATATATGTGAATAGACATGCTAATGGTCTCTCTCTCTCTCTCTCTCTCTCTCTCTCTCTCTCTCTCTCTCATGGCTGAAACTCCCTCTCTTGGCTGGATGGCTTCTTCCTCCATGGCCATGCTCCCTCCACCTTTCTTGGACGGTTTTAGGCATCTAGGAGTTGAGATCCATTCTAAACTCCTTCAAGGAATTCCTCAACCAAGTATGTCCCCTCAATATTTCTTTTAAATTCTAGATTCATGTCTCTAGGATGATGTTGATAGTATGTGGATTGTGATAGGATTTGAGTATGCATTGTAAAGATTGAAGCATGAATATATGTATGATTGTGAAGGAGATGGGATTTATGCATGGAAGGATTATATTGTTTGATGGAATGATGATTTGGGATTTGATGCATGTCTCCATGTCATAAGTAGTATTTGTGATGAAGTATGCTAGAGATTATGTCACCATTGGTGATTAGGACTTATATTCATGTTGGATTATTGAAGCCATGGCCATATCTATGCTAGTAGAGGTTAGATCATGTCTTGATAAATTGAGATCTATGCTTGTGAGCATGATTTGGATGAATTGATGAGTTGAATATTTGAATATGTTCATGATTGTGAGTAACCTTAGAATTATGATCATGATCTAGTTGTCCATAAGCAAATTTTAATGTCATGAATAAAATATGTAGTAATATAATTTTGCTAGTGATTTCAAAAAACCCTAGGAAGGGTGGATTTGGAATATTATATTTATATAAAGGAAAATTTAGTCAAATAAATAATAGTTTTAATAGAAAAATAATATATATATATATATATATATATACTTTATAAAATAATGAAATCCACTAAAGCCTTTTATGGAAATAATCATGACTAGTAAAATACTTATTTCTATAAATTTAATTATCATCTTTTAATCAAAACCTATTAAAACTCATTTATTATTTTTCAAGCAAGATTCATTAAAATTCTTTTTCAACTAACTTTAGTTATCAATTATTTTCTAACAACTAAATTATTAATAAATCATTAACAAATAAACTCTAAATTTTTCTTAGCAAGTTTTAAACCTTTAACTTATTAGTACCTATTTCCCAAAACATTAATTATTTTAAATATCAAATTATCCTTAGCCTATAAACCTATTTATTTATTGAGTGGCATTGAAGTTTAGGACACTAGGATCATGATAGTAGTAAGTTGAGTTGTTTTAAAATTGAGGAAGTGGGTTGTGGCTCGAAATCGATTGTGTTTTGTATTTGCCCTTGTGGGGTTAGGTCAGCTGTTGGAGACCTTTTATTTGTAAGCAAGAGTTAGGTAAGCTCCTGCATAAAACCTGATTGATGTGAAATGTTTTTCTTATGGCAAGCCAAATGTAGAGTGTATGGGCACTCATTTATGTAAAGGCAATTGGGGGTTGAACTCTCTCTTATTTCAAACATTTGAATTATTTAAAAATCAAATAGTAGATTTGCCAAACTCAAACTATTTCTAAAGCTGATTTTTACAAGGACTTTGGAAACCCTCAAAATGCCTTTTTTATGTGAAACAATGTTTGTTCATTTTATCCCAAGTGGGAAACGTCGTTGAGTACTCAATAAGGGTGGACTACTAGGACTAGTCCTAGAGGGGTTAGGGTGAGTCTCTCAGTAGGTGGCCACCTCTGAGGGGTGAGTCCTTCCCGGATAGGACGTCAGTCCAGTGGGTCATGCCGGTCCGAGCTAGCAGTGTTCTTTTCAGTCAAGTGACTGTGTTTTGCCGGAATGGACACCCGGTTGTTGTTGGGGTATAGAGAAGGAAGAGTCTCTTGCCCAGTAGGCCGATCACCTACTTTTGTCAGTCTGCACAAAGTGTGGCATTCTGACCGGAGGTATGCACAAAGTGTGGCATACTGACCATCCGATTGTGGGGCCCAACGTGTGGTAACCCATAATCATTTCTTACGAGTGGTTGATTTTGTTGATCATGTATGGCTGGAATAGCTAAAACGCCACTCTTACTTTTGACTAATGTTTATTGCTTACCAATATTTCTCTTATAAAGATTTCGCACTTCGCATCCATGAACTGCTTTCACTAAACACCCAAAGCACACACGGACTTACTGAGATTTCTGTCTCATCACCTTTTTACTATGATTTCAGGTCGATCCTGTTGTGGGGATGAGTAGTTAGTGTAATCTACCTGGAAAGATATTGTTATCGTTTATTTATATGTATTGCTTTAGGGAGTTGAGAGTGGATAATTTTATGTATGGGTTTGTTTTGGAAATTCATGGATTTATTCTTAGAGTATTTTGGGATGTAATAAATTTTTTCTATGTTAAAGTATTATTTTATTCCGTTATTTTATTTGTGTAACCTAGTTATAAAGACCCCTTATCCTTTAGACGGGGCGACATCCCCGGCCCTGGTGGTCCTAGGTAGCGGAGTGTTACAACTTCACTGAAAAAGACCAATTGTATCTAAGTAAGTGATCTATGTGAATGGTGGCTTTCATAATAAGGTAGGATCACAAATTACTTAGCACATAAACTGTTATTCTTAACTAGATGATGAGAATGGGAATCTCATCATAATAAGATTATTATGTTGTGAATTTCAGGTAGGAAATGACTTACCTTTAACCAGTGAGTAGTCCCCTCACTTCATAACATAAACGTATTTCGAATACGTAGAACTGGATTTGTAACAGCGGTTTCTAAAAGTACTTATAGCAGTGGTAGGAAATGATTTACCTTTAACCATTGAGTAGTCTTGGTGAATTATTTCTTTTGGTACTACTCTTTAGCAGACTATCTAAAGAATTTCAAGGCCAATTCTTTCTCTCAATTGGCTTTTACCAAGACTTCAAGCACTAGTTATATTCCGAAAGGCTTAAAATCCAAGTATGAATGAAAAGAAGCTAGAGGCTTGTTGGATAGGAATATGAGGCTTCAAAAAGTCAGCCAGAGGAAGATTGTGTTGTTTAGACGCCTGCTACTATGCCTAAGCAACCGGTTACAAGAATTCATAGAGGTATATACTCTTCTACTGTACCTTTTTTTTTGTTTTGAATCGATTTTTATGCTTCTTGGTCACGACCCACCTACAATTAGTATCAGAGCCATATTTTAACAGCTTAGGAGCATATTTTGGTTGAATAAAATTGGTCAGATTGATTGTTTGATATCATGTATTGAGATCCTTCATGTTTTTGGTATAGGTAGATTAATTGTAAGTCTCGTAGTTGAGACATAGGCTTCTATAATGATTAATAGTTGAAGTATCGTGTAGGCCCAATGTTTAAAGGGTATAGCCACTTGTTTCAATTTTGTTTTAATTCAATCTTGATTGAAATCTGTAAACAAAAGTTGCCTGTAAGTGCCGTTGGAAGAAACCAAAAGATTACAAAAGAAGAACAGAGGAAAACAGAAAAAAAATGAAGGAGGACAGTTCTTCAGAGGGCGGCAGGGATGCAGTTTGCACCGATCCAGCCTCGGCTAGCATTAAGCCGAGCGCGGCAATGTGCAAATTGGCTGTGGCTCAAGGCACAAGAATATGCATGAGTCATGGCTGGCTGGACACCAGCCATGCGTGGCCAAGGCACATAGTGCCCAAGCCGGCCATGGCTTAGTCTCTTAACCAAGCTGCGATTCAGTTTTTTTGCCATGGGTTGGGTACGGTTTCTGGAATGGACGAGTTAATCTGGTTGAGAAGCTATGATCTAGTGTGGTGGGTGCATAAAGATAATGGAAAATTTTAATTATTTTCTTTTTAATTTTCTTGCATTTTTCTTTTTCGTTTTGGGTCTCATACCATGCAAAATTATTATTTTTTGCATAGTTAATATTTTTGGAATATTTTGTATGAAAATAATAGTAAGGGACTTACGATTAAATAAGATAATTAATTAATTAATATATTTAATTTTATTATTTGGACACCTAAGTTAAAAAAATAGAAAAGTATGAAAACGTTTACAGTTTTTTGGCATTTTATTTTCTTTTGTAAACCTATGTGCATGTTTTCTCAAAGCTAAAGTCTTGGGAATTTTTTGACAAAGAAAAACACTTTTTTTAATTAAATGGTTATTAGTGAGTAAATTTTAGCTGTATAGAAATTAATAAATTTAAATCCATCCCTTAATCAAGTTTTAATTAAAATATTAATTCCAAAATACACATACGAGTAAGTATACTCATTGCAAGTATAGTATAAGGAATTAACAAGTATCGATCCTCAAAGGAATAAGTACACACTAATTACATTTCATTCATTATTTAATCAACCCAATAAAGTGAGAAAATAATAAAAAAATAAAGAAATATATACAACTCAAGGATATAGGAATATGTGAATCATCTAGCACTTATCTCAAGTAATCATCATCTTGGCATCATGAAGGAATATAAAGTAAAATTCAATCGTTTTTCAAGTCATGAATCTACTTAGATAGATTCCACTTCTTTTCCAATCTATAGAATCACTATCTTTTGATTAAATTAGTAGATTTTCCAAGTAAACCAACATAACCAAACATGCATTAAACTCAATTCTTCATAAACATGAAATTAGCTAATAACCTTTTGTTCAAGATAAAATCAACTAATCTTTAATCACTTTAGTCCTTTAATCTTAACTTCGTTTCCCAAGTCCAGTAAGATTTGACAAATATGAAATTAATGCAATAAACTTCTAACTTTGTTTCCCAAGTCAATTAGAAGAACTAGCATCAATAACCAATGATAATAAGTAATCAGATACTAAAGATGATAAATAATTGATCAAATAACTAAATTAACACAAAATCATAAATCCCAAAATAATATCAAATTATAAATAAAATATTGAATACATCATAGATGAACCTTCTAATGCACAAGAACCTCGTAGATCTAGTAGGATACGTGTGGCATCTAAGAGATATGAATTTCTCATCAGTGACCACAATGACGTATTGTTCATAGATGAAGATGAGCCTACTACTTACAAGGATGTTCTGAATAGTTTAGAATCTGGCAAATGGCTTGAGGCCATGAAGTCAAAGATGGATTCCCTGTACGACAACCAAGTATGGACTTTGGTTGATCCACCCAAAGGAATTAAACCTATTGGGTGCAAGTGGGGTTTTAAGAAGAAAATGAACATGGATGGTAACTTAGTTACCTATAAAGTACGACTAGTGGAAGGGTTATCGTCAACAACATGGTATTGACTATGATGAAACCTTCTCGCCAGTAGCCATGTTAAAATCCATCAGGATACTCTTAGCCATTGCTGATCATCATGATTATAAGATTTGGCAAATGGATGTGAAAACAGCTTTCCTAAATGGAAATCTGATTGAGGAAGTGTATATGACACAACCTGAGGGTTTCACATCCAATGATAGCATAAAGGTGAGTAAGCTGCAAAGGTCCATTTATAGACTTAAGCAGGCTTTTAGGAGTTGAGAACCTCTGTTTTGATGAAACAATCAAAGAATTTGGTTTCATTCAAAACATGGATGGGCCTTGTGTATACAAGAAGGTTAGTAGGAGTGCAATCATTTTTTTACTGCTTTCTGTAGATGACATATTGCTAATAGAAAATGATATACCTGTCTTGCAAACGGTTAAAATTTGGTTGTCCAAACAATTCTTCATGAAAGACCTTGGAGAAGCAACCTATATTCTTAGAATAAGGATCTATAGAGATAGATCCAAAAGGTTGCTTGATCTTTCACAGTCTACATACATAGATAAAGTGCTAAAGAGGTTTAGCATGGATCAATCCAAAAAGAGATTCTTACCTATGTCACTTGGTGTAAGCCTTTCAAAGTCGATGTCTCCTAAGACACAAGTTGAAAGGGATCACATAAGTAACATTCCATATGCCTCGGCAGTTAGATCTATCATGTATGCTATGATATGTACAGACCCGATGTATCTTGTGCTCTCAGTTTAACGAGCAGATACCAATCTGACCCTAGTAAGGGTCATTGGGCGGCTGTAAAGAATATTCTTAAATACTTACGAAGGACTAAGGATATGTTCTTAGTTTATGGAGAAGATAATTTAAAAATAAACGGGTATATTGATACCAGTTTTCAATCTAACAAAGATGATTTCAAATCACAATCCGACTACGTGTTTACGTTGTGCGGAGGGGCAAAAAGTTGGAAAAGTTCCAAACAAGAGGCTATTGCCAACTCTACGATAGAAGCTGAGTACATAACCACTTCTGAAGCAGCTAAGGAAATCAAGATAGAGAGAGTTCCCACGGATGAGTACATAGTTGACCCGCTTACGAAAGCACTATCCCAAAAGAAACATGATTGTCATGTTAGTCATTTAATATTAGATACATGAATGATTGGGTCTAGTGCAAGTGGGAGTTTGTTTGTGTTGTGCCCTAGAAGCAATCACTTGTACATTGTATATGATATATTTTATTTTAATAAAAGGCATTATTTATCTTACAGTTTCTTTTGTTTACTTTCAAGTAATACAACTATTCGATAAAATTCCTAGTACAACACTGTGTTATGGAAATCATGATAGAGATCATGATATGAGATTTCTACTATATTGGATGGTGTTAATACTTAAATAGTCACTAGTCATAGTATTAATGAGACAGGACATCATTAATGCATTAAGACTAGCATGTGTTAGACTTCCTGATTTGATCAGGCGGTGGTTCTCATAACCGTGAGTATTGAGATACTCAAAGTTAACACATGGATGCTTGTTAATGGAATAAGTTCATTGGATGACATAGCTTTGAGATAATCACATGGATAACTATTTAGTGCCAGTGATATAATCTCAATATAGCAAACGTGCAAGTATCCTTAGACTTGAGATCTCCATGGTGCTTTGTTTGTTGAGCTTTGTACTTCGATTCCAATCTCCGGAGCTTGATCGAGGGCCGCCTATGGGATGGATATTGGGCACATTGTGAGGTAAATGAAAGTAGTTGAGATGGTCAATAAAAGATTCACCACTCCTAATAGTAGGGGCGAATATCTCACGGCCACTTGTAGGAATTACTACTCGAAAGTCCTTGGCCAAGGCGATTGTGTATTGGAAATAGTTTCAATTGATACACATCTAGAATAGTGGGTTCCTGGTATAAGTACTATTGTATTCAGACCAGAATTAATTTTGGAGAGAATTGTCACTAATTCCGTACTCCAAACCGAATGAGATATTGTATGGTGAAAGGAGTTAATTGCATGAAGTTTGTTATTGAAGGGTTCATGTCAAGCCACTTGACCTCCTGGACTCTTGGGTGGTCATGATGTGTTGTTAGATACCGCTCATGATTTGAGAATATGGGTTTATTAATTGATGAATTAATAAACCAATTCTGATTAGAATTAATTCTAATTAATTATGGATTATTAATATCAAAGACGTTTGGATTAATTCATATTCGCTACCAATTAACTGGAAAACCTAATAGGTCACACACAATAGATGATTATATACTCAAGATGTTGTTTGACAACATAGTGGGATTGATTGAGAGAAAGAGAACTTGTTGTGGATAAATTATAATTAGTTATAATTTGTGGTCCAAGTTGTAATTGTGAGAACTTGATGTTTCCAATTACAATTAGGAATTCTAATAGGATTAGAATTCTCAATTTTAGGAGGGAAAAATTTTGTGTAATATATAGTATATGTAACACACGAAAAACCCTAGCTGAAGAACACACAAAACAACAGCCATGAACATTCTCTCTTCTCTCTATCTCTCTCGATTTGATCTTGATCAAAGAATCCTAGCCGCCATCTTTTTCTGCTAGCACAGGAAAATTTTGGTACTTGAGTGTATCCTCTGTGTGGATCACTGTTAGAGATAATCACACACTGTGATTATAGTGGTTAGACGTTTAACTCACGTGGAGGTTGATCATGAGGATTGCTGGATCGCGCCCCAACTTGAAGAAGAAATTTTGTTCTTTGGACGATTACCCAAAAGTAAAAGCTGTTACCTTTACTCTCTTTATATCTTGTTTTCCACACATAGACGAGTCTTGGGATGGTATCTCGTTTTATTTTTCGCTGCGCTGTATACGATACAAGCCTGAGATACCCAACAATACTATCCCAGAACCCGCCTATGTGTGGAAAACAAGACATAAGGATAATAAAGGTAGTAGCTTTTTACCTTTGTCTGATCGTTCGAAGAACAAAATTTCTTTTTCAAGTCGAGGCGCGATCCAGCAATCCTCTTGTGCAAACTCCACGTGGGTTGAACGTCTAACCACTATAATCACAGTGTGTGATTATCTCTAACAGTAATTCACATAGAGGAATACTCAAACCCCAAATTTTCTGTGCTAGTAGAAAAAGATTACGGCTAGGGCTGGTTTTCAAGAACAATCGAGAGAGATAGAGAAAAGAGATGATTGTGGCTATGTTTTTCGTGTGAATCACCCTTAGATTAGGGTTTCGAGCAAATCCAATATATGTTTCAAAATCTATTGAAAATTTGAAATTCTAAAACAATTAGAATTTCCTAATTGTAATTGGAAACATCAAGTTTTCACAATTATAACTTGGACCACAAATTATAACTAATTATAATTTTTCCACAACAACTTCTCTTTCTCGCAATTAACCCCTCTATGCTATTAAATAACATCTTAAGTATATAATCTTCTTTTGTGTGTGACCTATTAGGTTTCCCAGTCAATTGGTAGCGAACATGAATTAATCTAAACGCCTTTGAAATTAATAATCCATAATTAATTAGAATTAATCCTATTAATTCTAATCAGGATTAGTTTATTAATTCATTAATTAATAAACCCATATTCCCAAATCTTGAGCGGTATCAAGCAACACATCATGACCTCCCAAGAGTCCAGGAAGTCAAGTGACTTGACATGAACCCTTCAATAACAAACTTTAGTGCAATTAACTCCTTTCACCATATAATATCTCATTCAGTTTGGAGTACGGAATTAGTGCCAACTCCCTTCAAAATTAATTCTGGTCTGAATACAATAATACTTGTACCAGGAATCCACTATTCTATATGTGTATCAATTGGAACTATTTCCAATACATAATCACCTTGGTCAAGGACTTTTCGAGTAGTAATTCCTATAAGTGACTGTGAGATATTCGCCCCTACTATTAGGAGTGGTGAATCCTTTTTTGTCCCTCTCAACTACTTTTGTTTACCTCATAATATACCCAATATCCATCCCATAGGCGGCCCTTGATCGAGCTCCGGAGATTGGAATCAAAGTATAAAGCTCAGCAAACAAAGTACCTTGGAGATCTCAAGTCTAAGGATACTTGCACGTTTGCTATATTGAGATTATATCATTGGCACTAAATAGTTATCCATGTGATTATCTCAAAGCTAGGTCATCCAATGAACTTATTCTATTAACAAGCATCCATATATTACCTTTGAGTGTCTCAATACTCATAGTTATGAGAACCACCGCCTGATCAAATAAAAAAATCTAACACATGCTAGTCTTAATACATTAATGATGTCCTGTCTCATTAATACTATGACTATGGACTATTTAAGTACTAACACTATACAGTGTAGTAGGAATCTCATATCATGATTTTCTTAACACAGTATTGTACTAGGGACTTTATCGAACAGTTATATTACTTGAAATTAAACAAAAGAAACTGTAAGATAAATAATGTCTTTTATTAAAATAAAATGTGTCATATACAATTTGTACTTATACAATTGTCATTATGTTTTATATAATAATATGAGGCTTTCCTTTCCATGAATAGTGAGTTTTGTTTTGTTGGTCATCAAGTACGTGACTTGATAGTAAAACCCTACAATGAATACAACGACTATTCTAAAACTGTCCCTGATCGATTATTATTATTGGAATAATAATAAATTAAGATTAGTATGTTTGTGACTTGATGGCTATGTTTTACTGGCCATGGATATTTGTGATATCGAGTCAAGACATAAATAAATGTTAGAGAACATTGTATTGGACATGACCCACTGTGAGAGTACTTCATGGAATATGTCATAAATACTTTCTAGCCATAATAATATTGAAAGTCCTTCGACCTAAATTCATCATAGTTTCTTACTTGATAAATTCTATATTTTGACATTGTCTAAAGTTGTCTTTAACCAGATAATAAATTAGACTACTGTTGGATATAGAATAAATCAAGGAGAGGAATATGATTGATTGTGAAGGAATTTGTCCCTCTCAGTTATGGAAGAGATATCCATGGGCCCCTTGATAAGTTAGACTGTTAAAATGCATGGCCGTGCTCAAATATATCAATCTGAGATATTGATATCATTTGTTTGAACAGTCTACTATGAAATCAAGAAATAATTGATTAAGCTTAATAAGGATGACATGCTCCGTGCCTTTTGCTTAATCTGGATATCGTGTGACAAAAGGACTAAATATAAAATTATGGTTTGGTTCAAAGAGATCACCGATCTTCATTTAACCTGGATAGTTATAATGTTTTGCTAGAAACCGCTTATAACTTGTGGGCCATTTAAATATGATTTAGGCACACTGCCAGTGTTAAATGAACCTATAGGGTCACACAATAAGCGAGCTTGTTAGGTTATTTTTCTAGTGACCAGGTTCGATGAATCTGGATGATATCCAGATTATAGGAATCTGACTCGGTAAAATAATTAGTTCAATTACCGAGATAATGGCAGAATCTTATAATATCAGTATTAATTTAATTTGAATTTAAATTAGAATATGATAAGATATTATTAGGGTTGGACTCTAAGAGGTTCGAGGGTTTTTAAGAAAACCCTAGCCGTCTTTTCAATAGTCCAATTTTTCGGTTGAGAACATTCGTGCCATTCTCTACCAGAAAAAAAAAACCTCTCAAACCCTAGGCGCTAGCACTCCCCGGGTATCGAGTGAGTTCACGGTGTGTATCCGATAGAGGACGTTCGCATACTGCAGCGTCTGGTGATTGTTCGGGTTGAACGTACAACAGCGCAACCAGAATCGAAGGATTTCGATTACAGCAACCAGAGGTAATTCTTAAAGCTTAGATCTTCTTAATCGTTTACTTGGGTCCTCGGGAGGGATTCGTAGATGTTTTCCGCGTTTAGAAGTCCACGAATCCTAACAAGTATTGTACTAGGGACTTTATCGAACAGTTATATTACTTGAAATTAAACAAAAGAAATTGTAAGATAAATAATGTTTTTTATTAAAATAAAATGTGTCATATACAATGTACAAGTGATTGCCTCTAAGGCACAACACTAACAGAAAATAGAACACCCTTAAAAATTACTCTTTACACTATAAGCAAACATAACTCTCAATCGTCTCCTTATTATCACAGCAGTCAACACAACCACCACCTCAACACCATAAGATAGCCAACAAAATACAACACAAGTTTCTCCAACAAATCTGTAAGAAATACAGCCATGGTCCAATTCCAAACACAATACCAATAGTCATGATCAATTCATAATACTTAATAGCCAATTAACAATGTAAAGTTCATTATCTCAATGCTAATTTAGACAGAAACAATTATCATATTGCTAGGTAAGCTCAAAATTATACCTAAAGAAGGCATGCTCAATAGCTTTCAAAAATATGCAAATCATAAATGGCATTAATCAAATATCATTGTCAATTATAGTTCTATCTAACTAAGCCTAAAAAATGTAAAATTTGCATTTAATCCATTCAACCAAACATATATAAGAATTTTCAGCCAAAAATACATTGAAAAATACCGAAAAATCAATATGAACAATTGAACCGTAAAAAGTGTAAAAAAATCATACCACAATAATCTCCAATGTATAGGCAATGATCCTATGCAAAAAGATTGAAGAAATTGTACACCAAATGGAATGATTGAAAAATGAATTTTGGAAGTAAATATCAGATTTTTCTTAGTTTTAATCCAAAACTTCAAGAATAAAGTGAAGATTTTGTGATTGAAAGGTGTTTTGGAGGTTTAGAAAGTGATTCGGCGGTATTTCAGAGTTGAACCCGACGATGGGCTGAGAGAAAAAACAAGGGAGATGAGAGTGTTTGAAAAAATAGCCAAGAAAGGGCCGTGGGTTGTCTTATGGCCGATTAGGCCTAGCACTGGGCCCAAGGACTGGCCTGGCGCTGTTCTGCCTCCGTTTTGCTGTCGGGCCATGCTGACCTAATGCTCGGGTCATTGTGTGGGCCCGACATTAGGTCAGCTCTTGCCAATTAAAATGTTTTTTTAAAAAAAATAATTAAATAAATACAAACAGTAATTAAAACATAAAATTACAAAGAGAATTCAATCTAAAAAATTAAAAAGATAACAAAATGAATGGAAACATACAAAACTTAAAAATATGTTCCCAAGCTTAAAGTAGTAAAAATTATCTTTTTTCACGGTCTTGGTCACGTAGATTAGTCTTAGCATTTCCTGCAAGTGAGCCCGCTTGACGATCTCCAAAGAGTTTGGCTAGTTGTCTAATATGATTCTCAAGGTTGTACCTGGATGGCTCCAAATTTCTCGTTGTAGCATCTACTCCTTGGAATCATGTTTTTGTACCACTTACCAACCGGTTAACCAACTCCTCCAATAATGGTTTAGCCGGTGGGACATTATAAGGCAAGGGCAGTTGAGTCCTAAAATTAGAAGAAGCTTACCTAGGTTGGTTTTGGTTATTCTACGAAAAGTTAAGATGATTCCTCCAACCCGGGTTGTAAGTAGTGCTATAGGGATTATCACCTTGTCGTCCATTGCCCACAAATGCCACTTGTTCTAATGACTCTTGCGATGACCCCATGTTTTAGCACTCATGATTTGGATGCCTTTCCCCACAAAAGTCGTAACTTACACTCATTTTTTGTCTGTGGGCAGGAGACATCATCATTGTTCCATCTTTTATGTTAGTGCCTCTACCTTGGCCTCCAACACTGCCATTGCATCCATCTTGTGTACATCATGAATATGAGCTCTTGACCGTGAACTCCCCCAAGCATAGTTGTTTGTTGCCAAAGTTTCAATCAAATCAAAGACCTCTTCCGAGGTTTTAGAATTAATGGATCTTCCTACAGATGCATTAACTAATTGCCTAGTAGCAAAACTTAAACCACAATGAAAGATTTGCATTTGTATACCTAGATTGAACTCATAATGAGGACACTTTCTAAACATCTCTTTAAACTTCTCCCAACACTCAAAAAGATTTTCAAATTCTAACTGTTGGAAGGCAAAAATATTGGTCCTAAGTTTGGATGTTCTAGCTGGGGGAAAGTATTTTGCCAAAAAATTTTCAGCTAAAACGTTCCAAGTGGTAATGGATCTGGCTGGCAAAGATTTTAACCACGATTTCACTCTATCTCTCAAAGAAAATGAAAAAAGCCTTAGTTTGATGGCATCCTCATAAACACCATTCATTTTAAAAGTATCACAGATTTCTAAAAAACTCATAAGATGGGAATTAAGATCTTCCTTAGGTAGCCCATTAAATTGTACTATGTTTTGGATCATTTAGATTATGTTGGACTTTATTTCAAAGTTGTTGGCCTCTATCCTAGGTCTCATAATACTCGAGCTTGTACCCAAAATTGCGGGTTTCACAAAATCATCCATAATCCTCCTATTACCACCATTACTACCATTGTTGGGTTGGTTGACCTCCATGTCTTTCCTTACCCTTTTGCTTATAACCTTTCTGATATTTGTGAGGGTTTTCTTGATCTCAAGATCAAGGTTTACTATATTGCCTTTGGATCGTCGAGTCATACACTAAATGCAAGGTCTACAGAAAACAGAAAATAATGAGATTATAGAATTTACAAGTTAAATAGTTAGTACATATTTACAATTTAAGTTAGAAAAATTGCAACATGTAGGGACATCAAATTACAAGTATACAAGAAAAAAAATTATGTCACATATTCATACAAGGAATATATATACATATTTATATATTCACATATAGACATATAAACATATGAGCATGGTTAAACCAACAAAATCCAAGCTTTTCATGATACTGTTCCTGGCAATGGCGCTAAAAACTTGATACGTAAATTTTGGGTGTATTAAAATTAATAAATTTAAATCCATCCCTTAGTCAAGTTTTAATTAAAATATTAATCTTAAAATATACATACAAGCAAGTATACTCATCGTAAGTATAGTATAGGGAATTAACGAGTATCGACTCTCAAAGGAACAAGTACACACTAATTACTTTTCATTCATTATTTAACCAACCTAATAAAGTGAGAAAATAATAAAAAGAAAAATAAAAAAATATATACAACTCAAGGATGTAGAAATATGCAATTTAGATAACTATCCTTAAAAACATGATAATGAATCATCTAGCAATTATCTCAAGTAATCATCATCTTGGCATCATGAAGGAATATAAAATAAAATTCAATCGTTTCCCAAGTCATGAATCTACTTAATAGATTCTACTTCTTTCCCAATCTATGGAATCACTATCTTTAAATTAAATTAGTAGATTTCCTAATCAAACCAACCTAACCAAAATGTGCATTAAACTTAATTCCTCATAAACATGAAATTAGCTAATAATCCTTTGCTCAAGGTGAAATCAACTAATCTTTAATTACTTTAGTCCTTTAATCCTAACTTCCTTTCCCAAGTCCATTAAGATTTGAAAAATACGAAATCAATATGATAAACTGCTAACATCGTTTCGTAAGTTAATTAGAAGAACTAGTATCAATAACTAATGATAATAAGTAATCAAATACCAACGATGATAAATAATTGATCAAATAACTAAATTAACACAAAATCATGAAGCTCGAAATAAGGTCAAATTACAAATAAAATATTGAACATATCATTGTTTAAGAATAAGAAAACAAAGGTAAAAAAAAAAAAAAACACTCATAGAAAGCATCATTCTTCTCATTTGAAGATTCTCTTGAACAACCCTTATTGAATGGTGAATCTCTCATCTTTTAAGTGATTGGAATTTTTTATCTTGGATTCACTCTCTTTCTCTTGTGTTTTCTCTTAGTTTTATAGGCTTCTTTGATACCAAATTCATTGCTTGAGGAGTCTTGGCCGGGTAGGAATTAGAAAATACAGAAATTTTTGAAAAATTCTCAAATTCGCTCACAAAATTTTTGTGTTCCAGAGCGGACCTAGCGCTAGGTCCCTTCGACCCACTTGGCGCCAGGTGTGTTATGTTTTCCTCCTAAGTTTTGCTCTATTTTCAGTGGCCAGACCAAAATGGACCTGGCACCTAGTCCCCTTGCTAGACCTAGCACCGGGTGTATGCTGGAAATTTTTCAGTTTTGCTCGAAATTAATTCAAATCTACACAAATTCATCAAAAACACTTTCTACAAGCAAAGTATCAAATATGAAGGAATATACCTAGTTATTATAACAAAAGTGTCTCAAATTAACCTCAAATAACTAGGAAAATAATGATAATTTTAGCCCATATCAGTTATTTTTAGCTTAAAAGAAAAATTAATCCCTAGTTATTCTCTCAAAGGATTTTATCGTTAACATAAAGAATATTTTGGATATTTTTAAGTTAAAAGGAAAAAAATTATTTTAATTTATTTTTACTAGAAAAATATTTTTTTCAAATGAAACTTGAGACCAAAGTCTCTACGAAGTTTTAAAAGAAAATTTTTAAAATCATTAAGTTTCTTAACTAGGTAAAATTAATCCATAGAAAATCTCTTAAATGATTTTACCTTGATATAGAGATTTATGGGTTTAGATAATTTACAAGATTTAAGGGATGCTTAATGGGATATTTTCAAAAGGATATTTTTTGAAAAAAAAAAAAAAACTTGTTTTGAAATACTAAGTGGGAGAGAGATTCTAATGGCCCCACAGCATCTATAACGGTCCTCATTAGAGATCTTGGTTCCCCTCGTGTTTCCATGGGAGTGAACTCGTATGGGATGGGAATTCCACAAGGATTTAGATCTAATAGATAGATATAATTGATACTCGAAACACGTACTGTAACACCCTGCTACCTAGGCCCGCCAGGGCCAGGGATGTCGCCCCATCCAAAGGACAAGGGGTCTTTATAACTAGGTCACACAAATAAAATTACGGAATAAAAATAATACTTTAACTTAAAAATTTATTACAACCCAAAATACTTCAAGAATAAATCCATGAATTCCCAAAACAAAACCATAAATAAAATTATCCACTCTTGTCTCCCCAAAACAATACATAGAATTAAATGACAACAATCTCTTCCAAGGCAGATACTACTAGCTACACATCCCCACAGTAGGATCGACCTGAAATCATGGTAAAAAGGTGATGAGACAGAAATCTTAGTAAGTCCGTGTGTGGTTTGGGTGTTTAGTGAAAACAGTTCGTGGATGCAAAGTGTGAAACCATTATAAGAGAAATATTGGCAAGCAATAAGCATTAGTCAAAAGCAAGAGTAGCGTTTTGGCTTTTCCAGCCATACATAAGTAACAAAATCAACCACTCGAAAGAAAGGGATATGGGTTACCACACGTTGGGCCCCATAACCAGTCAGAATGCCGACACTTTGTGCAGACTGACAAAAGTAGGTGGTCAGCCTACTGGGCAAGATACTCCTCCTTCTCTATACCCAAACAACCACCGGGTGTCCATTCCGGCAAAACACAGTCACTTGTCTGAAAACAAACTGCTAGCTCGGACCGGCACGACTCACTGGACTGACATCTTATCCAGGATGGACTCACCCCTCAGAGGTGGCCACCTACTGAGAGACTTACCCTAAACCTTTACAGACTAGTCCTAGTAGTCCACCCTTATTGAGTACTCAACGACGTTTCCCACTTAGGATAAAATGAACAAAGCATTGCTCTCCATGAAAATGGCAATTTAAGGGTTTCCAAAGTTTTGGGAGAAATCAGTTTTAGAAAGAGTTTTAAGTTTGGAAAATCTGCTCATTAACTTTTAAATAATTTAAGTGTTGGAAATAAGAACGAATTCAACCCTCAATTGCCTTCAAATAAACGAGTGTCCATACACTCCATATTTGGCTTGCCATAAGGAAAACATTTCACATCGATCAAGTTTTATGCAGGAGCTTACCTGGTTCTTGCTCACAACAACAAGGTCTCCAACAGCTGACCTAACCCCACATGGGCAAATACAAATCACAATCAATTCCAAGACTCAATCCACTTCCTCAATTTTAAATCAACTCCACTTACTACTACCATGATCCTAGTGTCCCAAGCTTTAAGGCCAAACAATAAATAAATAGGTTTGTAGGTTGGGCCTAATTTGATATTTAAAATAATTAATGGTTTGGGAAATAAATTCTAATAAGTTGAAAGTTTAAATCTTGCTAAGAAAAATTCAGAGTTTACTTGATCAAGAGTCCTAGGTAGTAATAAGTAAAACAATGATTTAATAATAGTTTAGTTGTTAGAAAATAATTGGTTGCTAAAACTAGTTGAGATTAAATTTAATGAGTCTTGCTTGGAAAATAGTAAGTAAACTTTTAAAAAGGGATTTGATTTAATAAATATTTTACTAATTATAATTATTTCCAAAAAAAAGGCTTTAATTGATTTCTTTATTTTAAATAATATTTCTTTATTTTATTTTCTAGCAAAAATTATTATTTATTTGACTAAAATATCTTTTATGTATATAATAATCGAAATCTACCCCTCCTAGGTTTTTTTTTTTCGAAATTCACTAGGAAAATTTTATATCATTAAATATTTTATTTATGAAATAAAATTAGTTTAGGGACAACTAGATCATGATCAAATTTCTATGGCTAACCACAATCAAGAACATATGCAATCCTTCCATTCATCAAATCATGCAAATCATGCACATAAGCATAGATCTAAATTTATTAAGACATGATCTAACCTCTACTAGCATAAATATGATCATGGCTTCAATAATCTAACATGCATATAAATCCTATTCACCAAAGGTGGCATGATCCCTAGCATACTTCATCCCAAATACGACCTATGGCATGCATCAAACCTCAAATCATCATACAACCAACCGAGATAATCATTCCATGCATAAATCCCATCTCCTTCACAATCATACAAATGTTCATGCTTCAATCTCAACAATATATATATACTCGAATCCTATCACCATCCACCTACTATCAACATCATCCTAGAGACATGATTCTAGAGTTTAAAAGAAGGATTGAAGGGATTTACTTGATCGATGAATGCTTTGAAGGAGTTTAGAATAGATCTCAACTCCTTGATGCCTAACTTTGTCCAAGGGAGATGGCGAAAACATGGTCATGGGGAAAAGGAGCCATCCGGCCATGAGAGAGAGAGAGAGAGAGAGAGAGGAAAAGAAACCATTAGCATGTTTACACACATAGGTTCTCATTAGAGATCAAGATTGGAGGAAATGAAGTTGTTAGAATAAATTTATCTTGAAGGTGTTCTTGTCCTTCACAGAAATTTCTGGTTTTGATCCGAAGTAGCAAGATGATTTGTGGAGTTTGATGTTAAGAATGGGGTTGATGGACTCACGGCAGTGAGTAGGTCAAATCTGGAAGTTTTAGAGAGGATTTGAGATGGTTTGGAGGGGTATTAGGTGAAGGAAAGAGGTAGGTGTTCTTGGTGTAGTGTGTGTGTTCTTGGAGGTTGAGAGAATTCGAGAAATTGGATTTGTATAGCTGCCGAAATTCTGTGAGAGCTAGGGCTGGCCGAATTTCTGTAGAGTTTAGGAAGTTGTTTCTCTGATTTGGAAGGGAAAAGGAAAGGTTAGTTGTTACAATCCTTGAAGAATATTTTTAGGAAGTGAATTTTGAAACTAAATATTCCAAGAATATCTTGATTGTTGGAGAGCTTTGGAAGTCTGCCATGGCCGATTGTTTGAGCAGAATTTCGGTGGGATTAATGCTAGTTTATGGAAGCTTATGGTGGCCGAAAGTAGGGTGCTCAATGGTGAAGAAGAAGTCTGGTTATTTGGGGAATGCATTATGGAAAGTTGCTAAATAAAGGTGGCTGGAATTTTGAAAATCAATCAAGCATAATTGTAGGGATTTGTTGGAGAGATTTTCGGACAGCCATTGCTGAATTTCGTGCAGAAGCTTAAGGGAAACAATGGAGCGTTGTTACTGGAGGTTTAAGGAAGGTTTATGCAGAACATGGGTGGTGTTTCAGTTAGAAGAAGATTAGGAAACAAAGCTGAAAAATTTTCCTGCACAGAATTTCGCTGGGCAGAAATTTTCTGGACAGATTTTTGGCTGCCATTTCCAGCCAACTTGCAGAGAGTTTGAAGGGAATTTCGGGGGTATTCAAGGCTGGTTTCCAGCCTTCTTCATGGAGGAAAAACATGCCTAAGGTGCTGCACAAAATCTGGAAGATAACAGCTTGGTTTTGGACTCTCAAAGTGGCGATTTGTACAAGAGTTTTTCCTGTTGTTGCTCCAGCTTTGAGCAGTCCGAAAATGGCCAGGAAATTTAGATTGCAAACTGATCCTAAAGACCATTTCTCTGGCAGCATTTGGGAGGGAATGTTAGCTAAGAAACTCGACACTTTCAAGGCACAATAAGCTGGAAAATTTCAGCTCATTCCAAGAAGAAAGATGAACTAGTTAGAGTGAATTTTTAGCAAGCTCACTAGAGGGATATTTTTTCCTCTTGGAATTTCCCACAACTCTTCCACATTTTTCAGACCATAAGAAGTCTTTTACTAAGACATTTTGATCCTACAAGATCACAGCACTTTACTGAAATTTTCAGAAAGAAAATGGCTAGAATCACTTGATCAAACTAATGAGCTGAGAATTAAGGAAAATCAAAGATCAAGGGAAAATGAATTCCCTTTAGGAAATTCGAGTAAGGTAAGGGAGTAGAATGAGGTTACTCCTAACATGTCTCTCTTAGGATATCATCCCTACCTTACTCCAAGCTTATAAGGTCGAAATTATTCTTCCCCAAGCAAAAAAATAAAATTTAATCAAGCTAAAGCTTCTATGATGGAATTCGAACCCAAGACATCAAGAATTGATTCCAAAGCTCTAACCACTAAACCACAACAACTCTTGTTGTTATTTCCACTAGAAAATTAATTCCTATTTAATCCTCAAGCTATCTTCCTATTTTCACCTCATGCAAAAATTACCATTTTGCCCTTCTCACTCAATACTCACCAACAAGGATTCAAGGCAATAAAACTCAAATCCAAAGCACATAAAAATCATATAAAAATATATTAAATCATGAAATAAGGCATGATATGCATCCCAACCCCTTACTCTAAGGTTGGTCTTGACTGGGGTTTCGCACGTACTATAATCGGTCAGCCCACGTTGGAGGTCATAGTATGAGAATTGTCTATAGAAAATAAGAAGAAATGGAAATCCCCTAGATTAAGTTATCTTTTGAATCATTACCTAGAAGAATAGTTGATTTGTGGTGATCAACACATTTAGCTTAGGAAATTCTTAATCTTCCTAAAAAGCTATGTCAATTCTTCTAAGAGCCAAACTGATCATATTAAAGATAATAGTGATATAGTTAACTATTATTTATTTTAGTACGAGGATAAAATATACAAATTATTTGTTTTTCACAAATTGAGATTTTTTTTTTTCATTTTCGATTTTTAAAAAAGGTTGGTGGAGGTTCTTTCAATCCTTTTATCATTAGTATTCAAGAGAATAAGCTAATGGGTCCAAATTATGTAGACTAGACAAAAGGAACTTGGATATAATATTCACCGCAGAGGAGTATAAGTATGTACTATATGAAATTTGCCCTATTATCAGGGAGGGTTCTACACAGAAGAGTGTGAGGCTAAAAAGGCATAGAAGAAGGCCGACAAAATGGTTTGTTACTACATGTTGGCCTCCATGTCTAGTGTGCTTCAATCCAAATATAAGCATATAGCTACTGTTTATGATATTAACACGTCACTGCCACTATGTTCACTAATAAAAGCCAGCTTATAAGGTAGGAGGCTCTTAGAACGATTGTAAGTACCAAAAAAAGCTGAAAAGTGTTATTTAGGGAGCATATACTCAAAATGATTGCTGTTTTCAAGAAAGCGGAAGTCTTGGGAGCTGTGATTGACCCCGAGAGTTAAGTGGATATGGTTTTCAAATATTTTCTAGGCTCTTTCATTCAATTTAAGTTGAATTACAATATAAATAAGTTAAACATAAGTTTAACAGTGGTTAATAAAGGAACTCTAGGTGGCAGAGAAGGTCATGAAGCCACAGTGCAAGGCTTTGATTGCTAAGACATCTTCTTCTAGAATTGGGCCAAGCCTAGAAAGTTCAAAAAGAAGAAGGGAAATGCAGCAGTCTAACCCAAGTCCCAACCTAACAAAGACACGTACTTCAAGTGTGACGAGAAGGGACCTAGAAAAAGGAGTGTCCAAATCTTCAAGCTAAAAAAAATCCTACAGGTAATTTTTGCTATTTAGAGTCTATATCAATAGTTAGATCAACTTCCACTTAGATTGTTGATTATGAAACCACTAATCATATTTGCAACTTCTTGAAGGGGTATAGAAATATAAGAAGACTCCAGAAGGACGAATATGAACTCCGCATAGGAAATGGAGTATAAGTGTGGGCACAAACAGTGGGAGTGCTAGAGCTTCAATCTGATTGTAATAGAATAGTTATTTTGAATGTATTTTATATGTACTAGATTTCAGATAGAATTTGATTTTAGTTGCAAGACTAATAAATTATGGTTATTCTGTTTCTTTCCATTCTTGTACTACTATTAATAAAAATGGAGAAATTTTATATACTGGACACTTTTATAGAAACTTATTCTTTATATATCCTATTAACATTCAATTAAGCAACGTTTAAATAGGAAGTAAAGAATGTTAGGCTTATCTCAAGCCATATACATTGACAAGATATTGATAAAGTTCAACATTGACTCATGCAAGGGAGTACTAATCTCTTGCAGACATAGATTGTCTCTTTCTTCAAAAGACTGTCCTAATTTTCAAGAAGAAAAATGTAGGATGAGTAGAATTCTCTACACTTCGGTTGTGGGAAACCTCATGTATGCTATGTTTTGTACTAGATCAGATATCTGTTTTGTCGTAAAGTTAGTCAGTAGATATCAATCAAACTCCAGGGAGCTTCATTGGCAAGCTCTAAAGCATATTTTCAACTACCTCAATAGAATGAGAGATTATTTGTTGGTTTATAGGGCTGATGAGTTGATTCCTATAGGATACACCGACTCAGAGTTCTAGGCAGATAAGGATGAGGGAAATCCACTAGTGGATATATCTTCACCTTGTCTAGAGGAACTATTTCAAGAAAGAGTATTAAGCAATCTTGCATTGCTGACTCAACCATGGAAGATGAGTATGTGACAGTTTCGAAGGCATCCAAGGAATTAATCTGGCTCCAAAAGTTCCTCACAGAACATGGAATCGTGTCACAGATGGACAAATTAATTGCGTTCTATTACGATAACACAGAGCAGTCTCGCAATCTAAAAAGGTGAGGAACTATAAAAAGGGAAAGCATATAGAGAAGAAGTACCACCCGATTCAAAAATTTATTCAGAGACAGAAAATCGTGGTTGAATAAATAGCCTTGGAGAATAATTTAACTGATCTATTCATTAAGCCTTTGGTTGAGAGAGTCTTTAAAAGACTTTTAGACACCATAGGGGTAGGCACCTATGGACTTATGTAGTCTTAGAGTGCAATTGGAAGATTTTTGGAATATATGCCCACTAAGACTGTATTTCTGATGTAATTTTAATAAAATTAGTAAAAATTTTATTTTCACAAATTATTTTTATTTTCTCATTTTAATTTTTGCATGACTTCATTGGAAAAGACCCATTATGTTTAAATAAGTGGTCCATGTGGATTGTGGTCTTTTACAGTAAGGTATAGATCACGGGTTACCTAACACATAAATTGTTGTTATTAACCAGATAATGAGAATGAGAATCTCATCATGATATATTTGTTATGTTGTAATTTTAGGTGGGGAATAGCTTACCTTTAGACAGTGAGTAGTCCTCTCACTTCTTAACATAAGTGTATTTCGAATACGTAAAACTGGACCTGTAGTAGCGGTTTCTAAAAGTACTATATGGTAGAAACCTAAATTACTACTGCTACAATGAGGACTTATACCCTATGGCTTGAGTATAGGTTGGTGGTTTGATGACACTGGGAGTGTATTCTTTAATATATTATAGTTTAGGTTCTATCGTAGGACCAATATACTTGTATGTTAGGTATATGTGACTAGTTAATTAAGACAGATTTGTATAAAATAGCTTTTACACTATATCACCTATTTAGATTGTTTGAATGATCTAATAATCCAGGACCCTGGGAAACATAACTTGGATGTTTGCTTTAGATAACTCCTTAGGAAAGCAAAAACATTCTAAGAAGTCATGGATCATTATATTGGAGGTCTAAGGATGTTAGATGTTATTTAGAGAAGTGTTAGTACACTTTTCCTCTTTAAATGTATTTCATTACGTAGGGGTATATTTGTCATAACACTTGTAGGTTGGAAATTTTGCTACACGTAACATTGTCCTTGGGGTCAATATTTTCTTATGGTGATATCATAAAATATTTAAAATGTAAAATATAACTATTTTTATAGTAGGGGTATTTTGGTATTTTGGTCATTCTAATGGCCAAGAAAATATGTCTTTTGGTTCTCGGAATAATTTATAAGTCCTGATGGTTTTAGGTTGAGAAATTGGTCTTGGAAAATAATGGGGTTTGTTTTATTAAATTACGCTAATTTATTTATTGGATTAGAATAAAATAAAATGGTCCAATGAGGGAATTAATTAATTAGTTTAGTTTAGTGAGTTAATTAATTGTTCAAGGCTTGAGCCCAGAATGAATAATTAGAATTAACCTAGGTCTAAATTATAATAGACTACAATATTAGACTAGTTTATTTGAGTTGCATAATTAATTATTTATTGGGCTATTTACTTAGTTCTAGTTTAAATAATTAATTTGGTCCAATAGCTCAGGCCAGGGCCCAAAAGGTTAGGCTCGAACCTGTTTAGCTTAGGGCTAACTAGTTCGGAGTTGGTTGAGGAATGTAAGTTTGGTTCAATTTTTTGAACTCCGGGATGATAGCTAGAGAGGATATCAGATGATAAGTTTGAAATGACCATGAATACTTCAAGGCTATCGGGGTTCTGATATTGTTGATGAGACTAAAAAAATTCACTCAATTGGGGGTTGGGCCTTTTCTCTTGTCTGTGATTCTCTCTAAGTTTTTTCTCTGTGTGTCAGTTTTTCCAAAAGACACAAAATCAGAGAATTACTTCTTTTGGTATTTCTTTTTACTAGATTGTCAAGAGGATATTCAAGTCCAATTTTTTCTCTCAATTGTCTTTCACTAAGTGTTCAAGCACCAGTTATATTCTAAAAGGGCTAAAGCTAAGCATGAATGAGAAAAAGCTAGAGGCTTGCTAGACAGGAATCCGAGGCTTCAACAAGTCAGCCAGAGGAAAATCGTGTTGTCTAGATGCTTACTACTATTCCTAAGCAACTGGTTAGCAGAAATCACAGAGGCATATACTCTTCTATTGCACTTTTGTTTTTTGTTGAATCTACTTTATATGCTTCTTGACCACGATCCACCTATAGGAGCAAGGTAATGAAGCATTGAGAATTAATCAAGTAAGGAAGATTAGCAATGGCATGTGGGCTAGTGTATCGAGCCGTATTGATCCTGAACCGCGATCCGAACTGGCCGCAATATAGTAGGTTGGCCCTAGGGTGCAGCCCAGGGATTTTAATCCCTGGCCCACCACGGCCTAAGGACCGATGGGCCGGCCAGTCTTGGGAAGCCGTAATATAACGGCTCTCCAATTTGTTTTTTACATTTTGACCCCCAAACGGTCAAAACAATTTTATTTTTTACATTTTGACCTCCAACGGCTATATTCTCTCTCTTAACCCCCCAAAACTCTATAAATACTCTAAATTCACCCTAAAACTCATCAAAACACTCTCTAACTCTCTTCAACTCCTTCCAATTCTCTCTAACTCTCTTATTTTCATTCATTTTTCTCTCAAAATCCTTAAATCTCTTCATTTCCTGTGCAAAAAGTGTTAGAATAGAATTTATTTATTTATTTATTTAATTCTTCAAGCAAAGTCTTCATATTTTGGAAGATTATTGAGTGGCGGAATAGTAGATAGTTCAAGTCTTAAAGAAGACAAGAAGTAAAGCTCCACAAAGTGTTATTGTTTTTTGCCATCAACTAGTTAGTATTTCTTAATATTACATTATTATTTTTAAAATTTATTAATTTCTTATTTTTTTTAGTTATTTGTTTATTTTTTAAATTAATTTACAAGTTATTTATATTTTTCAATTCTCTTATTTCATTATTTGTTAATGCTTTATTTTATTTTTTTTGAACTTTTATTTGAATTTTAATTGATTTTTTTTATTTAGAAATAATGGATCCAAATCAATATCATTAGTTTTCTTCATCATAATTATCTACACATTCTAATTTTAATGTAGATCTAGCCTTAAATTTAATAAATAATGGAATAGGTAATAAAAATGAAGGCCCTAGTAGGCCTAGCGTTAGTATTTCACAATCACAACTAACTCCAACTATTAATCTTAATGAATCTAATATGAGTTAGGATGATAGTGAAACTTCGGAAGTTATAGCTAAAGCAAAAATATCTATGGTTTGGAATCTTTTTGAAAAGGATAATGATAATGATAGGGCAACATGTAAAATTTGTAAAGTGATATATGCACATAAGAAGACAAGAGAGACAAGAACATTAATTAGACATATAAAAGGCCATATAATAATTAGTTAGAAAACTTACTTAAATAACAACAAATCCATACTACAAGTAGTCAAATTTTAGATAATTTTCAATATGATCATTAAAAAAAATAAAAGTGGATTTGATAAAATGGTTGTTCAAACTAAATTACATTTTAATTTTGCAGAAAATTCACATTATGAACAATACATGTAATACAATTACCAACCTGCATGGAAAAGGATTTCAAGAATAACATTAAAAAAATGATATAATAAAGATATGTAAAGAAATAAAATAGTGTCTTATTGTTATATTTGATTCTTACAATTGAAAATTTGCTCTTACTTGTGATTGTTGGACTGTAATTTCTGATGAGTCTTATTTGTGCATTACATGTCATTAGATAGATTATGGTTGGTTAGTACAAAAAAGAATTATTTGAATATCCTCATGTAGGTACTAATATTACTAGAATGATTACTCAAACATGTTGTAAATATAAAATTTTAGATAAAATTATAATATGTTGATGATATTATTAATATAATTAAAAATATTATTTTATTTATTAAAACTTTTTCAACTAGGTAACAAAATTTTAAGGCTTTATGCCAAGAACAATGTATTTCTTTTAAAAAAATTAGATTAAATTATAAAACTAGATGGAACTCAACTTTGGATATGTTTGAAAGTGCTGTAACTTTTCAAAATCAATTTATTGAATTTTGTAATAGTTACAATTTTCAAATTCAACTCCTTGAAATTCATTTTGAAAATTGTATTGCGCTTTTCATATGTTTATTTATTTTTAAAGAAGCAACTGAACTATTATCAGGATCTTATTATCCCACTACTCATAATATTCTTCCAACATTTTGTTAGCGTTGTACCCTAGAGGCAATCACTTGTACATTGTATATGACACATTTTATTTTAATAAAAAGCATTATTTATCTTACAGTTTCTTTTGTTTACTTTAAGTAATATAACTGTTCGATAAAGTCCCTAGTACAACACTGTGTTAAGAAAATCATGATATGAGATTCCTACTACACTGGATGGTGTTAGTACTTAAATAGTCCCTAGTCATAGTATTAATGAGACATGACATCATTAATGCATTAAAACTAGCATGTGTTAGACTTTCTGATTTGATCAAGCGGTAGTTCTCATATCCGTGAGTATTGAGATACTCAAAGTTAACACATGGATGCTTGTTAATGGAACAAGTTCATTGGATGACCTAGCTTTGAGATAATAACATGGATAACTATTTAGTGCCAGTGATATAATCTCAATATAGCAAACGTGCAAGTATCCTTAGACTTGAGATCTCCAAGGTACTTTGTTTGCTGAGCTTTGTACTTTGATTCCAATCTCTGGAGCTCGATTGAGGGCCACCTATAGGATAGATATTGGGTACATTGTGAGATAAACAAAAGTAGTTGAGAGGATCAATAAAAGATTCACCATTTCTAATAGTAGGGGCGAATATCTCATGGCCACTTGTAGGAATTACTACTCGGAAAGTCCTTGGCCAAAGCGATTGTATATTGGAAACAATTGCAATTGATACACATCTAGAGTAGTGGGTTCCTGGTACAAGTACTATTGCATTCGGGCCAGAATTAATTCTAGAGGGAGTTGGCACTAATTCCATACTCCAAACTGAATGAAATATTGTATGGTGAAAGGAGTTAATTGCACTGAAATTTGTTATTGAAGGGTTCATATCAAGCCACTTGACTTCCTGCACTCTTGGGTGGTCATGATGTATTGCTAGATACCGCTCATGATCTGAGAATATGGGTTTATTAATTGATGAATTAATAAACCAATCCTGATTAGAATTAATAGGATTAATTCTAACCAATCTTGATTAGAATTAATAGGATTAATTCTAATTAATTATGGATTATTAATCTCAAAGACGTTTGGATTAATTCATGTTCGCTACCAATTGACTAGGAAAACTAATAGGTCACACACAATAGAGGGTTATGTACTCAAGATGTTATTTGATAACATAGTAGGGTTGATTGAGAGAAAAAGAAGTTGTAGTGAACAAATTATAATTAGTTATAATTTGTGGTCCAAGTTGTAATTGTGAGAACTTGATATTTCCAATTATAATTAGGGAATTCTAATAAGATTAGAACTCTCAATTTTAGCTAGATTTTTTGTGTGATATAATGGATACACACGAAACCCTAGCTAAGTGTGATTGTCATGCCACACAACTAAGACACACAATCTTCTCTCTCTCTCTCTCTCTCTCTCTCTCTCTCTCTCTCTCTCTCTCTCTCTCTCGTTTTACTGAAAACGAAAATAGCCCTAGCCAACTTACTGTTTTTGCTAGCACAGAAAACTTCTTGCTTGAGTATTCTTCTGTGTGGATTACTATTAGTGATAATCACACCCTGTGATTATAATGGTTAGACGTTCAACTCACGTGGAGGTTGATCACGAGGATTGCTAGATCGCACCTCGACTTGAAGAAGAAATTTTATTTTTCGGACGATCAAACAAAGGTAAAAGCTACTACCTTTATTATCTTTATGTTTTTTTTTTCTACACATAGACGGGTTCTGGGATGGTATCTCATTTTATTTTCCACTACGCCGTATAGGATACGAGCTTGAGATACCTAATACATTTGCTAAGGTAGCACATATTTTTAGTGAGTATATGGAGCATCTCCAATATGGTTATTTTATGATAAGTATGTTTGAAAAATATAAAAAATATTATAAAGATATTCCTATTTTATATTATATGGTATTGTGTTTAGATCATCGAGTAAAAATTACTGAATTTCATAGTATTATTGAATATCTTTACGAAATATTAGATTTTGATGAATCTCAAACTCTTAGACAATGTACAATAAAAGATATCAAAGATAAAATGGCTAAAACTTTATCTGATATGTATAATTTGTTTGCGTTTGAGTCTTCCTGTTCTAGTTCTGCTACTTTAAGTAGGCAAGGTTCATCATCATCATCATCATTATTTAGAAGTCAATTTCAGCCATCACGAAGATCTACCTTTTCATTTTTTATCAGCATTTAATCCGTGGGGTATTATAAAGCGTAAAAAAAAGATCATCTACTACCTATAATAAGTAGCCATTTACGAGATATAACATCTGATAGAAAATGAGGATCAATAGTTTGACATTTGTGGTTTGTGAAAGGATCATGTAAATCAATATCTAATTTTATCTAAAATGGCATGTGATCTTTTGACACCACCTATCTCCACAGTACTATCAGAAAGTGTCTTTAGTGAGAACGCTAGAATAATTGATGAAAGAAGATATTGATTGGCTCCTCATACTTTGAAGATGTTAATTTGTTACAGTAGTTGGTTCACCATCGAAGATAGAATGACTAATTTATGGATTATTGATGATGACTCAGATGAAGAATGGGGTGAGTGAAATAGTTAGTTTAGTATTTGAATAATTATGAATTTAGGATAAATAATAAATGTAATTGTTTAATTTTATTTTTAAGATATTTATTTTATTTTAAAATTTTGATCATTGTAATATTTTAAAGAGGTTTAGGCATCAAGCCCATTCTTATGTAATATTTATTTTATTAATTAATAAAACTAATAGGAGACCAAGTCAAATCCTCCATCACTTCAAGGTGACTTTTTTATAATTTTAAACAATCGTGTTATTTAAGTAATAATAAAAAATTATAAAATAAGTGCACATTAAAATATTTAATCGAAATAAGTGAAAAAAATAAAGGAGAGAGAGGATCTGGGCCCTTGCCAGGCCCGTACAACCAGCGAGCCTATGGCCCAGGCAGTACTAGTGAAACGTTGGGCCTAGCACGGACCGGCCCTCCTAAGTGTGGGACCGGCCTCCATGGTCCACGGGCTGATCCCCGGGATCCGCCCGACACAGCCCCAAACCGTGTGGACCAACCCACATTCTAATAGTAGGGAGGATAAACAACAGGAGGAGTTTGGTGATAAAAAAGCTTTTGATTATATGCAAAGGAGTATAGAGGCCATACAAAGGGAGCTAACTAGACTTCGAACCTATCAAGAAGAGGCCTCAACCATGGTTCAAATGAGGCATGAATAACAAGATTTGCCTAGCTTTAATATAAGGGGAGGTTGCAATACACCTCAAGTGAATATTACACCAGGCAATGAATGGGATGAGTATTCATTTAGGCATTTTTAACCCCAACAAGCCCCAATAAGAGAAGGTATGAATGGGCTTAGGTAAGGAAGAGGAAGAATACGGGAAAGAGTTGGAGCAACAATCTAAATAGCATAAAGGATTATAGAAGGAGTTTGAAAGGGGATTAGATTGGGAAAAAGGAGAACAATATGGGGAGTATAGAGCACAAATAGAGGAAATAGGATAAGAACTAGGTGAAGAGAGGAAAATGATGAGAAAAGAGATGAAAAACATTAAATGAAGTGCCAAGTTTCCGAGGAATGAGTGATCTGGAGGTATACTTCAAGTAGAAAAGGAAAATAGAAGTATTATTTGATTGTGAAGAGTATAGTAAAATGAATAAGATGAACAAGTCATCGTTAATAGGAAAAGGATGGGAGAAAACAAGGTTAGAAAATGGGAATTGTTAAAGAACTTGATGAGAACAAGGTTCGTATCCCTCCACTACTACAATAAAATTTACCAAAGGCTATAAATAGTCAAGTAAGAGAGTAAAAGTGTTAAAGACTACCACAAAGAGTTTGAGGTATTATTATTGAGGGCCAATATGAATGAAGACCCACAAACTACCAAAGCAAGATTTTTAAGTGGACTAAATCGAGAGATAGCTAACGTTGTGGAGTTATATTCTTGTGATACCTTGGAGGAGATGTTCTATATGGCTATAAAAGTAGAGAGGCAAGTGAGAAGAAATACATTTATTAGCACTAATCTTACACCTAGCAAGCCAATAGTCAAGAAAGAAGGAACTTCAAGGCTACCTCCTAGGGAGTTCAACAAACCGAAAGAGGAATAGAACAAGGATAAAGGGAAGGTCATAGAGAAGTCACAAAAGAGCTGAGATATCAATTCAAGTGCCTTGACTATGGATATATAGCTCTCAAATGTCCAAGTAAGTGGAATATATATACTAATGCCTAGGGAGAAGTGCCCTCCAAAGAAGATGAGAGGAAGCAAGAGGATACTCAAGAAGACGAAAAGGTTCATAAAGGGGAAGTCACCGGTGAAGAAGGTAAAGAAGTAGGGCAAGTGTGTTCATTGCTTGGAGTTGCTAGAAGGTCAACAAAATACAATACAACAAATTTTCTTAGGGATTCTCTCAAAACATGATGCATTAATCTCATAAAAGTACTAAGTACATTAGAAACAATAAAAGGTACCACATACCATTCATATAAACCGTATTTTGTCTTAAAAGTAGTTTTTCATTCGTCACCCTCTCTAATCCTAATTTGATAGTAGTCGAATTTCAAATCAATTTTTGAGAATATATAAGATCCGTATAACTTATTCAATAAATAATCAAGGCGAGAGATAGGATAGTGATACTTTACTTTGATATTATTGATTGTTCTACAATCAATACACATCCTTCACCTATCATTCTTTTTGGGCACTATGACAATGGGAACAACATAAGTGCTTAGACTCTGTTATACGTGGCTCTTTTTAAGTAGTTCTTCAACTTACCTTTGCAATTCTCTAGTTTTATCTGGGTTATACCTATATGTTGGTTGATTTGGAATGACAACTCTGAGTAAGAAATCAATTTTGTGCTCAATTTCTCTAATTGGTGACAATCTGTCGAGCATTTCTTTTGGAAATACATCTTGAAATTCTTTAATGATTCTTGCAATTTTATAAAGCAAGGCAAGAGTAGAGTCATTAGTAGTCACATAAGTATCTTTATAATAGAGAAGTAATACTAGTTCCTTTACCTCAATTACTTCTATGACCTTACTAGCCTTAGCAAAGAAGTTCTCTTTTTTTTTTTTCTTCTCTTTTATTTTTACCCTTTCTTTTCTTTTAGACCCTTCTTTTCACTTGTACTCTTTTCTTTTCCCTCTTTTTTCTTTTCACTCTCTTTTTGTGCACTTTCTTGAATATTCTTTTTCTTTTCTCTCTCTCTCTCTCTCTCTCTCTCTCTCTCTCCTAATCTTTAAATTCATACTCACTTCACTTAGACTTAGAGGGTAAGAGAATTTATTTTTTTACTTCTTTATGCACCATGTAGGTATACTTCTTCCTATTATACACAACATTCTAATCATATTGCCATGGCCTCTAAAAAATAGGTGGTTGGCTTGCATGGGTACTACAATACCTCATCCTTATATATTCCCATGCCAAAGGTAACCGTATCTTGCTTATTCACCTTCATTTCTCTACTATTATTGAGCCATTGTAGTTTGTATAGATAGGAATGGATTATAGTTTTTAACTCTAACTCATCTATTAGCCCTAAGAGCTTTCTCCTATGTTTTGACTTATGACAAATATTGATATAAACTAACTTATGTAATTTATATGTGATAGGACATGTTTGACCTCAATTCTTCTAAGGCATTCAAATATGATTGATAAGAAACTCTTGAGCAACGGAATTCAAGTATGGAAGATCAAAAAAAAGTTCAAAGTATATGAGGTTGCATACCAAGAAGTCCTTATAGAAGAACTTTAGACTAGGAAGTGTTATTAAAGTATTTCTTATTAATTCCTATGTCTCTTTATCTTTTGATTCAATTGATTTTTACCTTGAAGCACACAAAGAAAAAGATTTTAAAGTTGTGAAAATCTCAGAGTTTTGGATTGAGTAGTTTAGATGTCTCTGCATTCAAAAGATTCGTCCAAAATCCTGTAAACAGTGTTGAATTATTTTTGCCTAAAAAAGTGCCATTTTGGACATACCTTTTGGATGCATCGTCGTCCAAAACCTGAGTCCAAAACACATTTGAATTTAACAGCAAAATTATAACCATTTTATAGTCGTTGGTACTTCAATTTTTGGCTCTATAAAAAGCCTCTAAACAAGATTAGACATAAGATTTTTGTGACATTCTTCTAAGAAACACTATTACTCAAAAGTTTACAAAAATATCCTTTTCACAAGTTCTTCAAAGTGAACTCATATTATCTCAAAGGTAAAAGTGTTTATACTTTGTACCTTAGTGAATATCTGCTCAATTAAGTGAGCTTTTACTGTTCTATTGATATTCAATCTCCTTTGTAGTACAAGGTTATGGTGTAAAACCTACTTGGGGTGAACCTTGATGTAATTGTTTGATTGAGAGGTTTTGGAAAACCAAGTGTGGTGATCCTCTCTTGTATATGGTACACTTTGATTTCATTAAGTTGAGTAAATGAAATCTGGTTGAAAATTCTTAAGTGTGAGCTTAAGGTAGTGGATGTAGATCTTGGTAGATCGAACCACTATATATTCTCTGTCTTATTTCTTTTCATATGTCATTGACTGCTTTGTATTTCTTTCTTTAATTTGAATCTGAATATATTTCAAAGAGTTCTTGGATAAATTTCTTTGCCACCATAAAGTTGGTCCAAGAAATTTGATGATCATTATTATTCTGTATATCAGATTATTTGAAAATTTTTAATTTGTCAAAAACCTTATTCACCCCTCCTCTAAGGTTTTTCATTTGGTATCAGAGCTTGGTCTACATAATCTTGATTTAATAACCTTGTAGAAAAGATCCTAATGGCAAGCTTATCCTCTTTCCATATGTTGAAGGATCTTTAACAAATTGACCTCCTTTATTCAATAGAAATAACTACATATTCTAGAAAAATAGAATGAAATTTATGTGTTCTATCAATTTTGAGTTATGGATTTGATAAAAAAAAGGTCATTTTATTCTATCAAAAATTGTTGATGGCATAAAATTACCTAAACAAAATGACGAGTTTAGTGTTGAAGATAATGCTAAGATGACTTTAAATTTTCAGGCTATGAACATTTTATACTGTGCACTGGATGCGACTAAATACAATCGAGTTAGTGGTTGTGATTCAGCCCATGAAATGTGAAAATTACTTGAAGTCACCCATGAGAGGACAAACTAAGTTAAAGAATCAAAACTGGGGCTTCTAATTCATGATTATGAATTATTCACAATGAAGCCGAATGAAAGTATCACTGATATGTTCACGAGATTTACTAATATCACAAATGGTCTCGAAGCCTATGGGAAGGTTTACTCCTTTGGGGAACAAAATCGAAAGATTCTAGATGCCTTACCTAAAAGTTGGTAACCTAAAGCTTTTACAGTGGAAGAATCCAAGGATTTAAAATCCTTACCAATCGAAGAGCTGATCGGATCTCTTCTAACATATAAGATGAAACTTAAAAGGTTTCTAGAATCTGAAGATCATGATAGAGGTAAAAAGGGAATAGCATTAAAATTTGAAAATGAAGATGAAGAAACAAGTCTATCAGGCAGCAGTAAGGGTATGAAAATAGACAATGAAGATTTGGCTATGATAGTAAAAAAATTCAGAAGAATATTCAACAAAGGGAACTACAAAAGAGGAAAGAAGTTCGTAAGAAAGAAATGACAAAATCCAGCATTCAAACCTCAATGTTATAAATGTAAAAGCACTGAACACTTCATTGTTGATTATCCAGTTGCAAAAGGTAAAGAAGGAAGAATGCCTAGAAAGAAGAAAAACCTGAAGACAAAGAAAGGTAAAGGATTGATAGGAACTTGGGACTTAAATGGAACTGAATCTAAAGATGAAGATTCTGAGAATGAAACTGCCAACATATGCTTCATAGCCATGGAAAATAAGGTAAACTCTACAACAATTAATTTCATATCTAATTCACTTATATCTATGATTGAAAAGTATGATGATCCAAATGAGCTATTAATTAATATGTTTCATGAACTAAAAAAACTGTTCAAAAAAAGTAAAGAAATGAAGTTGAAGATTAACTGTTTGATAAAAGAAAACGAAATGTTATTGAATGATAACAAGATGTCTCTTGAGTCATATATGAGTGCTATTATTAAAAAAGATGTGATCATGACTACTTTACAATATGCATCTTTGGAAAATAGAAATTTGTGTGATAGAATTCAAACTCTTGAAAGTATAGTTAGCACTGTTGATGACATGAAAAATATAGTCAATGATCTTACCACTTAAGTTGAAAAATTCACAAATGGTAAAAGCAATTTGAAAAAATTACTCGGAACTTAACATCAAGTTAGAAATCGAAATGGCTTAGGATATAGACGTGAGAATAAGGACAAAATTCACAAGCTTAGATTTGTTAATGTTAGAAATCGAAATGGCTTAGGATATGGATATGAGAATAAGGACAAAAATAATAAGTCTCAATTTGTTAAATCTTCCTTATGTTACCCAACACACAAAGCTTGCACATATTGTGAAAAATCGGGACACATAGTTTCAAGATGTCTTATTAAAAGAAAAGTGGAATCCGTTGAAATAACATTTTGAAAAATCAAATGAAGTGTTACTAGCCTTCATGGACCCAAGAAAGTGTGGGTCCCAAAAATCATTCTTTCTTCTCATGTATAGGCACATTCTTTAAGCTTCACCAAGTGATTCTTGGACAGCGGTTGTTCAAGACATGACTGGAAACGCAGCTTTGTTAGAGGATATACAGACCACAAATAAAGGATTCGTTACATTTGGAGACAAGAAGAAAGGAAAATTTCTTAACATTGGTAATATTGGTAAAAGTTCCTTAACCATTATAAAACAAGTATTACTCATTGATGATTTAAAATATAACTTGCTTAGCATTAGCCAACTATGTGATAATGGCTGCAAAGTCATCTTTGAAAAGGATTCTTATTTTATAATGGACAGCTCAAATCTTGAAACAATCTTTACTGCCAAACGTATTGGAAATGTGTATGTATTCTATGTAAATTACCTTATAGCTAATGGTATTAGATGCCTATCCATACATGCCAATGATGGTTATCTTGGGCATAGAAGATTAAGTCATATATCTTTTGATTTATTAAATAAACTGTCTTCAAAAGAGCTCATTAGGGGATTGCCCAAAATGAAGTTTGATAAAAGCAAAATTTGTGATGCAAGCCAATTTGGAAAACAAAATCAAAACCTCATTTAAACCCAATAAAATGATTTCAACCTCAAAACCTCTTAAATAAATTCATATGGATTTGTTTGGACCAATAAAAATTGTTAGTCTTGGAGGTAAAAAGTATGCATATGTACTAGTTGATGATTTTTCTAGATTCACATAGACTTTATTTCTTGGACAAAAGGATGAAGCATTTTCTGAATTTTTGAAACTGATTAAACACATCCAAAACTCTATTGGATGCAAACTGATTTCTATTAAAAGTGATAATAGTAAAGAATTTTGCAACAATGAATTTACTAACTTCTGTGATGAAAATTGAGTCTTTCACAATTTTTCTGCAACAAAAACTCCTCAAAAAAATAGTGTTGTTGAGAGGAAAAATCGCACTTTTCAAGTGTTAGGGATATGCCCTAGAGTCAATTTGTACTTAAACTATTGTCGTTATATTTTATATAATAATACGAGGTTTTCCTTTCCATGAATAGTACATTCTGTTTTGTGGTCATCAAGTACGTGACTTGATAATAAACCCAACAATAAATACAATGACTATTCTAAAACTGTCCCTGATCGATTATTATTATTATTGAAACAATAATAAAATAAGATTAGTATGTTTGTGACTTGATGGCTATGTTTTACTGGTCATGGATATTTGTGATATCCAGTCAAAACATAAATAAATGTTAGAGAATATTGTATTGGACATGACCTACTGTGAGAGTACTTCATGGAATATGTTATAAGTACTTTCTAGCCATAATAATATTAAAAGTCCTTCGACCTAAATTCATCATAGTTTCCTACTTGATAAATTGTATATTTTAACGTTGTCTAAAGTTATCTTTAATCAGATAATAAATTAGACTACTATTGGAGATAGAATAAGTCAATGAGAGGAATATGATTGATAGTGAAGGAATTTGTCCCTCTCAATTATGGGAGAGATATCCATGGGCCCCTTGATAAGTTAGACTGTTACAATTCATAGCCATGCTCAAATATATCAATTTAAGATATTGATATCATTTGTTTGAACAGTCTACTATGAAATCAAGAAATAATTGATTAAGTTTAATAAGGATGACATGCTCCATGCCTTATGCTTAATTTGGATATCGTGTGACAAAAGGACTAAATATAAAATTATGATTTGGTTCAAAGAGATCACCAATCTTCATTTAACTTGGATAGTTATAATATTTTGCTAAAAACCGCTTATAACTTGTGCGCCATTTAAATATAATTTAGGCATACTGCCAGTGTTAAATGAACCTATAGGGTCACACAATAAGCGAATTTGTTAGGTTATTTTTCTGGTAACCAGATTCGATGAATTTGGAAATATGTCTAAGTTAATTGAACTTAGAAAATTTACCAGATACAATGAATTTGGAAATATGTCTACATTCGGTGTATCTGGATAATGTCCAGATTATAAGAATCTGACTCGGTAAATTAATTAGTTAAATTACCTAGATAATTGTAGAATCTTATCGTATCAATTTTAATTTAATTTGAATTTAAATTAAACTATGATAAGATATTATTAGCGTGGGACTCTAAAAGGTTCGGAGGGGTTTTTAAGAAAACCTTAGCCGTCTTCTCTAGAGAGCTATTCTGTTAAAAATTCCGTGCCTCTATTCACCAGAAAAAACCTCTCAAACCCTAGGCGCTAGTACTCTTGGGGTAACGAGTCAGTTCGCTGTGTATACCTGTAGAGGATGTTCGCACATTATAGCGTCTGGTGATCGTTCGGGTTGCACATACGACAGCACAGTCAGAATCAAAGGATCTTGATTACGCAGAACAAAGGTAATCCTGTAAACCTTAAGTCTTCTTAATCATTTACTTAGATCCTCAGAAGGGATTCGTGGATGTTTTCGTGTTTAGGAATCCACGAATTCTAACAGCAAGAAATGGCTAGATCAATGCTTTGTGAAAATGTCCTTCCAAAATATTTTTGGGTTGAAGCTGTTAATATAGCTTGTTATATAGTAAACCGAGTTATGCTGAGACCGTTTTTGAGAAAAACACCTTTTGAACTTATGTTTGACAAAACTCCATCAATTTCTTATTTTAAAGTGTTTGGCTATAAATGTTTTATCCTTAATACCCAAGACAATCTTGGAATATTTGATAGCAAGTCCGATGAGGCCATATTTCTTAGATACTCTTTCAACAAAAAGATATATAGAGTATACAACAAAAGAACTCTTTGTGTGGAAGAATATGTTTATGTTGTGTTTAATGAATCTAACATTTATGCTTCAAAAAGAAATGATGATAATGATGTAGGAAGTTCAAAGGAAGTCAAATTAGATAAACTTAAAGCTCCACCACTAGATACTCGTGCAAAAGAAGAAGAAATTGAAGAGCTACAAGCTGAATAAGGAAAATAACAAACTGAAGATTTTACGAATCAATAATTGCCAAAAGATTGGAAATACAAAACAAGTCATCTCAAAGAATAAATCATTGGTGATCCAAACTATGGAGTTAAAACTAGACGGTATTTCATTGACAACTTTGCTCTTCTCTCAAATATAGAACCTAACTATATTGATACAGCATTGCATGATGAATTTTGGATTATTGCTATGCAAGAAGAATTAAACCAATTTGAAAGAAATCAAGTTTGGAAACTTATCCCTAGATCTCTTGATCGTCCTGTTATTGGTACCAAATGGGTATTTAGAAATAAACTTGATGAAAACGGAGCTGTGATTAGAAATAAAGCTAGATTAGTTGCCCAAGAATTTAATCAAGAAGAAGGTATTGATTATGATGAGACATTTACTCCTGTTGCTAGACTAGAATCTATAAGAATTCTTCTTATTTTTGCATCCTATAAAAATTTCATGCTCTATCAAATGAATGTTAAGAGTTCATTCCTAAATGGTTTTATTGAGGAGGAAGTATATGTTGAACAACCTCCTGGTTTTATTCATAAGCACTTTCCAAATCATGTTTTCAAACTTTCTAAAGCTCTTTATGGATTAAAGCAAGCTCCAAGAGTTTGGTATGAGAGGCTTAGTAGTTTCTTGATTTCAAAAGGTTTTTTAAGAGGCTTGATCGATAGCACCTTATTCATCAAATCTGATGATTCTGATGATCTACTAATTGTTTAAATCTATGTTGATGACATCATTTTTGGTGCTACTAATGACTCTTTGTGCAATATGTTTGCTAAGAAAATGCAGTAAGAATTCGAAAAGAGTATGATGGGAGAACTAAGCTTCTTCCTTGGATTGTAAATTAAGAAAACCAAGGATGGAATCTTCATAAATTAAGCTAAGTATGTTAAGGAGTTGCTCAAAAGGTTTGGAATGAATGAAGCAAAAGAAATTTGCACACTTATGAGTACTTCTATAAAACTTGATCAATATGAAAATGGTAAGAAAGTAGATGAATATAAATATAGAGGTATGATTGGAAGCCTACTCTATCTTACTACTAACCTACCAAACATTATGTTTTCAGTATGTCTTTGTGCTCGTTTTCAATCTTGTCCAAAGGAATTACATCTATGTACAGTAAAACTCATACTTTGATATCTAATTGGCACATATGATTATGGCTTATAGTATCTTCACACTAACACATTTGATCTTATAGGATATACTGATGCAGATTATGCAGGTTGTAAAGTTGAAAGAAAAAGTACTAGTGGCCATTGTCAATTTCTTGGACACTCTCTTGTGTCATGGCACAGCAAAAAGCAGGCTTGTGTATCCTTATCCACTACTGAGGCTGAATACATTGCTAGATTTTTTATTTTAACTTTAATTGCGTACCTATATTATATGATAATACAAGTGCTATCAATCTAACAAAAAATCCTGTTCAACATTCTAGGACAAAGCATATAGAAGTTAAACATGATTTTGAATACATCATTTTATTCAAAATCATGTTCTCAAAGGTGATGTATGTGTTGAATATATTTCAATTGATGAACAACTTGCAGATATCTTCACTAAACCTCTAGCTGAAGAAAGATTCAACAATCTGAGAAAAGGTTTGGGAATTACAAAAATTTGATAACTAACCTTTTGGCATAAGTCTTCTTTATTTTGCAGGATTAGTGAAGAAAAAGTTTTTGGAAACAGTGTTTGTATCCAAAATACACCAACAACTGTTTGGATGTAGTATTTAAGTCCAAATCCTGCATCCAAAATGCATTTTTGAAAAGTCTTGTTTGGCTGATAATTTCGAGTTGGGTCAAAATCCAAAACATTTTTTATATACTCTAATTTTTACATATTCCAATTTTTAATTTCAAAACGTTGGTTTGCGCATTTCTCTAAACTTCTGTGATAAATTTATCTTTTCAATGCATTTTATATCACATTGCTCCAGACATTCAAAGCACTTTGATTTTTCTCCAAATCCTTGTAACCGACATTCTCCAAAACTCTCTGTGTTCTTCTTCTTCAAAGAAAACCACCAGTCCAAAAATCCTTAATCTTACGAATGGCGAAAATGAAATCTTCTGTACCAAAACCCAAGAAGGTGCACAAAATGTCTCCGAAGATGAAGAAGAAGGGTTCAACTTCAAGCAAAGCAAAAGGGAAAGAAGTCTCCCCTGAACTAAACTTCTCGGCATCACATTATGATTCATCAAAGTCTTCTCTTAAATAAGTGAGTTCTGGAAATCAGGTACTTCGTTTCATAAACTCTAAATGTGAATTTGATTATAATGACTGGGTTTTAAGGAACAAAATAGTTATCTCTGGATATCGTGCTAATCCTTCGGCCTTTCTAAATCTTTTAAATGTATTAGATATGTTTGAACACATTGGATGGGGTAGTTTACTTTCTATTGATGAGAAATTATTTACTCCACTTGTTTGGGAATTTTATACTAATTTAAGAAAAGGTCCTCTTGAGGAAACTAGGGGAGGTTTTATGATTCAATGGTATGTATCAAGAGTTAAAGGAAAAGATATTGAGTTTGATCACCATTTGCTAAATAGGATCTGTGATGTGAGGGATGCTGGAATTCAATATTTTGAGTTGAACAAATTTCTAGAGGGAAATGGTATCTTTGATTTGGAAAAATTTGAGGAAATCTTTACTGGAGGAAAGAGTTTTGGGAATTCTAGTAACAGAAGTACAAAGTGGTTTAATGGAGTTGAAAGGATTTTGCACCATATAGTCTCCACTATGGTGGTTCTGAGCTACGGATATAAGACCTCCATAAGCATTTTGCGAATGGTAATCATGTTGGCTTTGGCAAAGGGAAGGCAAATAAACTTTAGGTTTTTAGCTACTAAATTAATGCTACAATCAAGGAATACATCAAGCAAAGCTTTGCCTTTTGGAAATCCGTTATCTAGAGTGTTCAGTTATTTTCATGTTGATTTAAATTCAGTTCCTTGTGATCCAACAAAAATGAATGTTTATAGCTTTGACTCCTTTGAGAGAAGAGGTTATGTGAGAATGGATAATGAATGGAAGCTGCTGAGAGACACTGAGGATAAAGAAAGAGAAAATTTGATGAAAATTAAAGTAGAAGGAAAGTTTGTTCCTGTTATTGGAACAAAAAGAAAGCTTGAAGATGATCCTCAGGTAGAATCTTTTGCTAAGGGAAAAGAAAAGGATGAGAGATTATCTGTGAGTATATTGGATGCTATCAACTCACTGGCTGTGAAATTGGATAATCTCAATTCTGAGCTTCAAAGTCTTGGAAATAGATTGACAGCAGTAGAAAAGATTGCAAAAATAGATGCACCAGTGTCTACTCCTACAATGTCTGCTTAAGAAAAGGAAACAAGAGAAGAACCGGTCATTGAAAAAGAAACTGAACTGCCTGCCATGGAGGAAGAGCATGTTGCTGAGCAAACCCCAAAAAAATCTCCGATTAAGGAAATTGTAGCACATTCTGCATCCTCTAAACTACATGTCTCATCTGGAAAGAGACAAAAGCATGTTGTGGTGAAAAGAAAATCCAACAAGATTGCTGGTCAGCACTTAGAAAAAGGTGCCGGATCAAAAGTTGAAACAATTAACATTTCCTGAGAAGACCAGTTTGGTAGGATGATCTTCAATTGATATCATAAACAATTTACTTTTTGCAAAATAGCAATTTACCTTTCTATCTTTAATTATGCACAAGGATAACTGCTTACATTCTACATATTGCTTAAATTCTGACTATTTCCTATCTATCTATATTCTATTTCTGCTTTCTTTCTATTATTACTCTTTTTGATTGATGACAAAGGGGGAGAAGAAAAAGATATTAGACTGATATGACTGATGTGAAGTTTTTACTTGAATTGATATTGATCTGAATAACTAGGAAGATATTAGATTGATATGAATGGCTGGAAACTAATATGAACTGATATGAATGGTTGAGAATTTTCTGCTTGAACTGATAATTGATAGTCTGGAAAGTATTTTTGGGATAGTTACTGAAATCTACTACTGAAGTTTTTCTGCTTGGAATATTGGGACAATTACTAATATAATGAAAGTTAATGAAATGATTAGCTATAACTGATTTTCTGCTTGGAATGATGAGATAATTTTTTGGCTAAAATTTTGCATACATTTTGCAAACTTACATGAATGAAACTTTGTGCTAATAATATTTGATTTTAGTTTGTTGTTATCCAAAATTAAACATCAGTTTGATATCATGTTTCTTTTTATCAAAAGTACTCTCTTCATATTTAAGGTATTTTTTAGATTAGATAAGATGTGATATGATCCTATGACAAAATTTTCGATCAGAAGGAATGTTTTCTTTATGTTAAACTCTTTGAGATTCTGAAAAATTCATTATCCCATGCAGTATGTCATGGGGAGTTTTAGACTTATACTTTCTTGATCCAAAATTTTTTTAAAGATTCATACTGTTTGGGGCACACACTTTTTGAACATCCAAAACTCGCATCCATAAGGGTTTTATACATACTTTCACAAATATTTTGGACGTACGTTTTGAACGTACAAAATTGATTTCAGTTTTTCCTCTCATTTTGAAATATATAAATATTAAGGGGAAGCATCTCATCGTTTAAATTACCTGCTATATCTCCTTTACAAAATTTATTGAATCATTATCTCTTTTGGAATAATCGTAAGGATATGGAGATAGGATAGGTTATAGGCTTATTGAGCTATGTTTATTCTTTATATATATATATATATATATATATATATATTTAAATTTCATAAGCACTCCTTAAGTCCGATTGTGATTAAAAAATATTCGTATCTCTCTCAATCAACATGCTCATTCTATATAAATTATTGTTCTTTATATATATATATATATATATATATATATATATATATCATTTTTATCAAGTTTGTCATCACTCAAAAAGGGGGAGATTGTTAGCCCTATGGGCTTTTTCCTATGTTTTGACTTATGACAAACATTGATGTGAACTAACTTGTATAATTTATATGTGATAGGACAAGTTTGACCTCAGTTCTTCTAAGGTGTTCAAATATGATTGATAAGCAACTCTTGAGCATTGGAATTCAAGTATGGAAGATAAAAAAAGAAGTTCAAAATATATGAGGTTGCATACCAAGAAGTCCTTATAGAAGAATTTTAGACTAGAAAGTGTTATTAAAGTATTTCTTATTAATTCCTATGTCCCTTTACCTTTTGATTCAATTGATTTTTACTTTGAAGCACACAAAGAAAAAGATTTCAAAGTTTTGAAAATCTCAGAGTTTTAGATTGAGTAGTTTGGATGTCTTTGCATCAAAAGATTCGTCTAAAATCCTATAAAATGTGTTGGATTGTTTTTACTTGAAAAAGTACTATTTTGGACTTAATTTTTGGATCCATCGTCGTCTGAAATCTAAGTCCAAAACACGGTTGAATTTAACAGAAAAATTATAGCCGTTGGTACTTCACTTTTTGGCTCTATAAAAAGCCTCTAAACAAGATTAGACATAAGATTTTTGTGACATTCTTCTAAGAAACACTATTGTTCAACATATTTCAAAAATCTCCTTTTATCAAGTGCTTAAAAGTGAACTCATATTGTCTCAAAGGTAAAAGTGTTTGTACTTTGTACCTTAGTGAACATCTGCTCAATCAAGTGAGCTTTTACTATTTTATTGATATTCAATCTCCTTTGTAGTACAAGGTTATGGAGTAAAACCCACTTGGGGTGAACCTTGATATGATTGTTTAATTAATAGGTTTTGAAAAACCAAGTGTGGTGACCCTCTCTTACATGTGGTACAGTTTGATTTCATTAAGTTGAGTAAATGAAATCTGGTTGAAAATCCTTAAGTGTGAGTCTAAGGTAGTAGACATAGATCTTGGTAGATCAAACCACTATATATTCTGTGTCTTATTTCTTTTCATATGTCATTAACTGCTTTGTATTTCTTTCTTTAGTTTGAATCTGAATATATCTCAAAGAGTTCTTGGATAACTTTCTTTGTCACCATAAAGTTGGTCCAAGAAACTTGATGATCATTATTATTCTGTATATCAGACGATTTGAAAATTTTTAGTTTGCCAAAAACCTTATTCCCCTCCCCCCCCCTCCCTAAGGTTTTTCATCATCCACTAAGGTCACACTAATTAGGTTAGTGTAACTCGTACTATCTAAAATCACACTATTGTTGGGTATCTCAGGCTCATATCCTATACGACTCAGCGGAAGAATAAAACTAGATACCATCCCAGAATCTGCATATGTGTGGAAAATAAGACATAAAGATAACAAATGTAATAGCATTTTACCTTTCTTTGATTGTCCGAAGAACAAAATTTTCTTCTTTAAGTTGAGGCGCAATCCAGCAATCCTCTTGATCAAACTCCACGAGAGTTGAACGTCCAACCACTATAATCACAGTGTGTAATTATCTCTAACAGTAATCCACACAGAGGAATATTCAAGCACCAAAATTTTCTATACTAGTAGAAAAAGATAGCGGCTAGGGTTTCTCAAGAACAATCGTGAGAGAGAGAGAAAAGAGGAATTGTGTGCCTTAGGGTTTGGAGTTATTTTCGTGTCTAACACACAATCAGCTAGGGTTTTGAGTGTTACTCTATATCACATGAAAAATCCTGCTCCAAATATACACCAATCTCAAAATTCTAAAACAGTTAGAATTCCCTAATTGCAATTGGAAATATCAAGTTCTCACAATTACAATTTGGACCATTAATTATAACTAATTATAATTTGGCCACAATAACTTCTCTTTCTTGCAATTAACCCCACTATGTTATCAAATAACATCTTGAGTATATAATCCTCTATTATGTGTGACCTGTTAGGTTTCTCAGCCAATTGGTAGCGAATATGAATTAATCCAAACGTCTTTGAGATTGATAATCCATAATTAATTACAATTAATCCTATTAATTCTAATCAGAATTGGTTTATTAATTAATGAATTAATAAACCCATATTCCCATATCATGAGCAGTATCTAGCAACACATCATGACCACCCAAGAGTCCAGGAAGTCAAGTGGCTTGATATGAACCTTTCAATAACAAACTACAGTGCAATTAACTCCTTTCACCATACAATATCTCATTCGGTTTGGTGTACGGAATTAGTGCCAACTCCTTCTAGAATTAATTCTGGTCTGAATACAATAGTACTTGTACTAGGAACCCACTACTCTAGATGTGTATCAATTGGAACTATTTCCAATACATAATTGCCTTGGCCAAGGATTTCTCGAGTAGTAATTCCTATAAGTGGCCATGAGATATTCGCCCCTACTATTAGGAGTGGTGAATCCTTTATTGACCCCCTCAACTACTTTCGTTTATCTCACAATGTACCTAATATCCATCCCATAGGCGTCTCTCGATCAAGCCCCAGAGATTGGAATCAAAGTACAATGCTCAGTAAACAAAGTACCTTGGAGATCTCAAGTCGAAGGATACTTGTACGTTTGCTATATTGAGATTATATCACTGGCATTAAATAGTTATCCATGTGACTATCTCATAGCTAGGTCATCCAATGAACTTGTTCCATTAACAATCATCCATGTGTTAACTTTGAGTATCTCAATATTCATGGATATGAAAATCACCGCCTGATCAAATCAGGAAGTCTAACACATGCTAGTCTTAACGCATTAATGATGTCCTATCTCATTAATACTACGACTAGGGACTATTTAAGTACTAACACTATACAGTGTAGTAGGAATCTCATATCATAATCTCTATCATGATTTCCTTAACACGGTGTTGTACTAGGGACTTTATCGAATAGTTATATTACTTAAAAGTAAACAAAGAAACTGTAAGATAAATAATGTCTTTTATTAAAAGAAAATATGTCATATACAATTTACAAGTGATTGCCTCTAGGGCACAACACTAACAAACTCCCACTAGCACTAGAGCCAATTATTCGTATATCTAATACCGAATGACTCAACATGACAATCATGTTTCTTTTGGGATAGTGCTTTTGTAAGGGGGTCAGCTATGTTCTCATCCGTGGGAACTCCCTCTATCTTTATTTTCTTAGCTGCTTCAGAAGTAGCCATGTACTCAACTTCTGTCGTAGAGTCAGCAATAATCTCTTGTTTGGAACTTTTCCAACTTATTGCCCCTCCGCACAACGTAAACACGTAGCTAGATTGTGATTTGAAATTATCTTTGTCAGGTTGAAAACTGGCATCAGTATACCCGTTTATACTCAAATCACCTTCTTCATATACAAAGAACATATCCTTAGTCCTTCGTAAGTACTTAAGGATATTCTTTACAGCCGCCCAAGAACCCTCACCAGGGTCAGATTAGTACCTGCTCGTTAAACTGAGAGCACAAGATACATCGGACCTAGTACATATCATAGCGTACATGATAGATCCAACTGCCGAGGCATATAGAATCTTACTTATGTGATCCCTTTCAATATGTGTCTTGGGAGACATCGACTTTAAAAGGCTTACACCATGTGACATGAATAAGAATCCCTTTTTGGATTGATCTATACTAAACTTCTTTAGCATTTTATCTATGTATGTAGACTGCGAAAGACCTAGCAACATTTTGGATCTATCTCCATAGATCCTTATTTCGAGAATATAGGTTGCTTCTCCAAGGTCTTTCATGGAGAATTGTTTAGACAATCAAATTTTAACCGTTTGCAGGACAGGTATATCATTTCCTATTAGCAATATGTCATCTACATAAAGCAATAGGAAAATGATTGCACTACTACTAACCTTCTTGTATACACAAGGCTCATTCATGTTTTAAATGAAACCAAACTCTTTGATTATTTCATCAAAACGGATGTTCCAACTCCTAGAAGCTTGTTTAAGTCCATAAATGGACCTTTGTAGCTTGCACACCTTTGTGCTATCATTGGATATGAAACCCTCAGGTTGTGTCATATACACTTCCTCAGTCAGATTTTCGTTTAGGAAAGCTGTTTTCATATCCATTTGCCAAATCTCATAATCATGATGAATAGCAATAGCTAGGAGTATCCTGATGGATTTTAACATGGCTACTGGTGAGAAGGTTTCATCATTGTCAATATCATATTGTTGACGATAACCCTTCGCCACTAGACATGCTTTATAGGTAACTAAGTTACCATCCATGTCCGTTTTCTTCTTGAAAATCTACTTGCGCCCAATGGTTTAATTCCTTTGGGTGGATCAACCAAAGTCCATACATACTTGGTTGTCGTACATGGAATCCATCTCTGACTTCATGGCCTCAAGCCATTTGCCAGATTCTAACTGTTCAGAACATTCTTGTAGGTAGTAAGCTCATCTTCGTCTATGAGCAATACGTCATTGTGGTCACTTATGAGAAATCCATATCTCTCAGGTGTCACATGTATCCTACTAGATCTACGAGGTTCTTGTGTATTAGAAGGTTCATCTATTCTCTCAATAGATATGGGGTTGGATGGTTGATCCTTGTTTGTTTGAACTTCATGAACTTTACTAAGTTCAATCTTACTTCCACTGTCCCCTTTGAGCATGTGCTCCTTTTCTAAGAAGACGGCATGCTTCGAAACAAACAATTTATTTTCAGAGGGTAGGTAAAAGTAATATCTAAAAGATTCTTTTAGATATCCCACAAACAAACACTTGTTAGACTTACTATCAAGTTTGTCTGACTGTGGCATTTTAACAAATGCAGGACAACCCCATACTTGCAAATGAGATAACTTTGGTTTCTTATCATAGAACATCTCAAATGAGATAGAATCAACCGTTTTTGTCGGAACTCTGTTTAGTATATAAATAAAAGTTTCTAGTGCATGCCCCCAAAACGATTTTGGTAGGTCTGCGAAGCCATCATTGTCCATACCATATCCAGAAGGGTTTGATTCCTTCTCTCAGATACACTGTTATGTTGAGGTGTATGTGGTGGAGTCTATTGAGATAATATCCCATTATCTCTAAGATAACTCAAGAACTCTTGGCTTAAGTATTCTCCTCCTCAATCAGATCTTAGAGTCTTAATACTTTTGCTAAGTTGTTTCTCTATTTCATTCTTGAAGTCTTTGAACTTTTCAAATACCTCAAATTTGTATTTCATTAAATACAAATACTCGTATCGTGAGAAATCATCAATAAAGGTTATGAAATAGTTATAACCTCCTTTTGCTTGTATTGACATTGGGCCACATATATCAGATTGTATGAGTTCTAATAACTTCTTGACCTGTTCTCCTTTTCTTGGAAAAGGAGTCTTAGTCATTTTGCCTAGTAAAAAAATTCACATGTTTTATATGATTCATAATCAAATAACCCTAAGTCACCAAGCTTCTGTAACTTAGAAACACGATTTTCGTTTTTGTGGCCCAAACGACAATGCCATAAGTAAGAGGTGTTAGAGTTATCTATTTTAGGTTTCTTATTGTTTATATTGAGAATTGGATTATCTAAGTTTAGAACATATAAACCATTAACCAGAGTTGCTGAACCATAACGAATTTTATTCAATGAAAAAGAACAACATTTATTCTTAAATATCAAATGAAATCCATAGAAGTCTAAACACGCAACAGAGATTATGTTTTTTATTAAAACTGGTACGAAATAACAGTATTGCAGTTCTAGAATTAATCCCAAAGGCAGGTTCAACTCGTATGTCCCCACAGCAAGTGCAGTAACCTTTACCCCATTTGCAATACATAGGTACATGTCGCCTTTCTCTAGCCTTCTACTGCTCTTTAGTCCTTGCAAGTTATTGCACAAATGAGATCCACATCCGGTATCTAATACCCATATCTCATTTCTAAAGGCAGTATTTATCTCAATCATAAATATACCCCGAGTAGAAGTAGAAGTGCTTGTAAGCTTCCCGTTCTGCTTCTTGTCCTTAATGGTCTCCAAGTAGGCTTTGCAGTTGCGCCTCCAGTAGCCCATCTTCCCACAATGATGGCATGGGTCTTTGGTAGCTACGTCCTTCTTCTTCACACCACCTTTGGGATTCATGGGAGCCTTCTTCTTTTGAACTTTCTTCATAGAAGAGGAAGATTCTACCATTAAAACTACATTAGAATCCTTCTTCATGGAGGATTCCGCAGTTTTGAGAAGATTGATCAACTCAGGAATGGTGGACTTAATCTTGTTCATCTGATAGTTAATCACAAATTGTGAGAAACTATTAGGCAAAGACTGTAGAATTAAGTCAACACTTAAGTCATGATCCATTGCAAACTCGAGAGATCCAAGCTTCTCTATCAAGCCCAGCATCTTCAACCCATGAGTGGCCACAAAAGAACCCTTTACCATTTTGCAACGAAATAGTTGCTTCGAGATCTCATATCTCTCAGTTCTGGCTTGGGCATCAAACAGCTCTCGAAGATGTAGTATAATCGATTGAGCATCCATATGCTCGTGCTGTTTTTGCAACTCGAGAGTCATGGATGCCAGCATAATACATGATGTTGTATCACTATCCTCCTTGTGCCTTTTGTGGACAGTATGCTCATTAGCATGAGCATCTTGAGCTGGTGGTAGCAGAATAGGAGCATCTAGCACGTAGAGCAACTTTTCCGATTTGAGAACGATTCTCAAATTTTTTTACTAGTCGAGATAGTTTGATTCGGTTAAACGCATTTTTACTCCACTATTTTACTCAAACTAATAGCCCCCACTATTGATTCGAGAAAGCCCGTTGAAAGCTTTCCTAGTGGACCGATATCCAAATTCCTCAAGAATAACTTTGGGTTTGCCCAACAAGCCACCCCTAAGTTCATTGGTTAGTATCCAATTACATCGTATGTAACTACCAGATCATTGGGTGATTAACAACTTTTAATCTTAAAGCCTTTTGGGCTACCCCAACTTTTTCTCTAAATTTCGTTATGCTTGAGTTTGTCCAATCGGGATAAAGAATTTAGTTAAACCCGACCCATTAATCAGGAATTTAATTCCAAAGAAATTTAATTCCATAGCTTGAACATGCCCGATGTCAAGTAGGGTTGGGTTTGCCTAACAACCTGGTCTCGAAAAAGGACTCTCATTTTTACTATATTAACGGAAGGAATTAGGTTTAATATTAATTGAGGGATTTGTTCCTTTTAGTGATTTCATTGAATGACATGCATAAAAATTAATAAATCACACAATTGATAATTATGGTAATAAAACGATTACGTGATATGGTTATGGACTTTACCCTAAATTAATTTCTTTAAGCCATAAAATAAATTAATATAGTTAACCTTATGTGTTCATCAATGATTTAAATAGAATGTCTTACCTTCTCGTCTTGTTTTGGTTGCCATCTCCAAAATAAAATAAGTCTACTCCTATCTAACCTATGTAAACTAATTACATAATTTCCTAAAGAGAGAAAACCTCAAGTTACATTCGAGGGGAGTTAGATGAGAAGAGAATTACACAAGAATTTTAGAGAAAGCAGGACACACATGCCCTATTTCATAAAAAACTAAAACAGTAAAATGCATAAACAGATATAATTGGTTTTAGTCCATAACCATCCACCTCATGCCATTGACTATGCTTAAACAAAATAAACATATAATTTTTATTATTCCAAAATCATTATTTTGGAAAAATAAAACAAATTTCAAAATCAATATTTTAGAAAAATATATTAATTTTAAAATTTTAAAATCACTATTTTGAAAAATAAAATTGTTTGTCTCAAAACTAATTTTGAGAAAATGCTTTAGGGTTCCGTCTTTGCCAACAAAAACGGTGGTCCCACTAATCAATCAGCAGGCAGGGGTCAGGGGGGTAGCGCCCCCTTGGAAAAATTTTTATTTTACCACCTCTCATCAAATAAGATTTTTCTCTTTCAAAATTCTATTCCAGGATTTTTTTTTTTTTTAAATAGCAGGAACGTGCAAAACAGAGTTGAACCGGCACCGGTTTGGAAGCCAGAGCCGGCGCCGGCTGTGTTCTAATTTTTAAGGAAAAACTTTCTAGAAACAATTTCTGGATGTTCGTGAAACAGCACGGAACCGGTGCTGGTTTGGAGGCCGAAGCCGACGCCGGCTATAGTCAGAACAATGGCGGCAATTTTGAAAATTTTCCAGAAACAATTTCTGGTGAATTCTTCTTCTGTAAATTTTTAGGGAGAACAATTCTCAGTAGTATTTTCTGTTTTGAAGCTCAAAACAACAACCAATTTGTTAGTTTAAACAAAACAAAATAGAAAATCAAATTCACAAGATGAAACGGAAGGCAATTAGCATGTTTTTAAGAAAACATTTTTCTGCAGAAAATTCTCAGCACCTAAAGAAAGCATTTTTCGAAATACGCTGTAACTTTTACACAATCATTTTGTGCTACGGACCCAACCCATAATGCTCGAAATGATTTCGACTCAAGTGAAAACAATTTTCACAGCAAACAAAGATAAACACAAATACATGAAAACAGTTTTTCATGCCAAAACAATGTCCGTAAATCACACATAGCATGGCTCTAATACCACTGTTGGGTATCTCGGACATGTATCCTATACGGCGCAGTGGAAGAATAAAACGAGATACCATTTCAAGATCTGCATATGTGTGGAAAATAAGACATAAAGATAACAAAGGTAACAGCTTTTTACCTTTCTTTGATCGTCCGAAGAAAAAAAATTTCTTCTTCAAGTTGAGGCGTGATCTAGCAATCCTCTTGATCGAACTCCGTGAGAGTTGAACGTCCAACCACTATAATCACAATGTGTGATTATCTCTAACAGTAATCCACACAGAGGAATACTCAAGCACCAAAATTTTCTGTGTTAGCAGAAAAAGATGGTTGCTAGGGTTTCTCAAGAACAATCGTGAGAGAGAGAGAGAGAGAGAGAGAGAGAGAGAGAGAGAGAGAGAGAGAGAGAGAGAGAGAGAGAAAGAGAAATCGTGTGCCTTAGGGTTTGGAGTTATTTTCGTGTCTAACACACAATCAGCTAGGGTTTCGAGTGTTACTCTATATCACACAAAAAATCCTGCTCCAAATATTCTCCAATCTCAGAATTCTAAAATAGTTAGAATTCCCTAATTGTAATTGGAAACATCAAGTTCTCACAATTACAATTTGGACTATTAATTATAACTAATTATAATTTGGCCACAACAACTTCTCTTTCTCGCAATTAACCCCACTATGTTATCAAATAACATCTTGAGTATATAATCCTCTATTGTGTGTGACCTTTTAGGTTTTCCAGCCAATTGGTAGCGAATATGAATTAATCCAAACGTCTTTGAGATTAATAATCCATAATTAATTAGAATTAATTCTATTAATTCTAATCAGAATTGGTTTATTAATTCATCAATTAATAAACCCATATTCCCAGATCATGAGCGGTATCTAGCAACACATCATGACCACCCAAGAGTCCAAGAAGTCAAGTGGCTTGACATGAACCCTTCAATAATAAACTACAGTGCAATTAACTCTTTTCACCATACAATATATCATTCAGTTTGGAGTACGGAATTAGTGCCAACTCCTTCCAGAATTAATTCTGGTCCGAATACAATAGTACTTGTACCAAGAACCCACTACTCTAAATGTGCATCAATTAGAACTATTTCCAATACACAATCGCCTTGGACAAGGATTTCTCGAGTAGTAATTCCTACAAATGGCCGTGAGATATTCGTCCCTACTATTAGGAGTGGTGAATCCTTTACTAACCCTCTCAACTATTTTCGTTTACCTCATAATGTACCTAATATCCATCCCATAGGCGTCTCTCGATCGAGCTCCAGAGATTGGAATCAAAGTACAATGCTCAGTAAACAAAGTACCTTGGAGATCTCAAGTCTAAGGATACTTGCACGTTTGCTATATTGAGATTATATCACTGACACTAAATAGTTATCCATGTGACTATCTCATAGCTAGGTCATCCAATGAACTTGTTCTATTAACAAGCATCCATGTGTTAACTTTGAATATCTCAATACTCACGGATATGAGAACCACTGCCTGATCAAATCAGAAAGTCTAACACATGCTAGTCTTAATGCATTAATGATGTCCTATCTCATTAATACTACGACTAAGGACTATTTAAGTACTAACACTATATAGTATAGTAGAAATATCATATCATGATCTCTATCATGATTTTCTTAACACAGTGTTATACTAGGGACTTTATCGAACAGTTATATTACTTAAAAGTAAACAAAGAAACTGTAAGATGAATAATGCATTTTATTAAAATAAATATGTCATATACAATGTACAAGTGATTGCTTCTAGGGCACAACACTAACAACTATATAGTATCTTTACAATGAAGCACCTTGTGTAAAATATATTTTTTGTTGTTGGTGTTTATCTTTCTTAGCCGAAGTACTTAATAACATTGTAGCAACTCCAAGTAATGAACACACTTGCTCTACTTATTCACCTTCATCATTAGTGGCTTCCTCTTCATCCATCAGTCTTTTTGTCTTCTTGGGTATGTGAGAGTCTAAAACCTTGTGCGGTTCTCGTTCTCCTAGTAGCCAAGAAGATGGAAAGTGAAGGTTGTGCATTGATTCTAGGGTTAGTGTTATGCCTTAGAGGCAATCATATGTATTTTGTATATTTTACATCAATTGAATAAGACAAGGTATTATTTATCTTTTAGTTTGTTTTATTTGTGCTTTGTGTAAAATAACTATTAGATAAAGTCCCAAGTGCAATACCGTATTAAGAAAATTATAATAGAGATCATGATATGAGATTCCTACTACATTGAATAGTATTCATACTTAAATTATCCCTAGTTATAGTATTAATGAGATAGGACATTATTAATGCATTAAGACTAGCATGTTTTATACTTTCTAATTTGATCAGGTGGTGATTCTCATATTAGTGAGTATTGTGACATTCAAAGTTAACACGGGGATGTCCTGATAAGACCGCTTATGGGATGGATATTGGGTACAACGTGAAGTAATCGAAAGTAATTGAGAGAATCAATAAAAGATTCACCACTCCTAATAGTAGGGGCGAATATCTCACGGCCACTTATAGCAATCACTACTCGAGAATTCATTGGCCAAGGCGATTGTATATTGAAAATAGTTCTAATTGATACACATGATGTGTAGTGGATTTTAGAAATACGTACTAAAATATTTAGACCAAAATTAATTAATATTCTAGAGGGAGTTTGCACTAATTTTATACTCCAAATTGAATAAGATATTGTATAGTGAAAGTAGTTTATTGCATAGATAGTTGCTGTTGAAAGGTTCAAGTCAAGTCACCTGACTTTCTGAATTTTTAGATGGTCATGATGTGTTGCTAAATACTGCTCATGATTTGTTGAATATAGATTTATTAATTAAAGAATTAATAAATCAATCTTAATTAGAATTAATAAGTTAATTTTAAATTATTAATTTTAACGATGATTAGATTAATTCATATTTTGCTACCAATAGATTGGAAAACTTAATAGGTCACACACAATAGAGGATTAAGTACTCAAGATGTTATTTGATAATATTATAGGGTTAATTATGAAAAGAAAAAGTTATTGTGGTCGAATTATAATTAGTTATAATTCATGAATATATTGTAATTAACAAGATTACAATTGTAATTGGTAATTAAATAATCCATATTCATTATGGATTCTGGTTACCAAACATGGATGATATATTTGATATGTATGCCGTGTTTTTAATAATTAAAATATAGAGAGAAATTATTTTTCTCTTGCAATCAGTCCTTTTCTTCTTCTTCTTTTGGTTTACCCTAGCCGCCAGAGACATATTCTGAGTGTAGTCTTTGTTTGGACTGTGTTAAAGACAATCTCACACTGAGATTATAGAGGGTTGATATACGAATTGTTTTTTTTTTCTTAGTTGGTGATTGACAAAGCGCAATTAATCTTGCTGGATCTCACTTTCAGCCAAGAAAAAAAATTTTGTTTACAGAGACAGGACCATACATAATTCCCTTACTTTTCTTTGGTCCATTCATCGCATATAAGGTAATTTGGGGTGTTGTTTCGCTTTTTAATTCTGCCTGTAATGATATTGCATGATCGCGAGACACTAACAGTGGTATTAGAGCCCCCTTTTATGAGTTTATGGATCATTTATTTTGTCATGAAATTGTTTCATTCTAGTCTCTGTTTCTTCTGTGAAAATTGTTTCACTCGAGTTTGATATTTGAAAAATATTTTCAACTTGTTTCTTGAAATTGTTTCAAGAAGATTTGGGTCTTCCTTATGTCTGAAATTATTTCATGTATAATGTTGAATTATAGAAATTGTTTTTGTGTCCATTTCCTATAGAAATCGTTTCAAGTTTGTGTCTTTGCTGCGTTCTGAAAACGTTCTTATGAATGCACTGGATTTTTGTGAAGTAGTCACTGTGGATAAATATATTTTCAAAATGGTTTTGACATTAGCTCATGTTGTTTATGGATTTCTAGGTTGTATAAATATCTATAATGGTTATAGTGTTTATCTTAGAAAAAATTCCCAAACGTTTCTGCGAACAAGAAAAATTATTTCTGCTGATAAGCCTCTACGAAGAATTGTTCTTCGTTTTGGTGGTTTCTATTTTCCAGTAAATAGAGAGTGAAGATATTGTTTTTCTTGGCATTAAACAAAGGAGTAGTCTTCTGTAAATTGTTGGAGAAGACGACTGAAAAATTAGCTTGAAAAAATGGAAAAGAAATTATACTTTTTGGCTCAAGCTGCCGGCGGCTCACTAGAAGCCAAGCCACAACTTGAGGCACAAAACAACCTAAGCCGTGGTTAGCTTGGGTTGGGGATTTGCAATTCGTGGCTGCCATACCCAATGCTAGCTGCAGATGCTACTTTATATAAAAAATATATTTTTTGTTTTTCCTACTTTTGGTTCTTCACTAACAACCTGCGATTTTTTTCTTTTTCATTTAGCACCCAAGCTTTCTCCAAAATTTTTGTTTTGGGACTAACAGATTATTTTTTCAAAATTTGGTTCTGAAAAATAATATACTTTCTAAAATATTGATTTTAGATTATATATTATTTTAATTCCTAGAATATGATTTTAGCAATTAATATATTTTTTAAAATATTGATTTTAGATTTTATATTATTTTAATTCCTAAAATATGATTTTAGCAATTAATATATTTCCTCAAATATGGATTTTAGAATTTATTCTATTTTTTCAAAATAGTGATTTTGAAATTATTTGCTATGTTTAATTTTATTTTGAGCATAAAATTAGCATGGTAGTTTGGTTATGGACTATGGACCCAATTAAATTGTTCGTGCATTTTATTACTTTGGTTTTGAATTAAATAGGGTTTGCGTGTCTTGCCTTCTCTATTTTTCTTGTGTAATTTCTCATCTCATCTAATTTCTCTCGAATGTAACTCAAGGTTTCTTTATTAGAATTTTATATAATTAAATTACATAAGTTAGATAGAATAGAATTTATAACAAGTCAAAAAAAAGGTGATAAAAACCAAAAAGAGAATGGTATGGTTTTCTTCCTATATCATGAACAAACACTTAGGATTGGCCAAATTAATTTTCTTTGTAGCTCAAGAAAATTAATAGAATAAAGTCCATAACCAAACCATTGTATTATTATTTTGCGATGTATGAATATAATGATATTATGCATGCAATGTATAAGACACAAATATCACAAATCCCTCAATTAATATCAAACCTAATACGATGCATTGTTCAAGCTATAGAATTTTAAAAATCACAAATCCCCCAATTAATATCAAACCTAATACGATGCATTGTTCAAGCTATAGAATTTTAAATTCTTGATTAATGGGATGTGTTTAAATAATTTCTTTATTCCGGTTAGGCTAACTCAAGCATAAAGAAAATTAGAGGCAAGGTTAGGTTAGCTTAAAAGGCTTTAAGATTAAAAGATGTTAATCACCCAACGATCCGGTAAGTACATTTGATGTAATTGATATTGGATACCTACCATTGAACTTAAGGGTGACTTGTTGAACAAACCCAATGTCATTTTTTGAGAAATTTAGATACCGGTCCACTAAGAAAATCTCCAACTGGCTTTCTCAAATTAATAGCGGGGTCTATTAGTTTGAGTAAAAATAGTTGAATAATTATGAATTTTTATTAAAGACTTTATTATTCGCATATCATGTGCATATACATTTAGTTAATTACTCTATCTGTACATCTAGGTCATCTGTATTATGTCAACCAACCTAAACTTATGTAATATCTTAAAAACTAACAAACTTACTGAATCAAACTTTCTCGACTGGTATAGAAACTTGAGAATTGCTCTCAAGTTGGAAAAGTTTCTCTACATGTTAGAGGGTCCTATTTTGCCTCCTCCAGCTTAAAATGCTCATGCTAGTGAGCATGCTATCCACAAAAAACACAAAGATGACAGTGACACAGTATCTTGTGTGATATAGACGTCAATAACCCCTGAATTGCAAAAACAGTATGAGCATATAGATGCTTATCCGATCATATTACATCTATAAAGCTATTTGATTCCTAAGCCAGAAAAAAAAAAGATATGAGATCTCAAAACAATTGTTCCGTTCAAAGATGGCTGAGGGTACTTCTATGGTCACTCATGAGCTGAAGATGCTGAACTTAATTGAGAAGCTTTAGTCTCTTGGGTTTGTAATGGACAATGAATTAAGTATTGGCTTAATTATGCAATCTTTGGCAAGTAGTGTTTCTCAATTTGTGATCAACTATCATATAAATAAGATTGAGTCCACTATACATAAGCTGATCAATCTTCTCAAAACTGTGGAATCCTTCATGAAAAAAGGAATCTAATGTAGTCATGTTGGTTGAATCTTCCTATTCTAAGAAGAAAGTTCTTAAGAAGAAGAAGAAGGCTCTTACAAAGCCTAAAGGTGGTGTAAAGAAGAAAGAAGTTGTAACACCCCACTACCTAGGCCCGCCAGGGCTGGGGATGTCGCCCCGTCCAAAGGACAAGGGGTCTTTATAACTAGGACACACAATCAAAATAGTGAAATAAAAGCAATATTTTAACTTAAAATTTATTACAACCCGAGAATAAATCCAAGAATTCCAAAATCAAATCCATAATAAAAATTATCCACTCTCAACTCCCCAAAGCATTACACAAATTAAACATCAGAAAAATCTTCCAAGGTAGGTAATATCTAGCTACTCATCCCCACAATAGGATCGACCTAAAATCATGGTAAAAAGGGTGATGAGATAAAAATCTCAGTAAGTCCGCGTGTGCTTTGAGTGTCCAATGGAAACAATTCGTGAATGCAAAGTATAAAACCTTTATAATAGAAATACTGGCAAGCAATAAACATTAGTTAAAATCAAGAGTGGTGTTTAAGTTTTTCCAACCATACAGAATCAATAAAATCAACCACTCAGAAGAAATGATCATGGGTTACCACACGTTAGGCCCCATAACCGATCAGAATGCCGACACTTTGTGCAGACTTACAAAAGGTAGGTGATCGGCCTACCAGGCAAGATACTCCTCCTTCTCTATACCCAAACAACAACCGGGTGTCCATTCTGGCAAAACACAGTCACTTGACTAAAAGAAATAACTGCTAGCTCGGACCGGCACGACCTACTGGACTGACATCCTATCCGGGAATGACTTACCCCTTAGAGGTGGCCACCTACTGAGAGACTTACTCTAAACATTCAAAGACTAGTCCCAGCAGTCCACCCTTATTGAGTACTCAATGTAACGTATCCCACTTGGGAAAAATGAACAAAACATAGTTCCACTTGAACATGGCAATTAAGGGTTTCCAAAGTCTCTGTCAAAATCAGTTTTTGAAAGAGTTTTGAGTGTGAGTAAATCTGCTTATTGATTTTCAAATAATTGTTTGACTGAAATAAGGAAGAAGTCAATCCTCAATTGCCTTTGCGGAAATGAGTGTCCATGCACTCTACATTTGGCTTGCCATTATAAACATTTCGCATCAAACAGGTTTTATGCAGGAGTTTATCTGATCCTTAGCTCGAGATAAAATAAAGATCTTCAACCGCTGACCCAACCCCGCCTGAAGTAAATATAAACCACAATCAAACTCAAGCCAAAATCCACTTTCACAAATAAGACTAGCTCAACTCACTACTACCATGATCTTAGTGTCCTAAGCTTTAAGGCCAAATAATAAATAAAAATGTTTATAAGCTAAGTCTAATTTGATATTTAAAATAATTAGTGTTTTGGGAAATAGCTACTAATAAGTTGAAGGTTTAAATTCTTGCTAAGAATAATTTAGAGTTTATTTGGTGAAAAGTCCTAGGTGGTATTAGGTAAAATAATGATTTATTAATAATTAATTGTTAGAAAATATTTGATAACCAAAATTAGTTGAGAATAAATTTCAATGGTCTTGATTGAAAGAAAATAATTAAATTTTAATAGGTTTTGAGTAAAAGATAACAAATAAATTTTAATAGGTTTTGTGAGTATAAGACTTACAAAAATTAATATTCTACTTATTATGATTATTCATATAAAATGTTTTTATGTGATATTATTATTTTATATAATATCTATATATTTTATAAAAGCTATCATTTATTTGACCAAAATATCCTTATTTCATATATGATATTCCAAATCTACCCTTCCCAGAGTTTTTCGAAATTTATTGGCAAAATTTAATATTAACTATTTTATTGTTGAAATAAAATTAACTTAGGGACAACTAGATCATGATCATAATTCCACTTGCTAACCATAATCATGAACATACACTCCACTTCAATTTATCAAATCATCCAAATCATGAATAAAACATAGATCTAAATTTACCAAGGCATGATCCAACCTCTTCTAGCATAAACATAATCATAGCCCTATCAAACATACATGAATATAAATTCTATTCAACAAAGGTGACATAATCTCTAACATGCTTGATCACAAACATCACTCACGACATGGAGACATGCATTAAACCCTAAAACATCATAATATCATCCAAGATAAATCATCACATGCATCAACCCTAACTCCATCATATACACACATTCATTCATGCTTCAATCTCAACTCATCACAACAACACATGCTTAAACCACAATCATAGCCCATCTCCTTCCAATATCATCCTAGAGACATGAATCTAGAGTCTAAAAAGAGGGTTGAAGGGACTTACTTGATTGATGAGTACCTTAAAGGAGTTTCGAATGGATCTCAACTCCTAGATGACTAGATTCGTCCAGGGGAGATGAAGAAAGCATGGCCATTGTTGAAGAGATCATTCGGCCAAGAAGGAGAGGGTATTCGACCAAGAGAGAGAGAGAGAGAGAGAGAGAGATAAAAGAGAAGAAGAAAGACCATTAGCATGATCATACACTTATATATTGATTAGATATTGAAGATTAGTGGAGAAGAAGTTGCTTGAACAGACTTACCTTGAAGGTGTTCTTGAGCCTTCACAAAAATACTGATTTTTTATCCAAAAGAGCGAGTTGGATTTTGGAGTTTGATGTTAAAAATGGTATGGATGGACTCACGGTAGTGAATAGATGAAATTTGAAATTTTTTTGAAGAAGATTGAAGTGGTTTGGAGAGGTATTAGGCGAGAGAAGTGAGTAGGTGTTCTTGGTGTTCTATGTGTGCTTGAAGGTTGAAGAGAATGGAGGGATTTTGGTTTGAAGCTGCCGAAATTCTATGTGTGTGCAGTGGCCAAATTGTTTGTGTAGTATAGGTAGATGATTTTTCTGGTTTGAAAGAAAAAGGAAAGGCTGGTTGTTGAAATCCTAAAAGAATATTTTTGGGAATCAAATTTGGAAACAAAATATAGCAAGAATATCTTTTATCAATGGACAGCTTTTTGGAGCTGCTATGGCCGACTGATGTTCAGTGTTTCAGCTGGATGAAAGTTGGTTGAAGAAGGTTAATGGTGGCCGAAAAGAAGGAGTGTAACGGTGAAGGAAAAGTCTGATTGTTTAAGGGACATTTTATGGAAGGTTACTAAATTAGGATTGCTGAAATTTTGGTCTCCAATTAAGGCATGATTGCAGTAATTTGTTGGAGATATTTTAGGGCAACCATGACTGATTTTTGTGCAGAAGGTTGGGGAAGACAATAGAGTTCTGTTCATGGCTGTTCAAGAGAGGTTTGTGCAGAAAAAAGATGAAGTTTCGGCTAGGGCTGGAATAGGAAATAAGCTGGAAATTCCTGCACAAAATTTCGCCATTGCTGGAATTTTTCTGGGCAGCTTTTGCTACCATTTTCCAGCCAAATTGCAAAGAGTTTGAAGGGGCATTCAGAGGTATTTCAAAGCTGGTTTCCAGCCTTCTTCATGGAGGAAAAACATGGCTAAGGAGTTGGGAGAAAACTGGAAGGAAACAGCTTGGTTTAAGACCATCTAAGCTGCGATTTTGCCCAAAAATTTTTCTGGTTTTGCATAGCATTTGTGCAGTCCGAAAATGGCCAGAAAATTTCAGATTTAAAACTGATCAAAAGGGCCATTTTCTGGCAGCATTTGGGAAGGAATAATGGCTGAGAATTTGACACTTTGCATGCACAAGAAGCTGGAAAAATTTCAGATCATTACATGAAGGAAAATGAACCTAGTTAGAGTGAAGTTTTGAAGGTTCACTAGGGAAATTAATTATCTTGGAACCTTCCCCATCTCTTCCACATTTTCGGGCCATAAGATGTCTTTCACTAAGATGTTTTGAACCTTCAAGGCCACAGCACTTTACTGAAATTTCTGGAATGAAATTGGTTAGAACAAATTTGTCCAATTTAACGAGTTGAGAATTAGGAAAAATTAAAGATCAAGAAGAAATGAATTCCCTTAGGAATTTTTGTAGGGCACAAGAATAGGATTGGGATACTCCTATCATGTCTCCCCTAAGACAACACATCTACTCTACTCTAAAGAACTTAAGGCCGAAAATACCACCTTCCCAAGCAAAAATAAAATTTAATCATGCTAAAGCTCCAATGATGGAATTTGAACCCAAGACCTCAAGAATTAATTCCAATGCTCTAACCACTATACCACAACAACTCTTACTCTTATCTTCTCTCAAAAAATATTTTTCCTATTTAATCCTCAGGCTATCTCCCTATTTTCACCTCAAGCAAAAATTACTATTTTGCCCTTCTTACTCAATAAACATAATCAAGCCCTCGAGACTATAACACACAAATCCAAAGCATATACAATCATATAAAAATATATTTAAACATGCAATAAAATATGATATGCATCCCAACTCTCTTACTCTAAGGTTGGTTTCGATTGAGGTTTTACAGAAGTAGCCACCAAAGGCCTATGCCATCACTGTGAAAAGATGGGCCATTGGAGGAGCAACTACAAAGACTACTTAGAGACCATCAAAGAAAAGAAGGAGAAGGAGAAGCTTATAAGCACTTCTACTTGTGCTTCTACTCATAGTATGTTTATGATTGAGATTAATACTGCCTTTAAAAATGAGAAATAAGAATTGGATACTAGATGTGGATATAATTTATGCAATAATTTGCAAGGACTAAATAATAGTAGAAGGCTTGAGAAGTGCAATGTGGACCTACATACTGTAAATGGAGTAAAGGTTGTTGTACTTGTGGGGACTTACAAGCTACACCTACTTTTTGCATTAGTTTTAAAACTACAAACTGCTATTATGTACTAGTTTTGTTGAAAAATATTATCTCAACTGTGTGTTTAGACTTATATGGATTTCATTTATTTTTAAGAATAAATGTTGTTCTTTTTCATTAAATGATATTCATTATGGTTCTACAACTTTGGTTAATGGCTTATATGTTTTAGACATAGATAATTCAATTCTTAATATAAATAATAAGAAACTAATGATAGATAACCTAACCTCATCTTACTTATGGCATTGTCATTTAGGCCATATAAATGAGAATCGAGTTTCTAAGTTACACAAACTTAGTGACTTAGGGTCATTTGATTATGAATCATATGACATATATGAATCTTGTTTACTTAGTAAAATGGCAAAAACTCTTTTTTTTCGAAAAAGGAGAAAGGTTCAATGAGTTATTAGAATTCATACATACTGATGTATGTGGCACAATGTCTATATAAGTAAGAGGAGGTTATCACTATTTTATAATCTTTATCGATGATTATTCACGATATGAGCATTTGTATTTAATGAAATATAAATCTGAGCCATTTGAAAAATTCAAAAACTTCAAGAATAAAGAGAAACAGCTTGGGAAAAGTATCAAGACTCTGAGATCTGATCGAGGAGGAAAATACTTAAGCCAAAAGCTCAGGGTTATCTTAGAGATAATGGGATATTATCTCAAAGGACTCCATCACATACACCTCAACATAACGGTGTATCTGAGAGAAGGAATCGAATCCTTCTAAATATGGTACGGACCATGATGACTTTTACATACTTACCAAAATCATTTTGGGGGTGCACTAGAGACTTCTGTTTATATCCTAAACAAAATTTCGTAAAAAAAGGTTGATATTACCCTATTTGAGCTATTTTTTAGTTAAAAAATCGAAGTTATCTCACTTAAGAGTATGGGGTTATCCTGCCTTCGTCAAAAGGTCATAGTCAGATAAATTTGATAGTAAGTCTGACAAGTTTTTGTTTGTGAGATATCCAAAAAAATCTTTCGGGTATTACTTCTACCTCTCTCTGAAAAAAAAAAGTATTTATTTCGAAATATGTTGTCTTCTTGGAGAAAAAGCACTTACTCAAAGGGGATAGTGGGAGTAAAATTGAATTTAATGAAGTTCAAGAAGAATAAATAAATAAGGATCAACCATTTGATCCCACATCTATTGAGAGAATAGATGAACTTTGACTACATAAGAACCTTATAGGTCAAGTAAGATACGTGTGACATCTAAGACATATGGATTTCTCACAAGTGACCACAAGAACGTATTGCTCATAGATAAAGATAAGTCTATTACTTACAAGGATGTTCTGAATAGTTCAAAATGAGACAAATGGCTTGAAGCCAGGAAGTCGGAGATGGATTCCATGTATAACAACCAAATATGGACTTTGGTTGATCCAACCAAAGGAATCAAACTTATTGGGTGCAAATAGGTTTTCAAGAAGAAAACTGACATGGATGGTATTGTAGTTACCTATAAGGCACGACTGGTTGCTAAAGGTTATTGTCAACAGCATAGTATTGACTATGATGAAACCTTCTTACCAGTTGCTATGTTGAAATCCATCAGAATACTCCTAACAATTGCCGCTCAGTATGATTATGAGGTCTGGCAAATGGATATGAAAATAACTTTTCTAAATAGAAACCTGGCTGAGAAAATGTATATAACATAACTTAAGGGTTTCGCATCCAACGATTGCACAAAAGTGTGCAAGCTACAAAATTCTATTTATGGATTTAAGTAAGCTTCTAGGAGTTAGAAAATTCATTTTGATGAAATAATCAAAGAGTTTGGTTTCATTCAAAACATGGATGTGCCTTATGTATATAAAAAGGTTAGTAAGAGTGCAGTCATTTTCTTATTACTTTATGTAGATAACATATTACTTATAGAAAATGATGTACCTGTCCTTCAATAGGTAAAAGTTTGATTGTCCGAAAAATTCTCCATGAAAGATCTTGAGAAGCAATTTATATTATTGGAATTAAGATTTATAGAGATAGATCAAAAAGGTTGTTAGGTCATTCATAGTCTACATATATAGATAAAGTGCTAAATAGGTTTATTATAGATCAATCCAAAAAGGAATTCTTACCCATGTCCTATAGGATAAGCCTTTTAAAGTCGATATCTCCAAATACACAAGTTGAAAGGGATCACATGAGTAGGATTCTATATGCCTCAGCAATTGGATCCATCATGTATGCTATGATATGTACTAGGCCTGATGTATTCTGTGATTTCAGTTTGATGAGCAGAAACTAATATGACCCTGGTGAGGGTCATTGGGCGGCAGTGAAGAATATCCTTAAGTACTTACAAAGAACTAAGAATGTATTCTTAGTATAAGAAGGAAGTGATTTGAAAATAAACGGGTATACCGATCCCGTTTTTTAATGTGATAAAGATATTTCCAAATAACAGTCTGACTTCGTGTTTACATTGTGTAGAGGACAATAAGTAGGAAAAGTTCCAAACAAGATACTATTTCCGATTCAACGACTGAAGCTGAGCATATAGCTATTTCTGAAGTTACTAAAGAAACTGTTTGGATCAAGAAGTTTGTGACGAAGCTTGAAGCAGTTCCCAGTGTTGTTGAACTAATATCTCTATATTGTGACAATAATATTGCACAAGCAAAGGAACCAAGGTCTTACTAGCGATCCAAGCATATACTTAGACGTTTTCATTTGATTAGGGAAATCATACATAGACAAGATGTAAAGATAGAGAGAGTTTCCATGGATGAGAACATAGCGGACTCACTTACTAAAGCACTATCCCAAAAGAAACATAATAGACATGTTGAGTCATTCGATATTAGATATATGAATAATTGGCTCTAGTGCAAGTAAGAGTTTGTTAGTATTATGACCTAGTAGCAATCACATATATTTTATATATTGTATATTAAATAAAACAAGAAATTCTTTATCATTTAGTTTATTTTATTTATATTTTTGTATAAAATAACTGTTAGATAAAATCGCAAGTGCAATACTGTGTTAAGAAAATCATGATAGAGATCCTAATGTGAAATTCCTACTACACTCAATAGTGTTTGTACTTAAATTATCCCTAGTCGTAGTATTAATGAGATATGACATCATTAATACATTAAAACTATCACGTATTATACTTCCTAATTTGATCAGGTGGTACTTCTCACATCCGTGAGTATTGTAATAGTCAAAGTTAACACATGAATACTTGTTACTAGAACAAGTACATTGGATGACTTATTATGAGATAATCACATGGATAACTATTTAGTGTCAGTGATAGAATCTCATCATAATAAATGTGTAAGTATCCTTAAACTTGAGATCTTCACGGTACTTTATTTGCTAAGCGTTGTATTTTAATTCCAATCTCTGGAGTCCTGACAAAATTGCCTATGGGATGGATATTAGGTACAACGTGAAGCAAACGAAAATAGTTGAGAGGATCAATAAAAGATTCACTACTCTTAATAATAAGGACAAATATCTCATGGCCACTTGTATAAACCACTACTAAAGAAGTCATTGGCCAAGGCAATTGTATATTAGAAATGGTTCCAATTAATACACACGCTGAGTAGTGGATTTGGGGAATAAATACTAAATATTTAGGCTAGAATTAATAAATATTCTGGAGCGAGTTGGCACTAATTTTATACTCCATACCAAATGAGCTATTGAATAGTGAAAAGAGTCTATTGTACAGATGTTTGCTGTTGAAAGGTTCACATCAAGCCACTTGGCTTTCTGGACTTTTGGGCGGTCATGATATATTGCTAGATATCACTTATAATCTGCTGAATATGGATTTATTAATTAGAGAATTAATAAATCAATCCTAATTAGAATTAATAAGTTAATTCTAAATTATTAAAGATTATTAATTTTAAAGATGATTAGATTAATTCATATTTTATTACCAATAGATCAAGAAACCTAATAGGTCACACACAATAGATGATTAAGTACTCAAAATGTCATTTGATAACATTACAGTGTTGATTGTGAAAAGAAGAAGTTGTTGTGATAAAATTATAATTAGCTATAATTTGTGAATCATATTATAATTAACAAAATTACAATTGTAATTGGTAATTAAAGAATCCATATTCATTATGGATTCTGGTTACCAAACTTGGATGATATATCCAATATGCATGCCATGTTTTTTATAATTAAAATATAGAGAGAAATTATTTTTCTCTCGCAGTCAGTCCTCTTCTTCTTCTTATTTTAGTTTACCCTAGCTGCTAGAGACATATTCTGCTATCATAGAATTCTGGTGACTTGAGTGTAGTCTTCGTGTGGACTGTGTTAGAGATAATCTCACATTGAGATTGTAACGGGTTGACATAAGAACTACTTTTTTTTTCTCAGTTGGTGATTGACGAAGTGCAATCAATCTTACTGGGTCGCGCCTTTAGCAAAAGAAGAAATTTTTGTTTACAAAAACAGCACCAGAGGTAATTCACTTACTTTTCTTTGGTCCATTCATCGCATATAAGGTGATCTGGGGTGTTATTTCGTGTTTTAATTCCGCCTATAATTAGATTACATGATCTTGAGACACTAACATGAAGAACAATCAATAACATCATGATAAAGTATCATTGCCCTATCCCTACCCTTGATTATTTATTAGATGAGTTACATGGAGCTTGTATATTTTCAAAAATTAATTTGAAATCTAATTACCTTCAAAGTAAGATTAGGGAGGTAATGAATGGAAATTTGCTTTTAAAAACAAAATAGGATTTATATGAGGGCCTTGTGATGCTTTTTGGTTTTTCCAATGCACCTAGCACTTTCATAAGGTTAATACATTATGTTTTGAAGAATTTCTAAGGAAATTTTTTGTTATGTATTTTGATGACATCCTCATTTATAAAAAAAATATGAAGATCATTTGCATTATCTCATCTATGTGCTTATTGCTCTTAAAAGCAAAAGATTGTATGTCAACATTGATAAATGTTTATTTTGTTTGGAAAAAGTTACCTTCCTTAGCTTTGTTGTGAGTTCCAAAGGAATAGAGTTGATGAAGATAAAATTAAGGTAATTTAAAAGTGCTAAACTCCTACTACTGTAATGGGTAGAATCTGATGCAATTAGGAAGGGTTTAAAAGCTGTATTGACTTAAGACCAAAAACCTATTACATACTTTAGTCAGAAATTATCAGGGGCCTCTTTGAACTATTCTATTTATGACAAAAAGTTGTATGCTTTAGCAAGGACCCTATACTATTGGCAATACATTATCTCTTGCCTAAAAAGTTTGTTATCCACACTGATCATGAATTGTTGAAACATCACAAGAGATAATAAAAGTTTAACAAAAAGTATGCCAAATGGATGGAATTTGTTAGAGCATTCCTCTATATCATTAAATACAAAAAATGTAAGGAGTAGCCAATGCTTTGTCACAAAGATACTTACTTTTACATTCTCTTAATGCTAAATTACTTTTTTTTGAATTTATTAAAGAATTATATGAAGAGGATAAGGAATTTAGTAAATTTATCTTGCTTGAAAGAAGACTGGTTTTAACAATTTCTATAAGTATGATAGATTCTTATTTAGAGAAAGAGGCTTTGCATACATATCGATTCTTTGAGAGAGTTATTGGTTAAGGAAGCTCATGGTGGTAGTTTGATAGCACATTTTAAGGTCATTAAAACCTTAAGTATTCTCCAAGAATAATTTTATTGGACTAAAATGAAGGAAAATATTGAGAGGCATTATGACCTATGCTTTGCTTGTAGGAAGACTAAATCCAAAACACTCCTACAAGGCTTATATACATATTTGCCTACCCCTAGTTCACTATAGCTTAATATATCTATGGATTTTATATTCAGGTTGCTTAGGTCAAAGGGATGATAAGACTCTATATTTGTGGTTATTAATAGATTCCCGAAAATGGCTCATTTCATAGCATGCAATAAGACTAATGATGCATCCCATATTGTAGGAGTTATTTTTCAAGGAGATTGTGATACTACATGGAATCCCTCAAAGCATTATGTTCGATAAGGATGCTAAATTTCTCAGTCATTTTTTGAAAATTTTATGGGCAAAACTAAGGACTAACCTGTTATTTTCTACAGCTTGTCACTTCCAAATAGATGGATAAATAGAGGTTGTAAATAAAGGTCAGAACTAGGGACTAACCTATTATTTTCTACAGCTTGTCACTTCCAAATAAGTGGATAAATAAAGGTTGTAAATAGAATTCTTTCACAACTCTTAATAACCATCACCAAAATAAATTTCAAGAATTGGGAAGAATGTTTTCCATATATAGAGTTTGTACATAATCGTACTATCTATTCTACTACTTATTTTTCTTTTTTTCAAATTGTCTTTAATTTCAATCCCCTAACGCCTTTGGATTTAACTCATTTGCCTACAAATAAAAGATTAAACTTTAATGGCAAAAGGAAGGCAGAAATGGTTAAATCCTTCTCAAAACTATTATAGAGAATCGCAATGAAGATATTACATTCAAATGCAACAAATGAAAGAAGAAAGTGACCTTCAAACTGGGTGATTGGATTTGGGTTCACCTACAAAACAAAAGTTCCCCATACTTAGGAAAACAAAGCTCGACCCTTGAGGAGATGTGCCATTGCAAGTCTTGGAACATTATGGAGATAATGCATACAATATTAACTTCTCGGGTAAGTACAACATGAGTGATATTTTCAATGTAAGTGACATTTTTCCTCATAATATAGGTGATAATTCGAGGGTGAATCAACTTTAAGAAGGAAAAATGATAAAAATCACCCAAGCTTATAGGCACAATGACAAGAAGAGGAAGAGATAGAGAAATAATAGCAAGAACAGGGAATAAGCCTACAATCGATTATATTTGGGTTGCTTAGGTCAAGGGGAGAATGAGACTCTATAGTTGTGGTTATTGATAGATTCTTAAAAATAGTTGATTTCATAGCATGTAATAAGACTAATGATGCATCTTATATTGTAGGGGGCTACTTTTCAAGGAGATTGTGAGGCTACATAGAATCCCTCAAAGCATTGTGTCCGATAAAGATGCTAAATTTCTCAATCTTTTTTTTAAAAAAAATTATAGGCAAAACCAGGGACTAACCTGTTATTTTTTATAGCTTATCACTCCCAAATAGATAGATAAATAGACGTTGTAAATAGAACTCTTTCACAACTCTTGATGACCGTGATCAAAAGAAATTTGAAGAATTGGGAAGAGTATCTTCAACAGATAGTGTTTGTACATAATCGTACTATCTATTCTACTACTTATTTTCTTCTTTTTCAAATTATCTTTGATTTCAACCCCTTAACTCCTTTAGATTTAACTCATTTGCCTACAAATAAAAGATTAAACCTTGATGGCAAAAGGAAGGCAGAAATGGTTAAATCCTTCTCAAAACTATTATAGAGAATTGCAATGAGGATATTGCATTCAAATGCAACAAATGAAAGAAGAAGGTAACCTTCAAACTAGGTGATTGATTTGGGTTCACCTACAAAAGAAAGGTTCCCCACGCTTAGGAAAACAAAGCTCAACCCCCGAGGAGATGTACTATTGCAAGTCTTGGAACATTATAGATATAATCCATACAATATTGACTTCTCGGGTAAGTATAACGTGAGTGCTACATTCAATATAAATGAAATTTTTCCTTATGATATAGGTGATAATTCGAGGGTGAATCAACTTTAAGAAGGGAAAAATGATAAGAATCACCCAAGCTTATAGGCACAATCGCAAGAAGGGGGAAAGATAGAGAAGTAATTACAAGAATAGGCAATAAGCGCACAATCGATTATCCAAGGATCATTGACAAATGCTTTCATTCAAATGCTAAATGCTCCAAGATAACCTCTATGCATACATGAGTGCACACTTGAGATGGGATGAACAATGGATAATATTGGGAGACACTATGGCTGCTAACGGTTTGATTCGGTTAGGGAATTTTGATATCTCCGGTACCGTCCTTAAATTTTGGGACCTCTATATTCTCAGCACTAGACCCAACTTGTAATTCTAAAATCTCTGTCCCGACTTGTTCCAAAATTTCAAAACAAATCAAGACAAAAATTCGGATATTCGGTTCTATCGAGATAAGTCCAATACCAAATCGGGTTTCAGTTCTTGGGTTTTCAAATTCCAAACCCCATCTCCGAAAAGAGCTGCTCATAATTGGGGTCTTCACACTTACAGTGATGAGAAATGGGGTTTCATCTGAGTACTAAAGATAGACTTTTGTAGATTTTAGAAGCTTTAAAAGAATTGTCAAGAGAAGATGAAAGATCATCCTTCATATTCGGAGTCAGAGAAACAGTTGAAGCAGCCTCTAAATCTATAGCAACTTTTGAATTATCTTTACTAAAATCATCCTTCATATCAATACTCTAAGAAACAACTGAAGCAACCTCTAAATCTATAGCCACAGTCCAATTATCTCCATCCTTCACATCTGTAGACTGAGAATCACCCGAAGCCACCTCTAAATCTGTAACAGTGAAAAAGCAAGCATTGCTTTGGTTGATTATTAAGAATATCCAAGTAAATCCCTGTATAACTATTTTGCTAAATATTACATATTTGCAAGTCTTTTGTACAATGGTATTGGAATGGTGTAACTATGATAATTGGCATGATGATTGAAATGAGGGTTGAACATGATGAAACAATATTATGGTATTTTGATACTTGGATTGAGAACATGGATATTTTAAACTCCAAATGATTTTGTCAAATCTCAACTTTCAAACTAAAAATGATTTCTTTTCCTTTATCACTAAAACGTTTAGGAAAGTTTGTTGTGAAAAACCACGTTTTACAAAGATAGGGTAAACAATGATTGTGAAAACAAGGAAAATGATTCTGCCCCTAAATAGGGAGGGTTGAGTACTCAGCGGGGATAGGCTAGTAGTACTAATATTGGAGTGTTAGAGTGAGTTTTCTGACAGGAGGCCACCTCCAGAAGATAAACTATGCTTAAAAATGTAACAGTGCTACTTAGTCAGGTCGGTCCGAGCTAGCACGTTGGTCCATATGGATTTTATTCTTTCGGATTGGACAACTGGTGTGTTGGGTGTAGAGATGGAGGAGTATCTTACCTTAGTGGATAGATCACTCACTGCCCAGTGTTGAACCGTTACACTGGGAGCTATCATGATGGTAGTCATGATATTTCCTTGATGTTGATATTGATATTAAATCATTACTAATCCCTACTTTATGAATCTATGATATTGATGATTGGATGACTTATTAAGAGTTGTTTTGAATATGGTGAGCATGGCTCCACCCAGTGGTTGTTTACTGACGAAAATTGATTTGCAAACACATTTTGTGATTTTGATAAACCTACTTGCACAAAATGTTTAAATGTGACCTCCGCACACATGGAACTTACTGAGATTCCAATCTCACCTGCTTTATATCATGTTTTCAGGGGAGTACTTTTATTGAACAGGTGGAAGGAATAAGAGATAATCTTTTTGTTTATTTTATTTTTCTTGTATTTCTTTTGAAAGATGATTATTAATTTTTAAATTTTAGATTTATGTAAGGTTTGATTTCGGATGTAATAAGATTATCGTTTTATTTTATTTAGTCATTTTTCTTTTATACCTCGTTATAAAGACCTCTGGTCTATTGGACGGGACGACTTCCCCGCCCTATTTGGGTACGTAGATAGTGGGATGTTACAAGTGGTATTAGAGATTAGGTTTAGGTGATTGACTTGATTGAATAGTACTTAAACCCTAGGAATTGAGATTTATTGAATAATACTTGAACACTAGGAATCAAGATTCAGTTCTAACTTCTTTATGTTTTATCTATAGGATTACTAGAAGATCTACAGTTGTGACCAAAGATTAGCCTTTTATGTGTGGTCCCACGAGTGGTAGAGCACCTAACCCGATCCCATACTAGATTCATCATCATCTGATTCAGAGGTAGAACCCGAGGGTGGATGGATTTTGGGTGAGGACGAGGTAGATCATGAGCTACCTATGATAGAAGACTTTGGAGTAGAGGAAGAACCTGAGAACCTGATACCTAAGCTGCCTGTACTTGAAGAGAGTGGGGATATGGTAGAGTATGAAGAAGATGATGAGGGGAAGATAGGGGATGAAGGAGTAATGGGTGATGAAAGTAAGGATGAGTTAGGAGGACTTGACATTGAGAGGGAGATAGGAGACCTTAAGGGCGAGGGTGAAGCAGAGGTGATTAAGAGGGAGGATAGCATTGATACACCTGCAACCCCATTAATAGAGGAAGGAATCCTGACACTTCTGGGAAGTGAGTCATATAAGTCAAAATCTGTGAGACCTAAGACTACATTGATGTTAGCTATGGAAAAACTGAAGGATGCGGAGTTGAGAGACAAGCTGAGGGGTAGGAAAGTTGAGGGGTACATTTTGGGTTGGCCTAAGAAAAAGCCTTGATCCTTTGGTTTCATAGAGGATTGTGTGATAGATCACCCCAATTGTAGTGTAGGATGGCTAGTGGAACCTTCTTCTGAGGATTCCAGTGATTTTAGTGATGCTTGGAGTTATAGGACTTTTAGTATTTATTCTCTCATTCTTCCGAAAAGATGTTTGCTTAATTATTTGGTTCAGAAATGATTATTTGTTTTTGGATTTTGGATAGCCAGAATAAAAGGAGTACCTAGTAGGATACTCCCTTATTTTGTACCGAGTTAGATTTGGTTAATAAAAGTATGGTTTTATTGATTTCTCTATCCTATTTGGAGCATTATTTACAAAATTTATTTTTCATCGAATTGCAAGCTATTTCAAACCTATAAGCTATTCAATTGCTTGTTATGAACTTTCCCCTGATAAACCTTGTAATGGGTATAAATGACAATAGATGGCATTAGGACGTAGAATTACCTCATACCATGCTAGTAAGTACACCTTTGGGGAGGTAGAGAGATGTGAGTAGGATAGTGTAAGGGTGTGATATTATGGCCGGAAAGGAGATTTTGAAGGCAGACCTCATAATCTTACCTATCGATGACTACGATCTAATTCTGGGTATGGATTGGTTAGCGAAACACGGAGCAATGGTAGATTGTAAAGTAAAGATGGTGCAATTCATTAGATCAGGATGTGATGTATTGGAGTTTAATGGGAAGAAGGTGAAAGAGTTGAAATTCTTGATAGCGGGAATGAAGGCGCGGAAGATGCTGAAGAAAGGTTATGTAGGATATCTGGCTTACTTAATCTAGAAGCCGAACGATCAGTGCACTTTGGAGAACACCGAAGTGGTGAAGGACTTTGCAAATGTATTCCCAACTAAACTTACTTCTCTTCCACCTCCGCGAGAAATTGAGTTCACTGTAGATCTAGTCCTTAGAGTTGAGCCGGTATCGAAAACTCCCCATTGATGGCACCTACGGAATCGAAGGAGTGGAAGGAACAGTTGGGAAATTGGTTAAGCAATGGTATATAAGACTAAGTACTTCACCTTGGGGAGCCTCGGTGTTGTTCTTAAAAAAGAAATATGGGACGCTGAGGTTATGTATACACTATAGAGGGTTGAACAATCTCACGATCAAGAACAAGTACCCCTTACCTCTAATTGATGAGATGTTCGATCAGTTGTAAGGTTCTTGTAACTTCTCCAAATTGGACCTCCGACAAGGTTATTATCAAGTACGAATCAAAGAAAATGATATTCCCCAAATAGCCTTCAACACTAGATATGGGCACTACGAGTTTGTAGTGATGCCGTTTGGAATAACTAATGCACCCGCTATCTTCATGGATCTTATGCACAAAGTTTTCCAATCGTACTTGGATAAATTCGTAGTGGTGTTTATCAACAATATTTTGATCTATTCTAAAAGTCCGGAGGAGCATGCTGAGCATTTGAAATTGGTGCTGGAGAAGTTGAGAGAGCAAAAGCTCTATACTAAATTTAGCAAATGTGGGTTATTGCCAGATTCAATATCATTTCTTGATCATGTAATATCCAAAGAGGGACTTAAGGTGGATCTAACAAAAGTCAAAGCTATCTCAAATTGGAAGCAACCAGAGAATGTAACTAAGATTAGGAGTTTTCTTAGATTGGTTGGGTACTACCATCGATTTATCAAAAATCTCTACACTGGCTACACTGATGACCCTACTGCTAAAGAAGGACGTACCGTATGTTTGGAGTGATAAGTGTGAAAAGAGTTTTCAAAAGCTCAAGAGGAGATTGATGACGGCACTGGTATTGAGTTTATCTGAGAAAAGTAAACCCTATTCCTTATACACGGATGCCTCTAAGGAAGGTCTAGGGGCAATGTTGATGCAAGATAGGAAAGTAATCGTCTATGCATCGAGGAAGCTAAAGCCGCACGAGGTGGAGTGATAAGTGTGAAAAGAGTTTTCAAAAGCTCAAGAGGAGATTGATGACGGTACCAGTATTGAGTTTATCTGAGAAAAGTAAACCCTATTCCTTGTACACAGATGCCTCTAAGGAAGGTCTAGGGGCAATGTTGATGCAAGATAGGAAAGTAGTCATCTATGCGAAGAGGAAGCTAAAGCCGCACGAGGTGAACTATCCAACGCATGACTTAGAGTTGGCAGCGATATTGTTTACTTTGAAGCAATGGCAGAACTATCTATATAGAGCAGAGTATGAAGTCTTCACGGATCCTAAGAGTTTGAAGTATGTTTTCACCCAAAAGGATTTGAATCTAAGGTAGAGAAGATGGATGGAGTTTTTAGAGAAATATAAGTGTATGATTAACTACTACCTGGGAAAGGCTAACGTGGTAGCTGATGCACTGAATCGAAAGGTGAAGATAACTAGTATGAGGGTGCAAAAAGTCCAAATAGTACAATAACTGTAACACCCCGGAAAACCTAGGCTCGCCAGGGTCGCCCCATCCAACGGACAAGGGGTCTTTATAACTAGGTCACAAATATAAATTGCTGAAATGAATAATACTTAAGCTAAAAGAATTTATTACAACCCAAAAATAAATACTTCCAAAGTACATCCATGAAATTCCAAAACAAAACTCATAATTAAAATCAACCACACTCGTCTCCCAAAGCAGTACATAAAATCAAAAACACATTCTCTTCCAAGGTAGCTACTCACCCACAACAGGATCAACCTGAAAACATGGTAAAAGGTGGTGAGACAGAAATCTCAGTAAGTCCGTGTGTGCTTTGGTGTTTAGCAGAAACAGTTCGTAGATGCAAAGTGTGAAATCTTTATAAGAGAAACATTGGCAAGCAATAAACATCAGTCAAGAGCAAGAGTGGCGTTTTGGCTCTTCTAGCCATACATAAGTAATGAAATCAACCACTCGAAAGAAAGGGATATGGGTTACCACACTTTGGGCCCCATAACCGGTCAGAATGCCTAACACGTTGTACAGACTGACAAAAGTAGGTGATCGGCCAACTGGGCAAGATACTCCTCCTTCTCTATACCCAAACAACCACCGGGTGTCCATTCCGGCAAAAACACAGTCACTTGACTGAAACAAAATAAACTGCTAGCTCGGACCGGCACGACTCACTAGAACTGGCATCTCATCAAGGAATGACTCACCCCTCAGAGGTGGCCACCTACTGAGAGACTCACCGTAACCCTTCAAAGACTAGTCCTAATAGTCCACCCTTATTGAGTACTCAACGACATTCCCCACTTGGGATAAAATGAACAAAGCATTGTTCTTCATGAAAATAACAATTTGAGGGTTTCCAAAGCTTTGTGAGAAATTAGTTTTAGAAAGAGTTTCGAGTTTGGAAAAATCTGCTCATTAACTTTGGAATAATTCCAGCGTTGGAAATAAAGATGAATTCAACCCTCAATTTCCTTCAAATAAACGAGTGTCCATACACTCCATATTTAGCTTGCCATAAGAAAACATTTCACATCGACAGGTTTTATGCAGGAGCTTACCTAATTCTTGCTCACAATAACAAGGTCTCGGGCAAATGACCTAACCCCACATGGGCAAATACAAATCTTAATCAGATTCGAGCCACAATCCCCTTCCTCAATTTTAAATCAACTCAATTCACGACTACCATGATCCTAGTGTCCCAAGCTTTAAGGCAAAACAATAATTGAATAGGTTTATAAGCTCAGTTTAATTTGTTATTTAAAATAATTAATGGATTAAGAAATAAATTCTAATAAGTTGAAAGTTTAAATCTTGTTAAGGAAAATTTAGAGTTTATTTAATCAAGAGCCATAGGTGGTACTAGGTAAAATAGTGATTTAATGGTAGCTTAGTTGCTAGAAAATAATTGATAGCTAAAACTAGTTAAGATTAAATTTAATAAGTCTCTTTTGGAAAATAATAAGTAAATCCTTAAGGGTTTTGGTCTAGTAAATATTTTATTAAATATGAATCTTTTTCATAAGGCTTTAATTAATTTGCTTTATTTTAGATAATATTTATTTATTTTATTTTCTAGAAAAATCATTATTTTTTTGACTAAAATATCCTTTACATATATTATAATTCCAAATCTACCCTTCCTAGGGTTTTCGAAATTCTTTTAGCAAAAATTATTAGTAAATATTTTATTCATGAAATAAAATTTGCTTAGGGACAACTAGATCATGATCAAGATTCCATGGTCATAATCAATAACATACTCAATCCTTCAATTCATCAAATCATCCAAGTCTTGCACATAGGCATAGATCTAAATTTATTATTACATGATTTAACCTCTACTAGCATAAACATGATCATGGCTTCAAAATTTAATCATAAATATAAATCCTATTCACCCATGGTGACATAATCTCTAGCATGCTTCATCACAAATACTACCTATGACATGCATCAAATCTCAACTCATCATTAAATCCACCAATATAATCCTTCCATGCATAAATCTCATCTCCATCTCAATCATACATATACTCATGCTTCAATCAATAACATCACATACACAACCCCATCGCCATTCATCAACTTAGAGACATGATTCTAAATTTTAAAAAGAGGATTGAAGGTACTTACTTGATTGATGAATGACTTGAAGGAGTTTAGAGAAGATCTCAACTCCTAGATGGCTAATCTTGTTCAAGAAGGGTGGCGAAAGCATGGTCATGGAACAAGAGACCATTCGGCCAAGGGAGGAATTTTCGGTCCATGAGAGAGAGAGAAAGAGAGAGAGAGAGAGAGAGAGAGAGAGAGGAAGAGAAGAAGAGATCATTAGCATGCTTATTCATATAGGTTTTCATTAGAGATTAAGTTTGAAGAGGATGAAGTCGTTAGAATAAGTTTACCTTGAAGATGTTCTTATCCAGAAATTTTTGCTTTGATCCGAAGTAGCAAGATGTTTGGAGGAGTTTGATGTTAATATTGGTGTTGATGGATTCACAACAATAAGTAGACTAAATCTGGAGATTTTCATGAGGGTTTGAGGTGGTTTGGAGGGTTATTAGGTGTAGAGAAGAAGTATGTGTTCTTGGTGTAGTGTGTGTGTGTTCTTGTTGCTTGGAGAAAATCGAGAGAGAGAGGAAGAGTTTGTGCAGCTGCCGATTTTTCTGAGGGAATAGGTCTGCCCAAATTCTAGTAGGGTTTAGGGAGTTGATTCTCTGATTTGGAATGGAAAAGGAAAAGTTAGTTATTACAATCCTTGAAGAATATTGTTAGGAAGTGAATTTGCAAAGTAGATATCCTAAGAATATTTTGATTTTTCTGGACAGCTTTGAAGTCTGCCATGGCTGATTGTTTGGACAGAATTTCGTGGGATTAATGCTGACTTATGGAGGCTTATGGTGGCTGAAAGTAGGGTGTACAATGATGAAGAAGAAGTCTGGTCCATTGAGCAAAATATTATGGAAGGTTGCTAAATAAGATGACCGAAATTTTGGAAACCAATCAAGCTTAATTGCAGGGATTTTGTAGAGAGATTTTCGGACAGCCATTGATGGAATTTCGTACAGAAGTTCAAGGGGCCCAATGGAGCTCTGTTGGGGGAGGTATAAGGAAGGTTTTTGCAGAAGTAGCTTGGTGTTTCAGTTGGAAGAAGAAGAGAAAACGAGCTGGACAAAAATCTGCACAGGAATTTTCGCAAAACAGAATTTTCCTGGAAGAATTTTCGTCTGCCATTTCCAGCAGGTTTGCAGCGAGGTTTGAAGGGGATTTCAGGGGTATTCAAGGCTGGTTTCCAGCCTTATTTATGGAGGAAAAACATGGCTATGGTTCTGCACAAAATGTGGGAGAAAACAGCTTGGTTTTGAGCTCTCAAAACCGATTTTCGTACAGGAATTTTTCCTGCTTTGCTCTAGCTTGTGCAATCCGAATTTGGGCAAGAAACTTTCAGGTTTCAACTGATCCTAAAGACCATTTTTCTGGTAGCATTTGGGAGGGAATGTGAGCTAGAATTTTTGACCTTTTGAAGGCACAACAAGCTGGAAAATTTCAGCTCATTTCATGAAGATAAATGAACTAAGTTTGAGGAAAAATTTCAGCAAGCTTTCAAGAGTGATTTTCCTCTTAAATTTTCCCACAAATCATTTACATTTTCCAAACCATGAGAAGCCTTTTACTAGGACATTTTGATCTTAAAAGACTTTAGTCCTCTACTGAATTTTCTGGAAAGGAAAATGATAGAACACCTTGCTCAAGCTAAGGAGTTGGAATTTAAGAAAAGCTAAAGATCAAGGGAGAATGAATTCCCTTTTGGCATTTCGCGAAGAACAAAAGAGTGAAGTGAGAATTCTCCTAACATGTCTCTCCTAGGACATCATCACCACATTGATCTAGGCCCTTATGGCCGAAACCATCCTTTTCCAAGCAAAATAAAATTTACTCAAGTTAAAGCTTCTATGATGGACTTTGAACCTTAGACCTTAAGAATTAATTCCAAGGCTCTAACCACTAAATCACAACAACTCTTGTTGCTATTTCTACTAGAAAAATTATTTCCTATTCAATCCACAAGCTATCTCCTTATTTTCACCTTGGTCAAAAATTACCATTTTGCCCCTCTCACACATCACTCACTAACATGACTTCAAGATAATAAAAATCAAATTCAAAGTACATAGAAATCATATGAAAACATATTTGATCATGAAATAAAGCATGATATGCATCCCAACCCCCTTACTCTAAGGTTGGTCTTGACTGGGGTTTCACAAGAACTCTTGGAGTGAAAGGCATAAGTAGGAGAAGGAAAGATCAGCTTATGTAACCTGAAGATGGAACTTGAGTTGAGGCAAGAGATTGGTGAGGTACAGCGAAGCAACTAAGACTTCCAAACTTTTAAAGCAAAGGAGATCAAAAGAGAAAATAAGGAGTTTTGGACTGATGAAGCCGGAGTGTTGTATTTTTGAGAATGGCTATGTATCGGATGACCCAGTATTGAAGAGAAAGATAATGGATGAGGCTCACAAGAACAAGTATACTATTCAACCTGGAAAAGTGAAGATGTACCAAAATTTGAAGAAGGCCTACTGGTGGTTGGGAATGAAAAGGGATGTGGCGCAATACGTCTTTACTTGTCTGACTTGTCAGAAAGTGATGGCGGGACATAAGAAAGCAGCTAGATTATTGCAACTGTTGCCTATTCCTAAATGGAAGTGGTAGGAGGTGACGATGCATTTTGTTACCGGACTACCGATGTCAAAGACTTTGAAGAAAGTTGTTTGGGTTGTGGTTGATAGATTGACCAAGACTACTCATTTCATTTCGGTAAATGTTAATGATTCTATGAAGAAGCTGGCTAAGACTTATATTCAGGAAATGGTTAGATTGCATAGTGTACTATTGAGTATCGTATCCGATAGGGATCCCGATTTACTTCAAGGTTTTGGACTAAGTTTCAAGAGTCAATGGGAATGACTCTGAAGCCCAACACTTCTGTCCATCCGCAGACTAATGGACAGTCCGAAAAAGTTATCTAGATATTGAAGGATATGCTTAGGGCTTGCGTGTTAGATTTTGGAGACAAGTGGTTAGATTGTATACCTTATGCTGAGTTGGTATACAACAACAGTCATCAAGCGTCAATTAGAATGGCACCCTATGAAACGTTATATGAACAGAAATGCCAAGCACCGCTGTACTAGGATTGGACTGAGGATGGTCAAATCAGCAAGTCTAGGGAGATAAACCTTGAGGAAATGGCAGACAAAGTAAAGATGATAAGAGAAAGACTGAAAGTAGCACAGAGCCGACAAAAGAGATATGCGGATAATAGAAAAAGAAAACTAGAGTTTCAAGTGAAATATCAGACTTTTTTGAAGATAATGCTGAGCAGGGGGATTCTGAAATGTCCCAAAGGCGGGAAGTTGAGTCCTCTATATTTAGGACCATTTTCAGTGATTGAGAAGATTGGACATGTAACATATCGATTGGAGTTGCCAGAAGGATTGGCGGGAATTCATGATGTGTTCCATGTATCTCATTTAAAAAAATACAACCCTAACCCAGAGTATGTATTGAACGAGGAGCCATTGATTCTATAGCCTGATTTGAGCTACGTTGAGAAATCGATTAAGGTTTTTAGATTAGAATGTCAAGGTGTTGAGGGGTAAACAAATACCTATGGTGAAGATTTTGTGGGATCATCATGGTACTTAAGATGCAACATGAGAAACTGAAGACTGGGTAAAAAAGAAATATCCAAACCTACTCTAAAGGTATAACCCTCTGAACTTCGGAACGAAATTCTCTTAAGGGGGAGAAGATATAATACCCCGTGTTGAACCACCATTAGTTCATGGGGAAAGTCATGCATAGCATAGCCTATTATATTTTATTTGATAATTGTGAACTATTTTTGTGAAGCCTATGTGATTTATGTACTTGATGTTTCATTGGGTTATTAATTTGGCATAGTTGTGTTATATGAGCTGGTAGAGTCTTTGTTCTTGTAGAGCAGAATTTAATGAAAGAAGAATAAAGTGAGTTGAGTTAGACTTATAGGAATTTATTTGATGAATATTAACACAAGAGCTATTGTGGTCTAGTGGTAAAGACTTGGTGTGTATTCTTTGGTGATTTCAGTTCGAATCCTAACTCTTGCAAACTTTTTCCTTCTTATCTTTGATTAAACCTTTTTTCTCTTGGCCGAAAATCCTAGGGCTGCTGTCTTCCTATTTTCCAACTTCCTAAAATATGGGAATGTGATTATTTTGATGTTGCTAAAAAGGAATTATGATAAATTAAATTCCTAATATTCTTTAGTTAATATTTTATTCTAATCTTTTAGGAAGTTAAATATTCCAACATCTAGAGTTTCCTAAAGATCTTATCCAAAGGATTTATTATGTAAAGAAAAAGATAGAAGCTTTGATTTTGGAAATTAGATTTTATCACCAAAAATAATTATGCCTTAATTAATTATTTTTGCTTAAAATAAATTAGGATACTAACTAAATTATTTCTTCGATTAATAACCTATTTTCATTGCATAAAATTTCTGGAAAAAAAAATAAACCCTAGCCACCACTAAGGGTTGTTTTAATTACTCTCCAACTTTCTAAAATATAAGAATCTACGCTAAGTAATTTTAACCAATCAAAGTTCCTTTAAGCTAAACAAATTACCAGAAATTTCTCTCTTCTCTTCTCCCAAATTTCAGCCACTATAGCACCCTAGCACACAGCTATAAACTCCTTCTATTTAGTGCACAATCTCGGCCAAACCAAGAAAAGCAAAAGCTGTTATTTTTTCCTTATTTATTCAAGAGGCCAAAAGAAGTTGTAATTCTTCCAAATATCAAAAAACCTAAACCTAACCTATTCCCTTCATCAAACCAGCCTCAAACAAACCCTAAACACCCTACACTGCCCAAAAATTCCAACCGCCAACCCTCCTCCACATCTTGGCCAAGACAGTACTAAAACTCCATCAAAGCTGAAAACCAACTCTAAGGTAAAGAACTCCTCAACTCTTCATCAACTCCTTTTCAATTCTTGTCATCTTCTTCTCCTAAATCTAGATCAAAATGGACTAATTTACCCCTATCACTAGTGACCTTCGAACTAATAAAGCCAAAGGGGAGCAATCGACTCTCTCCCTCAAGCAAACCCCAAGCAACCACCAAATGTGCCACCTTTGCTATTATTGTGCCGTCAAAGAGGTATTTAAGGCTTAACTTTACTGATTTAAATAAGATTAACCTTATAGTGATGTTATTATGCATGAAAAACATGAATAGATAGGATTGATGAGGTTTGATGGTACAATCACTACAAGAAAAAAGAGTTTTCGCAACCATATTATTTACATCAGATGAATTTTGGTTGCAATGAGCACTCAATTGCGTCAAAAAAAATATACATTGCAAATATCATGAACTTTTAATATCATGCAACAAAAATTAACCAATTGCAACCGAAGTATGTGGTTGCATGAACCGTATTTATTTACGACCAAAATAATAACCTTTTGCAATGAAGAAAATAGTGGGATTATAATTTTGAATATTGATATTCATAATTTAATTTAAAATACTTTTAGAAATAGATCTTAAGAAAATTTAAAAATAAATTTAAAATTAATAATATTTATTAACTCAATGATTTAAAAATAAATATTAATTAAGTGATGCAATTGTCTATTTATTTGTGGAAAAAAAAAGAATACTATAAGAATATATATTAAAGGCCTCAAAAAAAATTTTACACTCATAAAATGTTAAAAATTATTAATTTTAAAAAAACGTTTACACAAAGTAGATGCTGTTAAAAAACAAACCAAAAAAAAAAAAGCTACAGTACCCAACAATTATATGAAAAACTTGAAGAAAAAATCCTTAATTCAATGACTTAGAAAAAACAAAAAGCTTTGTCCGCCACAGTCCGAAATCACGAACCAGCAGCGGTCCGAAATAACGAACCCATTTGCATCGGTTCTCCTACGGTCCGAATAGAGCCAGTTCCAACCTCATCGTCTTCGACCGAGTCTTAGGGCCATGCTACAACCACCCTTGACTGTGGCTTCGGTTGTGTTCCAAAACCCATTTGATCCTCCAGCTTTTCAGTAAGTCGCGGCATTTTTTTTTTTTTTTTGCGCCTTAATTAGTTTTCTGCGGGGGAAATCGAATGTCCTAACTCTATTGTGATTCTTCTCCATTGTGTTTCTTCTTCCCAGTACGCCTCCATAGTAATTACCTCTATTCTTTGGTGCTGAATTTTTTGGCAGAGACTGGAATGTCTACTTCGAAGGTATTTTCTGTCAACCTTCTTTATTTATTTTGATTTCTTTGTTCTGAAACCCAATGGTGTCCCCCTCTTTTTGTGTATATGAGTTTTGAATTGCACCGTTTGATTCAAGAATTTTGGTAATGTTGAGTACCTATTAGTTGAATATTGTTGTTCCTAATATTCTGGTACTACTTCTGGGTTAGGGCAGAACCTGACTGAATTCAATTTGTGCATGATGAAATTTTCGTTGGTACATTAATCAATTTGGTTCAAGATGTCTTCTTTTTTTTTTTTTTTTTCATATTCAGATAACCGTTCTCAGTCTTTGTTCAGCTACATAAAAGGGCATTAAAAGAACTAACGGATCCTTGTAGTGCATCGCATAAGCGTTTTAATTTATTTCTTATGGGGGAAAGGGGGAGGTTGTCTTCTTGGTTTTCTCTGTGAATTGTGACTGAATCCAATATCATAGTGGGCTTCGCTAAGTTATGCTGTAGAGCTTGATCTACTGTACTTATCCCTCTACTTAATGTTTGGATTGGTGGGAGCTTCAATTTCTAGAACTGCGGATGGAAATGATGGACTTAGATGATAAGTTCTGTTTCTTCAGTCAATTCAGCTTTTTTAAGGATTTTGCATAGCTTTCATTAAATTTTAGGATTCTGTGGATACTATTGGTGCGTCCGGAGCTGTCTATTGTTTCTAGTTGAGAATGCAAACAAAATGATGTCCAATGCTACAACTGGTCTAGAATCTATAACATTACCAAGCAAAGATCGAATAAAGGCCAAAACCTTAGCTCTACTTGGAGAGGAGAAATTCAATTTTTACAAGTTTTTATGCTGCAACTTTAAGAATAGAAAAAGATTGGTAGTAAGTTTATGCAATTACCTTTTGTTGATATGCTACAAGGGTTACTTTAAAGCTCACTTATTTGTGGTTTTTTATTCTTTCTTCTCTGTTTTTCCCTGCCAAAGTAAAAATATGAATTGGAAAAGCAAGAATTTATACTAGTAATTGGAAGTTTGCCTCAATGAATTGACACTGCCATTTCAGAGAGTCCACTAAAACCATGAACTTCATATCTGCTAGTTTTTTGGGAGACTCTATCTGAGAGGCTAAATGAATGGTACCATGTTCTTGTTAACCAATTCCAAACTGATTTACTAAAGAAAGTCTACTGACAAACACTACAGTCTGAATCAAGAAAGCATATTTGAGGCGCATAGTTACGTCTTTGACTATTCTTTCTCATTTGTGATTTTTATTTTTCTGCTTTTTATGTGCCAATAGGTTGGGATCATTGTATGACAGACGTGTATAAATTTTTTTTTTTCCCTGGCCTTTGGTTCCTTTACTTGCATTGACTGATAGTTTCTGTCATTTTTTTATTTCAAAAGGCTCTGAACTAGAAAGACAGAAAGAGGATCAAAGTGCGGAGGTCTGCTTTTTTTGTTGCATAATGACAAGATTACATAAGAATGTTATATTGCTGAATTCTTTTATATTGTCAATGAGTTTTATTATGGGTTTTTTCCTGTGCCCAGAACAAGCTTCAAGGTGAAGTGTCAATGAACCCCTTCATGACACTTGTCAAATTAACCTTGGCATTATTTGTTTGGGTGCGGTTGGTGCTTTATATGTATTGACTCGAAAGGAGAAAGTTACTATTGAGGTAACCATTGCATCTGTAAGCTCTATATTTGCATTATCTATTTCATTCTGAAGATTGGATTTTGCTTACTGAAGAATGCACTTCAGCATTTTAAATCCCTATTAAGGGGCAACTTGAATACGAATGCTAACCAAGAGTTCAGTTTATTCTCAAATGAAACTGCCCTATTAGAAGAGAATATACTTTGGTGCATAAGTTTCATGAGATCATACTTTTGCACTGGCACAGAAATTGAAAAATGCTGATCTTTTTAATATGCTTAGACTGTTGAAGTGTCTTCATGAAAATAAATAATACATTATGCTAAAGTCAGTCAAAATTCCTATTTCACCATCCATGAAAAACTCTATCATAGGCTTTTAGGAATACACCTCCTACATGAAAGGCGGCTCTTAAGTTTTGTTGTATACACCCCCTGTACAAGATGATATCTGCATATGATGATAAACATCTAAAGACAAGCACATGAAGGCTTGCATAGAAATTTAAGTGATTTAATGATAATTAAGGACTCCCAACTCATAATCAATAGAACTTACTTTGAACACATTTAACTTTAGGTAGGTATAGATATTGTTATATTACATTAGCCATATAATTATCAATAATGGATAGACTCCTAGTTGCTTTCAGCATTGTAAAGGCACAAGTAGTTTTGAAATGTTTTTGTTTGGCTTTTCACTTGTAGTTATAACTTAAACAAAGTTAAGAAGTTATACCAATATTTTGCCCCTTCCTTAGATTTTATCTTTTCAAACTTGCAGAAGTTTGTCATGTGTCTTGCACATGACAGTTTTCATGGCTAATCTTGTTAATGTAGGTTTTTGTTTTCTATTCCCCCCCCCCCCAATACAGATCATCTTGATCTCTGCAGTTAGGCATTTCTGTAGTGTAAAATATAGGATGTACTTAGCACTTCTGTATTTTTGCAGAAAATATTGTTACACAAGGGGAAAGCTATTTAGTGTAGGATATAGAATATTGGAAAATAGCTACATGCACTAATCTTACTGTAAATTAGTAGTTGTAGATGACTTTTAACATGGAATATTGGAAATTAGCTAAAGACACTAATCTTCCGATTCGTGGAAAATGCATATCCTATATAACTAATAGATTCATTATGTCCTCTAGTGTGTGTGGTAGTGATAAATTCTGGTTTCTCATTGTGTTAAAAAGCATAAAATGTGAATATTATCTGCTCTATATTCTCAACTAAAATGCTATCTCATTATTGGCTGGAGACTTTTGCTTGTATACAATTGATTTTAAACTAATAAAAACTTCAATTAAACCTACTCAAACTGCTGTGTCTTCCAAAACCCATTTGATCCTATAGTTGTTCACTAAAAATTGGCGATGAGATAGTGTTTCATAAGTTTGTTTGTTTGTTTTTTAAATCCTATTTTTCCAATCACATTAGACTATGTGTTGGTTTATAAGCTTAACTGAATTGTTTGTTACATCTTGCTGACTGTATGTTTTTGTGGCATACAAAAAACACTTAGATGACAACTACAAATGTACCTGTGGACAAAACTTAGATAGACAATTTAAATACAAGGACAAGTGAGTACATATATGGAATTAAGAGATTCTTAGATTTTTCCTATGCTTCAAGACCACCTAATTCCAAAATATGTTGCCCATGTAAGAAGTGTAAAAATCATTTTTTCATGAGTAGGAATGATGTGTTGGCCCATTGCATTCTTAATGGGTTTCTAGGAGGGTATAAGAATTGGATATATCATGGAGAATCTTACATTTCAAAAAATGCAATTGGAAATGATGATTCGATGTTTGAAACGGAAGACAGGGATAAAATGGTAGACATGGTACGTGATGCAATTGGATTTAGCAAACATAACCAAGATGTTAATAATGAAGGAGAGGTTTCTACAGTTGACGATGTTAGTGGAGCAGATAGCGTAACAAAATCTTTTTTTAAACTCTTGCATGATGCAGAATGTGAGATGTATTCCGGGTGTGAAAATTTTACAAAGCTCTCCTTTGTTGTTCATTTGTTACTTATTAAGGTAACAAATGGATGGACTGACAATTCCATCACTATGCTCCTTGAGTTTCTAAAAGAGGCATTCCCTCAAGCTAACATTCCAAGCTCATATTATGAAGCCAAAAAATTAGTGGATGAGTTAGGATTTTCATATGTAACTTATGATGCATGTCCAAATAATTGTATGTTATTTAGAGGTGAGAATGAAAGGATTGATATGTGTTTGGTATGCGAAACTTCTCGGTACAAGGTAGGGGGCAAAAAGATAGCTGCAAAGCAAATGAGATATTTTCCACTCAAACAAAGGTTACAAAAATATTTTATGTCATCTAAAACTGCCTCTTTCATGAAATGGCATGCTAACGAGCGAGTCGATGATGGTATTTTTAAACATCCAGCTGATTCTATAGCATAGAAAGAATTCGATAGAAGATGGTCCATATTTTCAAATGACTCCAGAAATATTAGACTCAGTCTTGCCACTGATAGATTTAATCCATTTCGCACAATGAATATAACTTATAGTACATGGCCTGTTGTGCTTATTCCTTACAATCTTCCCTCATGGTTGTGCATTACTCAATAGTTTCTGATTTTGTCAGTGTTGATTGATAGTCCAAAAGGTCCCAGTAATAGGATTGATGTGTACCTTCAACCGTTAATTGAGAAATTGAGTGAATTATGGCATGATGGTGTCCAAACCTATGATGCCTCCAGTAATGAAATGTTTCGATTACATGTAGTATTAATGTGGACTATTAGCGACTTTCCAGCTTATGCAATGTTGTCTGGTTGGAGTACAAAAGGGGAAAAAGCTTGCCCTCATTGTCATAAAGATACTGATTCATGTTGGTTGAAACATGGGAGAAAGTTCTCATATAGAGGTCATCGTCGTTTTCTACCTTCTAGTCACAAACTACGTAGAGACAAAGTTTTTTCAACGGGAAGGTAGAATATCGACCAAAGCCTACTACATTATCCGGGTTTAACATTTTACGGCAATTACAACCTTATGGTATTGCTAGAGAGTATAAAATGGATGATTTGATAGCAAGAAAACAAAAGCAGAAGCATGAGTTGAACACCAAAGAGCATAGCTGGAAGAAGAAAAGTATTTTCTTTGAATTAGAATATTGGGAGCATAATTTGCTATGCCATAGCCTTGACCCCATGCATATTGAAAAGAATAACGTGGATAATATACTTTTTACATGTATGAACATAAAAAAGTCAAAGGATAATGTATATGCTCTTCGTGACCTTCAACATATGGGAATTAGGAAGCCGTTACACCCTAAGCAAGCAAGTGGTTCAATGTACATAATGTTACCTCCAGCTCCTTATACAATGAGTAAATAAGATAAAGAGATATTTTGTAAAGTCTTAAAAAGAATTGAAAGTCCTAGATGGGTATACTTCGAATATATCGAGACGAGTGAATATTGGTGATCGGAGCATTTTAGGTTTAAAAAGTCATGACAACCACATTCTGATGCAGCAATTGCTCCCTATTGCTATTCGGAGAATTTTACCTAAAAATGTTGTTAAGACGATTATCGAGTTATCAAACTTTTTTCGACAATTGTGCTCTAAGGTGAACACAAAACGACAACTAGAGTATGTGCAGGATTGAATTTCTCTAACAATGTGTCATCTCGAGAGAATCTTTCCTCCATCTTTTTTTGATGTAATGGAACATTTACCCATTCATTTAGCTGAAGAAGCTCTTCTTGGAGGTGCTATACAATTTAGGTGGATGTATCCCATTGAGAGGTGCATTTGATTCTTCAATTGTATTTCAATGTATATTCATTTTTTGATTAGTTATAAAGCATGGCCTTAAATTATAGGTACTTGCTTACTCTAAAGAAATATGTAAGGAATCGAGCTCATCCTGAGGGTTCAATTGCAAAAGGCTATTTGATGGAAGAATGTATGAATTTTTGTTCAAGATATTTGCGAGATGTAGAAACAAAGTTTAATTAACAGCAAAGGAATAGTGATCAATGTATCAGTATAGGCCGTGTTCTTGGACAAGGTGAGAGGTGCATTTTAGATTGTGTCACATGGGTTCAGGTATATAGATACATTCTTGTAAACACATATGCTGTTTCTTCTTATCGAGAGTAAGTGTTAATTTTTTTCTTTTAAAAAGGATGTTGAGTTTAATTGTATTTTCATGACAACTTAAGTTTTATTTTGAAATTCTATCCAGCATACATTTGTCTGAATTAGTCAAGGAACATCCTCGTGTTGGGAGAAGTTATATACAAAAAGTTTATAATGACACATTCCATGAATGGTTCAAGAATTACGTAAGCATTTTGAGATTAACTTTTGAAGAACTTCTATTTTAATTATTAATTAATATTTACTGTAAAAGTATCTTAACTTTAGTATTGCATTACTTTTGAATATAGATTGCGGGCTTGCAAAACACATCAGATGTACAAATAGATGAACGTATTAAGATTCTTGTGAGAGAGCCCTATCGAGATGCTAAAAGACACAAAGCATGTATTGTCAATGGTTTTTGATTTCGTACCAAGGCCCATGAGGCAGCAAGAACAACTCAAAATAGCGGTGTGATTTTAAGGGCTAGTACAATAAGCTTTGCCACTGCTAAAGACAGTAATCCTCGTACGGGCCAAGTTATTTATTATGGGGTCTTACAAGATATCTTAAAGATTAGGTACTCAAATGATGTTTAATATGTGATGTTCAGATGTGATTGGATCAATAGTAAGAGAGGAAGAATGCAAGATGAGTTCCAGTTCACTTTGGTTAATTTTAAGCATTTAATGTACACGGAGAATAGTTTAGCTGATGAGCCTTTTATTCTATCTACTCAAGTAGAGCAAGTTTGGTATGTAGCTGACCTAGTTGATTCCGACTGGAATGTTGTTGTGAAGATGAATATGCAGGATAATTTTGACATTTATTCAATTTTTCAAGATGGTAATCCATGTCTACATCAACAGTTAGATGATCAACCAGTTACTCGAGATGAAGATGTGGCTTAGGTCAGACAAGGAGTAGAACCAATTTCAGTTGACGTACCTCTTTGTGATAGTAACGAAGGCACCGAAATTGGTGTTGATGAAGAAAGAGACGTAAATTGATTTGACATTTACCAACTAATTCATCTTTATTATACTATGTTTGAATTTGATGACATCGACTTTTGCTAAATCTTATATGAGTTTTTTTCTTTTTTTTTCTTTTTTTTTTTTTTTTTGGTATGGTTTTTAATGATCATGAAATGCTTAAATTCCTTGTATCGTTTTTTTTTTTTTTCGTCTTTTTAGTCATATTTTCATCTTTTTACACTGTTGCTAAATTGAAACTACATGTTTTAGAAGTTGAGTTGCTCGGAGTGTTTGAACTAATTCAATCCATTTTGTATTGAAACAATTCTCAAGTATGAATGCTATGTTTTGCACTTGTATTTCGACATTGCTTATATTATTTTTGTTAAGAAGGTGACAATGTTATTTTTCCTTTTTGCAAGTAGATTTTTATGGGAATTTGAATTTCACAGCATGCAATATCATTTTTAGTTAACCATAAATCGATTATAATCTCAGTGCTAATACCGCGCAAAAGGAAAACACCGGGGAGCACCATGGCTGATGCCATTGCAAATCATGACGTTCACAAACAGCCTCTTGCTGAACAAAATTCACAGCCACTTCAACCCATACCACCAATATCCCAACCTTCACCGATTGTGTTTCGCCACTCTCAGCCATCCCAACCGCTAGGCGAAAACACATAATTATTGCATCTGCAATTCCAACCTTTACTTTCAACTAGTAGATGACCACAACCCAGCCAAACCTATTCACAATCTATATCACAAGATCTTCTAAATGGAGAGATTCCTTGTCATCCTACAAACCCACACTATCAATCACAGCCTCATGAACATCTTTCTTTTACTACTATTCAAAATACTGCTTCTACAACAAGTGCTGTCAAAAACCAAAAAGATGTCCTTCACAAATGCCACCAGAATGGGGTACTGGAAAAAGGTTGGAAGTCCACGTTGAAGGGAAAGAAATTGTTGGCAAACATAGAAAAAAGGTGAAAAGTACCATTGGAACTTTAGCAAGAAATGGTTATAGACTTCCACTTACATTCCCTACTTGGAAAGATGTGCCAACTGCCATAATTAATAAGCTCTGGAAAGAAATTATGGTATCTAATATTTTAATTTTTCCCTTTTTGTCCTCTCATTAAAGATATATATTTTT
>JANUWF010001726.1:0-80000 GCA_026120185.1 Voacanga thouarsii | reverse complement strand
TATTTATATATGTATATATATTGTAATACCCTTTATTTTAATCTTTGATTGGTTGCTACTTTTGATAGAATGAGTATTTGTATCAATAGCCAGAACAAAAGATGATCGTTATAATGAGAAGAATATTTTGGTGTAATAAAAATATGTAGGGATCTCAATGTAATTTTGAATTTATTCTACCCATACCCTAAATTTTCAAAAGGCTACTACTTTTAATAAAGGAAGAGGTTGGGGGTACACTTAGAACAAAAATTGATTAGCACGATGAGACAAGTGTTTCGGTATGAATTAGGCTATTTGGGGTTCCGGGGGCATTTTTGTAATTTTAACCAGGATTGGGATTTTGTCCGCAAATTTTACAGAATTGAGAAAGAATTGAAGGTTTTGAATGTTACAATTGAATTCAGTGGAATTTATAGAATATATTGGGAAATAAAATATTTTTCTAATTCTGACCCGAATTTGGTCATTTTTTAGAAAAATTGAAAATGCGATTGAAAATTTGAACGTGTGGCTTCTTGTGATTGGTAGCCAAGGACACATGTCAAATTATGATAGGATACATGAAATATCCATGCATACAAAGCTTCTTAAATATTTTTTGTAAAATAATTAAGAAAATATGCAAAAAAATGAGCAAGCGACATGTATAAAGTAGCCACCATGCATTTAACGAAACAAGTCTTCATTTAGACTATAAATGGTGGTGGATTGAGGCTGAAAACCATCCAAGAACATAAAAAGAGAAGGAAGAAATAAATAAGGGAGAAAAGAAAGGAAAAATCAAGGAAAAATAGTAAAAAGTGAGAGAAAGAAAAAGTGTATGTGTTTCTTGGTGTATTCTTGGTGTACTTGGAGCAAGATCAAGCTAAAACATCCTACATACATGGTAAAAGCTTATACTTCAAGAATTAAAGCTATAGATTTCATTACAGTGATCATTTTGGTATAAGTTTTAATATGAAAATATGATATTTACGGTTGAGATTTGGATAAAATGTGAACTATGTGAACTTTTGTGTGTGCAAGTGTGTGTGTTGGTTGGAAGAAGGTTTTATATGCTATGTTTTATGTGGTGAATAAAGGTATTTGATTGGTATTTAAAAGGGTTATCCATGGTTGGTAAAAAAGTGGTGAAAATTGGAAAAAGATAGCTTTAATGGATATAAAACTATAGCTATTCTTCATTCATGTTGGTGATTACATATTGTTCAAAGCATGAATTTGGTGACCAATTGGATCTGGAAACATGAAGAATTAAAGGTGTTTTGATGGTGACTAAGGTGGATTAAAGGTTGTATAGATGTTATAAAGGAAGGAGAAGAAGCTGGTAATATTATTTTGTGAAAATGGAATTAGTACAACAAATATTCTTGGAATATTTGGCCCAGTAGTTCCTGGACGGTCCAGAGGATATGGAAAAATAATCCATAGACAATTATTTCAAGGTCTAATGAGCATTTTGATATAAAATGGAGCTCAATCGGAGTTGTAGATCAAAAGTTATGAACAAAACAAAATGGTGCAACGAAAGGGAAAAATGCAGGATTTTAGTTTGAGCACCAATAAACTCAAAGGAGTTATTTGCATGACTTTGGGGATACAAATGATGAAGAACAAGAAGAAGACTTCATGTTCATGAGAAAAAGAAGAAATATGGAAATGAGAAATGAGGAAACCAGCTACACGACATATGTACATGTACACGTTTTCTACAAAGAAGAAAAATAAAGGAATAGGAAATAAGTGATTTCCTTATATTTGTGTTGACTAAGTGTTGGTTTGAGCTTTGGTATACCAAACTAAGCGTGAAACGATGTCCAATGTAGATTGTTCACGTTAAGCATTTGGTGACCAGTTAGACGCGGTATTTAGTCAAGAGCACGAGGTGAGTCCTACTTGTTTTACAAATTTTTTATGCCAGTGAAATTATGTTTTATTGAGGAATGTTCTATGAATCCTTTTGGTTTCTCTGAGGAAGAAATGGTATCATACCATGATTAGATTTTAATGGAAGATATGAATTTTCATAAATGGGATTATTCATAATTAGTGACTAATTTTTCTAGAACCTCTTTGTGACAAGTTTAATAGACCTTTGTGTTTTACTAATAAAAATATGGTTTCTCCAAACAGAAAATTATTGAGTTTTTTGGGAAATGGTGTTTTTTATAGGGGATTTTGGATCCTTTGAATTATGAATAATTCCAAGGAATAAATGTATACCTTGAAAGCTTTCTTCTCCATAATTATAAGACGAAATAATATTTTATTATGAGAAAGCATTAATGTTCCTTTTTATGGAAAGGATTTTTGGAAAAATGTGAGCTATGAATATTATGGAATTATAATTGGGATTTCTTAAATTCAATTTTTTCTTTTGGATTAGAATTCTGGAATTCTTGAATAATACTCTTTTAAAATCGAGTATTTTTCAAATGATAAAAATACCCTTGAAAACTTATTTTATCATACGAAAAAGACTTTTTATCCTTTTTTGCTATGGTTTTGGAGAACAATTTCTCAATATGAGATTAGCTTTTGGAAAATGGTATTTAACTCTAAAAATTATTTTATTGGTATTCCTTTAGGAATAAGATAATTAATTGGCCTTGTGAGCCAATGGAATTAATTAACTGGTCCTGTGAGCCAAAGGGATTTATTTCTAAAAAATGATATTTTGGTCCCAGAAAATGTTTTATTAGTTTAATTAACTGGTCCTAGGGATTGTCTTAATCTAAACGGAGCGATGGGACATTGGAAACGGTCAAGGACTTATTGGATGGGTTGGTAAGTGCGTGGTTGACCCCTTGCACCCTCTCATTTAAAGAACGACACGGGAATAGGTCCCCATACGTAAGCAAGTAATGAATTATAACCCATGCCCCCTCTCATATGAGGAATGGACAGTGATTCGAAGGCATATGAATCAAATAAATCAGGTAGAGTGTGACGATATTTCTACCTCTCCGGCAATGCATAGTTGAGTGCTATGGGCTTATGTCCTTAGTGCAACAAGACTGTGATGCCGAAAGCGAAGCCTTATAAGTTTTGCACGTAGGCTGACCCTCCATTGAGAGAAGTGTCTGCATTTCTGAAATTAGGTCAATGACTCTGAAATGAAACATGATTTTCCAAAAATGACTAAATTTTGGATAAACTCTTTCCTAGAGAGTTTAAGAATTGTTTTCAGTAGAAAAATGAAATGCTTTCCCATAATGGTTTTATGAAGCTATAGCTGTTAACATGTTTATCTATTTGTTAATAAATCACTAACACACATGGGACACGCTGGGTGATTTTTCACTCACACGTGTATTATTTCTCTTAAAAGTTTAGGGGTCAGAGATGCAGCAGAAATGTGGTGGACTCCCAAAGGCTCATGCTACATCTTGAATCTATGATACTCTTGAGTATATATATATCTAAAGTCAGACTCTATGTGTCATCTTGTGTTTAGCAAAGATATTTTGAAAAAATTTTCGATGCCTATTAAGTGAAGTTTGTTATAAAAACCCTTTGTCTGGCTAATTGGGTGGAGCGACATCCAAAGAAGTTACAGCTCATTACGCAATGGAAATGTGGGGTGTTGCGCATATGTATGTATATATATATATATATATATATTAATAAACTCTATATATATAATTATATATAGTATATGAATAACATATATATATTATATATATATATGTTATTAATATGCTATATTATTTAATATATAGAGTTTATTAATATATATATATATATTAATATGCTATATAAGTATATATATTTTTGTGTATATATATTTGTGTGTGTGTGTGTGTATGTGTATGTGGTGTGTATAAATATACACACCACATACACATACATACATATATATATATATATATATACACATATTAGGAATAGTTTAAATTAATAAAAAACAAGGATTTAGACCAATTTGATGCCTTGGCCCAACAGTTGAGGCAGAAGGCCTCAATGCGTGAGGTTGCATGATTGAATCTCTCTTGTGGCACTCAAATATATATGGCAAACAAATATATATATATATATATAGTGTGTGTGTGTGTGTGTGTGTGTGTGTGTGTGTGTGTGTGTGTGTGTATGAATGTGTATATATATGTATTTGTGTGTGTGTGTGTGTATGAATGTGTATATATATGTATTTGTGTGTATGTGTGTATGAATGTGTATATATATATATATATATATATATATATATGCATATATATATATATACACACACACACACATACATATATGTGTGTGTGTGTGTGTGTGTGTGTGTATATATATATGCATATATAAATTAAATTTCAATATGGTATGATATTCGAGGAAATACATTAAATTTCAATTTTCTATATTGTAAATTTCCTCGTAGAATGCCTAAACAAGCTTCTTCACGATTTTGTATTCTATTATCCATGATAGCTAAATCGATAGGAGTATCTAAACCTTCTTTAAATGTAGATTGTACAATAATTTGAATAGCACCTATATGTACCCATCCTAATGTAGAACGAATTTCAGGTGATATTTTTTGCAATTTTTGTTGCAAATCAACCTTATTGAGTAAAGGAATCATGATTCTATTTCCTGTTAATGAAATATCTAAAGCACGTTCTTGCATATTTAAACCATAATATAAATGATGTTTTCTTATGAAGATACTTTTGATTTTATCAATATCTGATATTTTAAATCCATCATAATTAGATAAAGTAAAATTTTCCTTTTGGATTTGTTTCAATGAAGTTAGTCAAATACAATTTCCAAGCTTACCTCGTATTCAAGAAATTGATACTACTCCTTTAACATTAGATTTACAACAAAAACCATTAATGTTAAAATCATCAATGCCACCTAGGTTATCTTTTTCCTCTACGGGAGTAAATAGTCAGGGACATGAGAATTTATTAATGGTTACAAAAGAAATCAATAATTACAAAATAAATGGTATCAGAGCCTCAGTTTCTATAGCAAATACTGAGATAACCGTTTTTAATTTATATAATGCTATTAATATCGATGTAAGAATTTTTAGTTTGGAAGATGAAATAATTGAAGATGAAGATTTTACTACATTTGAAGAAAGGAATCTCCAAGAATGGAATAATAATGTACCAATTAGTCAGTATACTGACCAACCCATAGATGATTCCGATTGGGGTTATAGATCTGATTAAATATGTCTAATCAACTCTGTATGTATTGCAAAATTTTAAATAAACAAATTCAAAAATATCAAAGTTATATAGATCAACTACAAAACTCTTTAGATGATCTTGACAGAGCCATCGCTGGATTAGAAGCTACAAGTTTTAATACTACTCACCTAGTGTATACTAGAAGACATTATGCTGAAAAGTTAGAATGTTTACACTTTTTTGTAATTCACAAATTACAAATAATTGAAGAATTACAGAAACACCAAGAAAGATTTCATAATCGATATGGATTGTAATCACATCCGATCTGTCTGCACAACTTGCCTTTGTCAAATATGTCCAACACTTTTAAACGAAATAAAATTAGTTCAAACCCAAGAAAGAGAATTAAGTCAAGCAGTGGATTTTGCTGAATGGCATTTAAATAATAGTCGGAGATATGGTCATAAAATTGCTTTAAAACAAGCAGAAGAATCGTATAATATTGCTTTAGCACAATGGGTTCCTATTTATGATAAATTAATTGAACTTCATAAATCATTGCCACAGCATTATCAGATAACTCATCTTCATGGAGAAACTAAAGGATAAGGTTAAAGAAATTATGGAATACAAGGAGTTAATATCTAAAGATCCTAAATTACCAATAGATTTAGATTTAATTGAACTACAAAAAAACAATAATTTTTTATGGAATTAAAATCCTACAATCATTAGAAGAAGTAAAACAATTAATAAATAAATTACCAACAGTAAAAGCCGAAGAGAAACCAGGTTTAACTGAATTACTAAATCAATTAATAATTCCTGAAGGTTATAAAGGTAATACCTTAAAATGGTAAATTCAGAAACATAATCCAATTCGGATATTGATAATTTAATTACTCAAATTGGTGATTTATCTTTATTAGAAAATCAGTTTATTAATATAAAACCTAGTGGAATAATCAAAACTGAAGAACAGTTAATGACAGATATTCCAAGCACCAGTAGAAATCCTCCTTATTCTGGATTTACAAAACCTACCAAAGGATATGCTGGAATTAGTTCAACAATGCAGCAAGATACTTATTTTACTCCATTAGGAGCAATGAAGAATGAACCAATTAATCCATTTGGTATTTATCTAAATCTCGATTGCATTTCTAATATTGAAGATGCAATAGATAAATGGGAAACTGCATTAAGAATTGCGGTTACAGTAAATAAAATGGACTATGAAACTACTAAACATTTCTTAGAACGAAGTTTGATAAGTAGTACCCTTCGATTTTGGCAAAATCTAGATGAGGATACCAAACATACTATTTTTATGACAGATGATAATATGTCAAATTTAATTACTAGAGCTGCAGAAGCTTTACGCATTGAATTTGTTGGTGAAGGCAGTATCATTAAAGATCCTGCAACCATAAACAAGTATAAAATTGCTTTATTAAGATTACAATTATGTTATATGTGTGAAATTGAAAAATATATTTGTGTTTTTCAAGACTATTATTATCATGTCTATAATCGTATTTCTGACATGCAAAGTTACTTGCCTTTATTCTTTGCTAAAATTCCTGATCCTTGGGGGAAAAAATTAATTGATACCTATAATCCTGGTACGACAGATACTTTAGGTAAAAGAATTACTCATGTAAAGGATAAATTAAGTGAGTGGTGTGCAGATGCTATTTTAGCTAAATGTACAAAAGGTCTACAAAAACGAATAGGTTTATGTTGTCAAACACCTAAAATGCCTTTATTAATAGGTTGTGATAGCCCATTTTACTATCAAAAAATAAAAAAGAAATTTAAGAAAAGAAAATATAACAAAAGAAAGTTTTTTAAAAGAAAGAAAGCTAGATATTTTAAATCAAAAGGTGTTCAAAAACCAATAAAAAAGACATTTAAAAGAAAAAAGGTTGCTGGAACTAAAGCAACTGAATGTCGGTGTTATTATTGTCATGAACTTGGACATTATGCCAATAAATGTCCTAAAAAATTTAAAAATAAGAAATATTTTTAAATAGATGATGATATAGAAATATTAATTGTTTCTGAAAATCTTACTGAACATTTAAAGCATTTAAATATCTTTGCTGATATTTGTTTAGAACATGGTTTAGGATTGTCTGCAAAAAAGGCAAAACTCATGTAGAACGAAATTGAATTTTTAGGTATGATAATTGATGGAAATGGAATTCAATTACAAAGTCATATCTTAGAAAAAGTTTCTCAATTTCCTGATAAATTAATTGATAAAAAACAGGTACAAAGTTTTCTTGGTGTATTAAATTATGCCTCAGATTTTATTCATAATTTAGCAGTTCTTAGAAAACCATTTCAAGAGTTGTTAAAGAAAAATAAAATCTTTAGTTTTACAACAGTACATGAAGCTCAGGTAAAACATATTAAAACACTTTGTAAACATTTACCAAAGTTACATCTTCCTAGTAAAGATGATAAATTAATTTTAGAAACAGATGCTTCTGAGCATAGTTGGAGTGGAGTATTAAAAAAGATTGATAAAGACAAAGAAACTTTATGTCGATATTGTTCTGGTACATTTTCTAATACTCAATCTCGATATCATATAAATGAAAAAGAGTTATTAGCGGTAATTAAAAGTTGTCAGAAATTTTATTATTTCTTATTACCTACTCGCTTTATACTACGAACTGATAATACACAGGTAAAAGCCTTTATTCAGAATAATCTACCATCAAAACCCAAATATAAAAGGTTTATTCGATGGCAAATGTTATTTTCTGAATACTCTTTTGATATTGAAATTATTAAATCTGACAAAAATGTCCTAGCAGATTTTTTAACCAGAGATGGCAGAATATGCCCATAAATTAATTGATGCTATTACAGCTATGGATAAACAAGTTCACTCCATCGAGAAGAATATTTCAGATATTATTGACATAGCGGGACTTGATAGTTTGACCAAAGAGGTACAGACATTATTATATACAGAATGTTCTCTGATACATGCCAAACTAGGCAATTATAATGGTCTCTATACAAAAGTACAAACGTTGCTACAGCAAATTACTTTTGAAAAGGTAACTCCGACAAGTTCTTCGGACGAACCTATGGATACTCAGTCTGATACTGAAACTTCTATACCAAAGGTAGATTTCTCTATACCAAAGGTGGATTTGTCTTTACGACCACAAACAGGATTGAAACTTGCCTCAGGCAAAAAGTCGATATTATCATAAAAACATTACGATAGTAACTCCCCTGTTGAATATCAATTTAATCTGATGCAAGAACTGTATTCACTACGAAATACAGATAATCGCTATATTGATTTTACGGGAATATATCACAGACTCAATTTTCTGCAAGACTTTGATCCACAAGAAGTTCGTTATTGGTATGATTTTGGAGCAATTAACTCCGTTTATCTAAGTCCTCCGAATTTTCCTGAGATAAGTCAATTTCCTCAGTGGGTACGAGAAGGAGTTAAAGAGAGTTATATTCACAATCCTATCTTTACTCCAAAAGATACCCTTGTTCTAAAATTTTATTCAGCTGGTCCAGACTTTTATAAAGAAGAACGATATGGTTCTTATCATCTTATGCAGTTAGGAAAAGATGAAGCTTTTTCTCTATATTCATCATCTGAAGTCAAAAAGGAATTTAGAAAATTCACTGAAGCAGACATCCATTATCGCCGAGCAATTGGCATCAAAGTAGTCCTACAGAGTATGGAAGCTTGCTTTAAGAGAGGCTTTAGAACTACTGGAGGCAAGACCATGTTTTCTTCTGTTCTCATTACTCCTTCTAGATATACTCCTCAAGGAGCAGAAAAATATCTGAAAAATAAAATTCAGATGCTTGAAACTGGAGCAATCAGGTCTCATCCTCAAGCTCAATTACGTCTCTGTCAAATAAGACAACATGGAAGCAATCAGTGCCCACCATGTACTAAAGGAAAAAATAAATTAGCAAACAGTGACAGTGACTAGCAGACAGCCCAGCTGGATAGCACAATAATAAAGTGACAAGACAGCCAAGATAAGATGCAGTGGCAGACAGCCAAGATAAGATAAAGTGGCAGACAACCAAAAGAGAAAGATGTGGCAGACAGCTAAGATGTAGACATTAAATAATTGTATTAAGTGCTCTACGTACTAATCTAGGGAGAATCAAAACTTTTCAAATCCGGATTGAAAAATTTGACGTCCGGTAGTAGCTCTATAAAAGGAGAACTTAGAGAGTTAGAAGGGGAGAGATTTCCTGAGAGTTCTTGAATCTTGAAGCATCCCCTTATATCTCCTAAGATCTCTTTCTTTGTAATCTTTTTCTTGTATCCTACTACGATAATGAAATAAAAACTCTGTTGTTCTGATAATCCTTAACGGTCTGTTAAGACCTTCATTCTTTTGTACCCTAGTTACCTTACGCCTACAGGTAGGAAACGAAAGTAGGCTGTGCTGTAAGTTGTTGAAGGAGTCGAGAGAAGTTACCTTAACCTGTGTTAAGGTTGGTGATGAAACGCACGGTAAATGTCTCCGAAATACCTGGTAGCTCTATGGTCAAAACGGCAATCAAGGTACGGAAGCATGTTGGGACTAACTTACTTGTTATTGATTATTCAGAACACACTCATATCACTCCATGATTCATAGTTGTTGTTGTTTTTTAACATCCGATATTGCTATTGTGTTAATATATTATGAAAATCTTTTAAGATCATTAAGTATATTCGATCAAAATTCCGCCGTTGTCCAAATCAAAGACAGTATTGTCATTTAACTTTTTATAATTAATTACCATGCGTGCTTTATTTCTAACTATTTCTGCATGATTGCGTACTATAAATGCAGGTGAACTATGTTCAGAAGAACTATTCTGAATTAATTTTAAATTTAATAGTTCAGTTATCTGATGTTGAATTTCTTCTTGATCTTCAGGTTTATATTTCATAGGTTGAACTCTTATAATTTTTTCCTTATCTTTCATTTCCAAAGATGCCATTAGATGATTTTTATCCCAAAAAGCTAAAGGGTTTTCTGTATAGCAGGGCTTTAGTTTTTCTAATACTTGTGCTGTTAATGTCTCGAATTTGTATAAAGATAATCTAAATTGTAGTAATGGTGTTCCTTTTTGAGGAAAATTGGGTTGTTTTGGAATAATCTCACCACGTTGGGCTGTGCGGGGGCAAAAGCGAATAGGGTATTGTTTGGCATAAGCAGTTTTAAAGCGTTTAACAACAATCAAATGTTGACAAGTAGTTTTAAAGAGAACCTGATGTAATGTTGTATCAAAAATAATAGTAGCAAATAATTGCAAGAAATTATTGCCAAGTAATATATCCGTTCCAGTATTATAAAAATAAAAAGGAGGACATTTAATCAGATAAGAACCAAGTAATATCACAGGATGTTCAATGCCACAAGTTAGTTCAATTATATGGTTGGAAATATCCTTTCCCTTAATAAGAGGAAGAGTTTGATGATATTGTTTCGGAAAACAATCAGATCGACACAAACAAGAACCAGATCCACTGTCTATATAGGCAGCACAATATTCAGTTTTATATTCTGGATAAATAAGTCCTATAGGTATGTAAATACTATAGGGACTTGTCATCGAGGTATATAAATCATTTTTCCTTTATAAGTAATATTAAGTCCATAAGCAGTTAATTTATATGGTTTACAATTAGTTAAAAAAGTATAACCTAAAACAATGTGTGAGGAATTGTGTAAATTATCCACAAGTAATCTTAATGCAATTGTCTCTTGCCCGAATTTTAAGATAGTTTCAATTGCTTCATTTATTTCAACGATTTCGCCAGTTAATGTTGTATATTGGTGTATTTCAGTCATTTTATATTTTTGTAGATTTTCACATAATGTATGACTGATTAAATTAACAGTTGAATTTGTATTTATCACAATCTGTATTGGACTAAATGTTAGTCCATTAAAATATTCACCATTTATTTTGTAATTATTGATTTCTTTTGTAACCATTAATAAATTCTCATGTCCTTGACTACTTACTCCCATAGAGGAAAAAGATAACCTAGGTGGCATTGATGATTTTAACATTAATGGTTTTTGTTGTAAATCTAATGTTAAAGGAGTAGTATCAATTTCCTGAATACGAGGTAAGCTTGGAAATTGTATTTGACTAACTTCATTGAACAAATAAGGAAATTCAATAGTATCCTTAATTAGAAAACATTCAGAATGATGTGTATTAGATAAAGCATAAGAAATCATATAAGTTATAGAATAAGGACTATTAGAAGTAAAAAAGAACTCTTTTCTTTTAAAATCATGTATTAAACTTAAAACATTATCAAAATCTTTGTCTTGGATATGGTATGACATTCGAGGAAATACATTAAATTTCAATTTTCTATATTGTAAATTTCCTCGTAGAATGCCTAAACAAGCTTCTTCACGATTTTGTATTCTATTATCCATGATAGCTAAATCGATAGGAGTATCTAAACCTTCTTTAAATGTAGATTGTACAATAATTTGAATAGCACCTATACCCATCCTAATGTAGAACGAATTTCAGGTGATATTTTTTGCAATTTTTGTTGCAAATCAACCTTAGTGAGTAAAGGAATCATGATTCTATTTCCTGTTAATGAAATATCTAAAGCACGTTCTTGCATATTTAAACCATAATATAAATGATGTTTTCTTGTGAAGATACTTTTGATTTTATCAATATCTGATATTTTAAATCCATCATAATTAGATAAAGTAAAATTTTCCTTTTGGATTTGTTTCAATTTTCTTTTATCAATTAAAATATCTTGTTTATATTCTCCACTATGTTCTTCAATAGAATTTATAATTCCAGAACTAGTACTTGCAATATTATTATTCAACTCCATTTTCTTCTTCCGAAGAATTATATTCAGATTCTGTTAGAATAAATAGGCTTTCATCTGAGCTTATTTCTTCAAATTCATTTATTTGAACAAACTCTCCTTGAGAAATTAATATTTCTATATCATCATCTATTTCAAAATATTTCTTATTTTTAAATTTTTTAGGACATTTATTGGCATAATGTCCAAGTTCATGACAATAATAACACCGACATTCAGTTGCTTTAGTTCCAGCAACCTTTTTTCTTTTAAATGTCTTTTTTATTGGTTTTTGAACACCTTTTGATTTAAAATATCTAGCTTTCTTTCTTTTAAAAAACTTTCTTTTGTTATATTTTCTTTTCTTAAATTTCTTTTTTATTTTTTGATAGTAAAATGGGCTATCACAACCTATTAATAAAGGCATTTTAGGTGTTTGACAACATAAACCTATTCGTTTTTGTAGACCTTTTGTACGTTTAGCTAAAATAGCATCTGCACACCACTCACTTAATTTATCCTTTACATGAGTAATTCTTTTACCTAAAGTATCTGTCGTACCAGGATTATAGGTATCAATCAATTTTTCCCCCAAGGATCAGGAATTTTAGCAAAGAATAAAGGCAAGTAACTTTGCATGTCAGAAATACGATTATAGACATGATAATAATAGTCTTGAAAAACACAAATATATTTTTCAATTTCACACATATCACATAATTGTAATCTTAATAAAGCAATTTTATACTTGTTTATGGTTGCAGGATCTTTAATGATACTGCCTTCACCAACAAATTCAAGGCGTAAAGCTTCTGCGGCTCTAGTAATTAAATTTGACATATTATCATCTGTCATAAAAATAGTATGTTTGGTATCCTCATCTAGATTTTGCCAAAATCGAAGGGTACTACTTATCAAACTTCGTTCTAAGAAATGTTTAGTAGTTTCATAGTCCATTTTATTTACTGTAACCGCAATTCTTAATGCGGTTTCCCATTTATCTATTGCATCTTCAATATTAGAAATGCAATCGAGATTTAGATAAATACCAAATGGATTAATTGATTCATTCTTCATTGCTCCTAATGGAGTAAAATAAGTATCTTGCTGCATTGTTGAACTAATTCTAGCATATCCTTTGGTAGGTTTTGTAAATCCAGAATAAGGAGGATTTCTACTGGTGCTTGGAATATCTGTCATTAACTGTTCTTCAGTTTTGATTATTCCACTAGGTTTTATATTAATAAACTGATTTTCTAATAAAGATAAATCACCAATTTGAGTAAATAAATTATCAATATCCGAATTGGATTCTGTTTCTGAATTTACCATTTTAAGGTATTACCTTTATAACCTTCAGGAATTATTAATTGATTTAGTAATTCAGTTAAACCTGGTTTCTCTTCGGCTTTTACTGTTGGTAATTTATTTATTAATTGTTTTACTTCTTCTAATGATTGTAGGATTTTAATTCCATAAAAAATTATTATTTTTTGTAGTTCAATTAAATCTAAATATATTGGTAATTTAGGATCTTTAGATATTAACTCCTTGTATTCCATAATTTCTTTAACCTTATCCTTTAGTTTCTCCATGAAGATGAGTTATCTGATAATGCTGTGGCAATGATTTATGAAGTTCAATTAATTTATCATAAATAGGAACCCATTGTGCTAAAGCAATATTATACGATTCTTCTGCTTGTTTTAAAGCAATTTTATGACCATATCTCCGACTATTATTTAAATGCCATTCAGCAAAATCCACTGCTTGACTTAATTCTCTTTCTTGGGTTTGAACTAATTTTATTTCGTTTAAAAGTGTTGGACATATTTGACAAAGGCAAGTTGTGCAGACAGATCGGATGTGATTACAATCCATATCGATTATGAAATCTTTCTTGGTGTTTCTGTAATTCTTCAATTATTTGTAATTTGTGAATTACAAAAAAGTGTAAACATTCTAACTTTTCAGCATAATGTCTTCTAGTATACACTAGGTGAGTAGTATTAAAACCTGTAGCTTCTAATCCAGCGATGGCTCTGTCAAGATCATCTAAAGAGTTTTGTAGTTGATCTATATAACTTTGATATTTTTGAATATGTTTATTTAAAATTTTGCAATACATACAGAGTTGATTAGACATATTTAATCAGATCTATAACCCCAATCGGAATCATCTATGGGTTGGTCAGATATCTTGACTAATTGGTACATTATTATTCCATTCTTGGAGATGCCTTTCTTCAAATGTAGTAAAATCTTCATCTTCAAATATTTCATCTTCCAAACTAGAAATTCTTGCATCGATATTAATAGCATTATATAAATTAAAAACGGTTATCTCAGTATTTGCTATAGAAACTGAGGCTCTGATACCATTTTGGACAACGGCGGAATTTTGATCGAATATACTTAATGATCTTAAAAGATTTTCATAATATATTAACACAATAGCAATATCGGATGTTAAAAAACAACAACAAATATGAATCATGGAGTGATATGAGTGTGTTCTGAATAATCAATAACAAGTAAGTTAGGCCCAACATGCTTCCGTACCTTGATTGCCGTTTTGACCGTAGAGCTACCGGGTATTTCGGAGACTTTTACCGTGCGTTTCAGCACCAACCTTAACATAGGTTAAGGTAACTTCTCTCGACTCCTTCAGCAACTTACAGCACAGCCTACTTTCGTTTCCTACCTGTAGGCGTAAGGTAACTAGGGTACAAAAGAATGAAGGTCTTAACAGACCGTTAAGGATTATCAGAACAACAGAGTTTTTATTTCATCATCGTAGTAGGATACAAGAAAAAGATTACAAAGAAAGAGATCTTAGGAGATATAAGGGGATGCTTCAAGATTCAAGAACTCTCAGGAAATCTCTCCCCTTCTAACTCTCTAAGTTCTCCTTTTATAGAGCTACTACCGGACGTCAAATTTTTCAATCCGGATTTGAAAAGTTTTGATTCTCCCTAGATTAGTGCGTAGAGCACTTAATACAATTATTTAATGTCTACATCTTAGCTGTCTGCCACATCTTTCTCTTTTGGTTGTCTGCCACTTTATCTTATCTTGGCTGTCTGCCACTGCATCTTATCTTGGCTGTCTTGTCACTTTATTATTGTGCTATCCAGCTGGGCTGTCTGCTAGTCACTGTCACTGTTTGCTAATTTATCTTTTCCTTTAGTACATGCTGGGCACTGATTGCTTCCATGTTGTCTTATTTGACAGAGACGTAATTGAGCTTGAGGATGAGACCTGATTGCTCCAGTTTCAAGCATCTGAATTTTATTTTTCAGATATTTTTCTGCTCCTTGAGGAGTATATCTAGAAGGAGTAATGAGAACAGAAGAAAACATGGTCTTGCCTCCAGTAGTTCTAAAGCCTCTCTTAAAGCAAGCTTCCATACTATGTAGGACTACTTTGATGCCAATTGCTCGACGATAATGGATGTCTGCTTCAGTGAATTTTCTAAATTCCTTTTTGACTTCAGATGATGAATATAGAGAAAAAGCTTCAGCTTTTCCTAACTGCATAATATGATAAGAACCATATCGTTCTTCTTTATAAAAGTCTGGACCAGCTGAATAAAATTTTAGAACAAGGGTATCTTTTGGAGTAAAGATAGGATTGTGAATATAACTCTCTTTAACTCCTTCTCGTACCCACTGAGGAAATTGACTTATCTCAGGAAAATTCGGAGGACTTAGATAAACGGAGTTAATTGCTCCAAAATCATACCAATAACAAACTTCTTGTGGATCAGAGTCTTGCAGAAAATTGAGTCTGTGATATATTCCCGTAAAATCAATATAGCGATTATCTGTATTTCGTAGTGAATACAGTTCTTGCATCAGATTAAATTGATATTCAACGGGGAGTTACTATCGGAATGTTTTTATGATAATATCGACTTTTTGCACGAGGCAAGTTTCAATCTCGTTTGTGGTCGTAAAGACAAATCCACCTTTGGTATAGAGAAATCTACCTTTGGTATAGAAGTTTCAGTATCAGACTGAGTATCCATAGGTTCGTCCGAAGAACTTGTCGGAGTTACCTTTTCAAAAGTAATTTGCTGTAGCAACGTTTGTACTTTTGTATAGAGACCATTATAATTGCCTAGTTTGGCATGTATCGAGAGAACATTCGTATATAATAATGTCTGTACCTCTTTGGTCAAACTATCAAGTCCCGCTATGTCAATAATATCTGAAATATTCTTCTCGATGGAGTGAACTTGTTTATCCATAGCTGTAATAGCATCAATTAATTTCTGGGCATATTCTGCCATCTCTGGTTAAAAAATCTGCTAGGACATTTTTGTCAGATTTAATAATTTCAATATCAAAAGAGTATTCAGATAATAACATTTGCCATCGAATAAACCTTTTATATTCGGGTTTTGATGGTAGATTATTCTGAATAAAGGCTTTTACCGTGTATTATCGGTTCGTAGTATAAAGCGAGTAGGTAATAAGAAATAATAAAATTTCTGACAACTTTTAATTACCGCTAATAACTCTTTTTCATTTATATGATATCGAGATTGAGTATCAGAAAATGTACCAGAACAATATCGACATAAAGTTTCTTTGTCTTTATCAATCTTTTTTAATACTCCACTCCAACTATGCTTAGAAGCATCTGTTTCTAAAATTAATTTATCATCTTTACTAGGAAGATGTAACTTTGGTAAATGTTTACAAAGTGTTTTAATATGTTTTACCTGAGCTTCATGTACTGTTGTAAAACTAAAGATTTTATTTTTCTTTAACAACTCTTGAAATGGTTTTCTAAGAACTACTAAATTATGAATAAAATCTGAGGCATAATTTAATACACCAAGAAAACTTTGTACCTGTTTTTTATCAATTAATTTATCAGGAAATTGAGAAACTTTTTCTAAGATATGACTTTGTAATTGAATTCCATTTCCATCAATTATCATACCTAAAAATTCAATTTCGTTCTGCATGAGTTTTGCCTTTTTTGCAGACAATCCTAAACCATGTTCTAAACAAATATCAGCAAAGATATTTAAATGCTTTAAATGTTCAATAAGATTTTCAGAAACAATTAATATATCATCAATATAAACAAATATAAAATCATATTGTTTAAATAAATTATCCATTTTTCTCTGAAATATCTGAGGAGCATTTTTAAGACCAAAAGGCATTACAAGCCATTCATATTGTCCCTGAGGGGTAGAGAAAGCAGTATAATGAACACTGTTAGGGTGCATTTTTATCTGATAAAAACCACTTTTACAATCAAATTTAGAAAACACTTTCTTTGACGAAGTACTATTAATTAAACTTTCTTTATGAGGTAAAAAGTATCCATCAAAGACAGTATTGTCATTTAACTTTTTATAATTAATTACCATGCGTACTTTATTTCTAACTATTTCTGCATGATTGCGTACTATAAATGCAGGTGAACTATGTTCAGAAGAACTATTCTGAATTAATTTTAAATTTATTAGTTCAGTTATTTGAAGTTGAATTTCTTCTTGATCTTCAGGTTTATATTTCATAGGTTGAACTCTTATAATTTTTTCCTTATCTTTCATTTCCAAAGATGCCATTAGATGATTTTTATCCCAAAAAGCTAAAGGGTTTTCTGTATAGCAGGGCTTTAGTTTTTCAAATACTTGTGCTGTTAATGTCTCGAGTTTGTACACACACACACATATATATATTTATGTGTGTGTTAGAAATATATATATATATATAAGTTTTTTTAATCGATGTATATGTATATAATTATTAAATAAAAATAATGATATAATTAACATTATATAAATTTTGAAGATTTTATAAATGTACAAAATAATTTATTACAATGAATACTATTGTTTCATAAATAATTTAATATATATTTTTATATTTTTTATAACATTAATATTTTAAAATTTTTAAAAAATATTAATAATAGTTTAAAATTTTTTTAAAAAAAGGATTAGACTAATCTGAGGCCTTGGCCTAGCGGTTGGGGGCACAAGGCCTCAATGATCGAGGTCGCACGATCGAATCTCTTCCGCATCACTTAATTGTGATTTAATTTGATGCTACGATCAGGTGCTACGGGTTCAAAATTTTATTATTTTTTAAAAAAATTAAAAATCTTTGGCGAGGAAATTCTTTTATCGCCATTGACCTTTTTTAGCAACGAATTTTTTTGTATAAGCAAAGAAATGTTTTTGTCGCAAAAGATAATGTTATTTTTTCCCATGAATTTAATTTGTTAAATTAATAATATTTTTTGCAATGAAACTTTTTGTCACGAAATAATCATTTGAAATTTTCTGAGACAAGGGAATCAACTCACTTCAATAGATGTTGACCTACCTATAGGATATCAATAAGGAAGTAACTCGCTCGAGCAAATTGGTCCCTTCAAACTTCTGTTAGGTCTCCCTTTTCCCTTTATCAATCCATGAATCCATATGCTCATTGAATCTCCTTAAAAATCATTCAAATAGTTGCATTGCAAACAAGCTTTTCATTCTTCCTCCCTTGTGAATGCTCTTCAAGGCGACAAAATGAAGATTTTTAGCAACAAAAGTTATTAGCTATAGCAACAAAATAATTCCTAGCTAAAAGTAATGGCTATAGCGAGGAAATTTCCCTGCTAAAGCGCCCTTTTTGGAGACAGGGCTTTAGCGACAAAATGATGAGGAAATGTTTTTTCCTCGCTAAAGGTCTCAGTAACCTTTTAGCGAGGAAATTAACATTTTTAGCGACAAAACTGCTCTGTGCTAAAAACCAATTTTCTTGTAGTGAGGAGAGAAAGGAAACATCTACGTCACAAGTCCCTAAATAATATTTTTCTAGGACTCTACAAACAAGAGCTTCATGACAATCGAACTTTCAACATATTCATCTAACCAAAACAAATCAAACTAGGAACAAAAAAAAAAAAAAAGGAGGTGCAGGATGTCATCATATTCTGGTAGATGATTGAGTAGATAAATGCATACATTTTCTAGGCTATTTGATAACTAACCAAAAACATCTTATCAACACTTGATAATAGATTGCATCTATCGATTACCAACCGATTTGGTTAGTTAGTAATCAACCTTTTCCTATTAGTTTTATTTTTTTTAAAAAAAAGGATAAAATGAGACTATTTTATAAGACCACTATATTCCCACAACTCTTGCAGTAATTGTCTCAACAAATTGTGGGAAATTCAGGGTTGCAAGAATTTTTTTCTCACACAACATCAAAGAGGGCAAATTTAGGCATGGAAATTACAGTTAGAATTCACACGTCCTCTAATTAGCTTAAGAATGCATCATCACCATAGTTTCACTGCCTGCTCTGTTTTCCACTCGAAAATCGAACCCCTATCAACATGCTAATCCAACATTGTTGAGAGGATGTAATGACTATTCCAATAGAAATTTTAAGACTATAATGATCAGTCTAAATCAAAAAGAGTTGCTCTGAATATAATCACTGCCAACAAACAACTAATCTAATCTATTCCTTTTCACAGTCTGGTAGGAGGTGGACATTTTTTTTTCTTTTCTTTTGTGGGGTAGCTAAGTATTCTGTACTATAGGCTTGGATTTAGAAACTTTGGCAAAAATGAACACTACTTTGGCAAAGGAAATCCCAATACTTATAAGGCATTATCCCATCCAGATTCCAGATAGAATGAAGTTCCACTTCCAGTATGTACATATGAAAGTGGCCATGAGAAATTGGTCCAGAAATGCCTATTTATTTGAATGCTCCTTTTTTTTTAATTTATTTTTTTTAAATAAAACTTATGTGTATTTAAATATATAAACATGTATAATAACAACAATTATCTGCAGTAGGAATCAATTTTATCCACAAGAATGAGTAATAGATCATATGAATTGAAAACAGAATACTCAAACTAATTAAGAATCCTGTTTCTTGATCTAGCTAAGATGCAATAATTCCATGTGATGAAGCAACCCAGAAATTGTAAAGAAATGTAGAGGAAAGATGTCTTCTATTAATTGAACTGAGAAATACAGTGGAAGAGAAGAAGGGGGTATAGAAGATTGAAGGAAATTCGAAAGGAAAAAGGAGCTAATCTAACTCTGAACAATTGCCAGAAAACATGAAATGCAAAAACTAAACTTATTTAACAGCTTTCCTTCATTTTATATAACCGTTGGAATTGCTTAACCGCCTTCTCCAAATGCTATCGTCCTAGTAAATGAAGTGATGTCGTTTCATTCTTCCCACTTAACCAATTGTTCAAAGTTGACGACATCGTTCTCATGACAATTCTCTCCCCTTCAATTATCCTTGTCCTCAAGGATTAGCTCAAGCCATTTTTCTTAATCTCTTCCGCAAATTCCCTACCGGCTTCATCGATTGGGAGATTACTCCACTGAATTGACCATTGTACTACTGCATTATTCCCCTTATTTACCAACCTTCTTTGGAGGATAGCATTTTGTTCTACCAAGAGCTCAGCATTTCTAAAATGTGGCATGTTGATTTGAACAAGCTTCTCTGCTCCAACTTTTTTCTTCAGTAAACTGACATAAAAAATATGATGTACCTTAGTTCCTAGAGGAAGTAGGAGCTTGTAGGCAACCCTTCCAATCTTTTCAATCACCTTATAGGGCCCAAAATATTTAGAGGCTAACTTCATACTTTTCCTTTGAGCTAACGAGTGTTGTCTGTAAGGCTATAATTTGAGGAATACCCAATCTCTGATTTCAAAGGCTCTCTCCTTCCTATGCCTATCAGCCATATGCTTCATTCTACTAGTAGCCTTGGAAATATTTTCCTTCAACATCCTATCAATTCCATTCCTTTCTTCCAGCATTTTCTTAGCGTCAATGGGATTTTCCTAATAATCATCTAAGGAGTAACCTAGATATGGGGGAACCAGGCCAAATAAAGCTTCATATAGAGATATCTTGATAGTGGAATGATAGGTGGTATTATACCACCATTGAGATTGGCTCAAATATTCACTCTATTTGTGGGGTATTTGGCTCACAAAACACCTCAAATATATTTTCACACACTGATTCACTCTTTCTATTTGCCCATCAGTTTGAGAGTGATAGGCTGAATTTAGCTTGAGTTTGACCCCCATCCTTTTGAAAAGCTCTTGCCAAAATTGGCTCACAAAAATTTTGTCTCTATCACTCACTATTGAATTAGGGAGTCCATGTATTTTAATGATAGCAACAAATAGGAGTTCAGCAATCTTCTCAGCTGTAAATGGATGGGACAATCCAATGAAATATCCGAATTTTGTAAACCTATCAACTACCACCATAATAGTGTCCTTGTGATGTGATATAAGTAATCCCTCTATAAAATCCATAGTAAGCTAGGAAAAATGCCTTTCTGGCAGTTTTAATGGCTGAAGTAATCCTAGATAAGCTGTATGCTCTCCCTTATTTCTCTGAAAAACTTCACACTCCTTCACCCACTGCTTAACATCTCCTGATAAACTAAGCCAATAAAATATTGTCTTGATCCTTTGCTGAGTAGCAGCTATGCCTGAATGACCTCCAAGGATGGAGTTGTGCATTTCCTTAAAGATGGCAGTCCTCCAATCTCCTGAACTACCAACATATATTTTACCCTGCATCCAGAGAATTCCTCCTTTACAATTCAATTGTTCATCTTTTCCCATAATAGCTTGAGCTATGTTTTCCTATGCATACTATCATCTTTATAGCTATCTTGTAGTTCTTCCATCCATCGTAGTACCAGAACAGTTATAGTATTGAATTAGACCTTCCGTGAGAGTGCATCAGCAGCCCTATTCTCAGTGCCTTGCTTGTAGTGAATTTCATAATCTAACCCCATCATCTTGGTTAACCACTTATGTTGTACTGCATTATGGATTCTCTAATCTAATAGATGCTTTAGGCTTTGGTGATCAGTGCAGATGATAAAACATCCTCCTTCTAGATAATGTCTCCATTTTTGAACAGCTGCTAACAAAACCATAAGTTCCTTTTCATATATTGACAATCCCTCACTTCTCTTCCCCATTGCTTTGCTAAAATAGGCTAGAGGTTGCCCTTCCTGCATTAACACTGCCCCCATTACCTGGTCACAAGCATCAGTTTCAATAACAAATGGCTTATTGAAATCAAGCGACCTTAAAACTTCAGCTGAACACAGTCTTCTTGAGTTTCTGAAATGCTTCCTCAGCCTTCTCATTCCATTGGAAGCTATCCTTCTTAAGCAATTCTGTAAGAGGTTTACTGACCACCCCATAGCTTTTGATAAATCTCCTATAATATCTAGTAAGCCCTAGGAATCCCCTTAGCTACTTGACAGATTCTGGTTTTGGCCACTGTAGAATATCCTTGATTTTTGTCTCATCCATACTCACCCTTCTAGCTAAAATAACATGCCCCAAGTATTCCACCTGTTGCTTAGCAAAAGAACATTTACTTTCCTTAGCATACAGTTTATGTTCTCTTAGAGTTTGCAGAATGGTCCTAAGATGTTGGAAATAGGAATTCTATTCTTCACTATACACCAGGATATCATCAAAGAAAATCAATACAAACTTTCTCAAAAACTCACCAAACACCTTATTCATCAGGTATTAGAATGTAGCTGGGGCATTAGTAAGCCTAAAAGGCATTATTGTGAATTCATAATGCCCCAAATATATGCTGAAAGCTATTTTGTAAATGTCTGCCTCCTTTATTCTGATTTGAAAGTAGCCTGCCCTTAGGTCTATCTTGCTAAAATACTTGGACTCTTTAAGCTCATCAAGTAAGTCATCAACTAAAGGAATAGGAAACCAATCCTTAACTTAACTGAGTTGAGCTGCCTAAAATCTATGCAAAATCTCCATATTCCATCTTTCTTTTTAACCAAAATGATAAGTGAGGAGTAAGGACTTGAACTAGGCCTAAGGATTCCTTCAGCCAACATTTCCCCAACCATTTTTTCCACTTCCTCCTTCTGAAAATGTGGTAATCTGCTTGAATAGAACAACTCCTTCCTGCAACACTATCTGATGTTCATGATTTCTAAAAGGTGGAAGTCCATGTGGTTTCTAAAAAATGTCTAAAAACTTATCCAACAACTGCTGAACTGTTTCCTCCTTCACCACTTCTACTTTTTCTGCTAATATAGAGCACAACCTTCCAATGAAAATTTACTTTTCCTTCTTTAGTAATTTTTGTACAACCTTTTTCCCTGCAGCATTAAGTTGTATTTGACTAGAATTTCCCTTCAACTCTAAGGGTTGCCCATCATGATCAAAGGTCAGTTTCATCTTCTTAAAGTCAAATACTACAGGGCTGGATTTCTTTAGCCAATCCACTCCTAATACCATATCACTCCCATATAACTTGATAAGATTAAAATCTTGTTTAAACCCAACTTCTTGCATCTTCTACCTTACCGCCCTACATCCTCTTGTGCACTATAACTTCCCACCATTAGCAACAGTGATCAGTACAGGTTTTATCTGCTCACATGGCCAATTCATTTCATTGACAATTCCATCATCCAAGTTGTGTGTACTTCCAATATCAACATAGAATTGATATAGGTCTATTCTTTATTCTCCGTTCAATTCTAATAGTGTTGTTAACACTACTTCCTTCCACAACATTTAAGGACATTAAAGATGTATCATCAATTTCCTCTCCAAAATAGTAGGAGTCTTTAATTTTCCCAACTTCCTCATACAACTCTAGTATCTCCATCTCCCTTTCATCACACTCAGGTACTGTTTCCACTAGCATCATGTTTACTTCCTTTAGCACACAAACATGATTAGCACCATACTTTTCCCTACATTTGAAACACATCCCTCTCTCTTTCCTTCTCTGCAGTTCATCTGGGGTTATTTTTTTAAACTAAATAGGAGCTTTGGCTAAAGGTTTTGAATCAGAGAATTTGTACTTTTTTTTTTTTTTTTTTGGTTTCTGGTTGTAGGGAAGGTTTTGGTGTTGAGGAACTAAATACTTTATGGTTAGGTTTAGGGAATTTTTGAGATAGGGTGAGGTGTTTTTTATGGGAAATAGCTAATTCATAGGCCCTTTCTAATGTTTCAGATTGGAACATCTGTACAGCAGTTTTGATTTCCTCCCCTAATCCACTTAAAAAAATTGAAACAAACTAGGTCTCTGGTAGGTTAGATAAACTGTAGGTGAACAAGGCTTTTAACTCTTCAAACATTTCCATATAATCTTCCACACTTCCATTCTGCTTAATTTTATAGAATTCCCATATTACATCATCTGCTATCCCTTCACCAAACTTTTTACAAACTGTCATGGCAAACCCCAGCCAATTAACCAGCCCATGACTGGTCTTATAACTCTGCATCCATATATAGGCCTTACCCTTCATATATAACTTAGCTAATTCCAGTTTAAGGGGGGTGGATCTGGAAGAACCTATGGCATTTAGAAATCCACTCCCTAGGATTGGTTTCATCAAAAATAGGGAAATCAATCTTTGGAAGGTTATGGCAATGATATAGAGCCTTACTATTGAACCTCAAATCTCCCTCAGTATCCCCAACAGTTGATCCACCATCTCTTCTATGGTTACCCTCCCCTTGTATTCTCTTATGTTTCAATAGCCTATCCAACTTCCCACACAAATTGTCTAGTTTATCTTCCAGCCCTTTCACAATTACGTTTGTTTGTCGTGTATCAATTTTAAACTGTGAAGTCTTAGAATATGCTATAGCTAAGGCAGATCTGAGTTCATCATGTTGGGTAAACATTTTCTTGATTCCCTTATCTATTTCATCTACTCATTTTCATAGATTTCCACAGAACTATAAAATTCCATAATCTCTACGTTTGATCCAATGGTGTGGAATTCAGATTATGATGTCGTCATGACCATTATATTGGCTGAGGATCAACAGCTCTGATACCAATTTATGATGAAATAACCCAGAAATTATAAAGAAATATAGAGGAAAGATGTCTTCTATTGATTTAACTAAGAATTACAGTAGAAGAAAAGAAGGGGATACAGAAGATTGAAGGAAATTCGGAGGGACGAAAGAGATAATCTAACTCTGAACAATTGCCAAAAAATGTGAAATGCAAAAACTAAACTTCTTCAACAACTTTACTTCATTTTATATAACCATTGGAATTGCTTAACTACCTTTTTCAAACGCTGCCGTCCTACTAAATGAAGTGATGTTGCTTTATTCTTCCTGCTTAACCAATCAGTCAAAGCTGACAATGTCGTTCTCATGACATTCCACTAGCCCAGCATATGAGCACAGTAGTCCGATTCTTAATTCAGCAACTCAAGATCTAGAATCAAGCCTTTTGGATCCTTTTTTAGCTCAGTCTCGATAAATTTTACCAGATCAAAAAACCCTTCTGGTTCGTGCTTCGGCAACTCTATGTCTTCTACAATGCTAAGCATGCTCTCCCAATTATACGAGTCCAAATTCTTTAATATATGAGAGGTCACATTCACATCTTTCGAGCCACTTGAACCTCCACTACAACCACCACTGTTGGCGGCTTCTTCCCCAAAATCAATCCAAGAATCATCATGTGAATCCCCTAATACTGAGTTCCATCTGTCTAATTGCAGCAGCATTCAAATTATTTTGATCAGAAACCCATTTAGGATAATCTTCTTGTTCCAAGAATTAAGATGGTATTGAAGGAGACAGCTCCAAATCTTGAAGCCTATTATCGATTCCTGGACAGGAGTAGTCCTCAACCCTTGTGCGTTGTGAAGGTCGCACTTCTTCTTCCTCAGGCACAGATTTAGACTTTCTTTTACAGTCAACCTAATACGCCCCAAGACTTGAACACTAGGGTTTTCTCCAAGGCTTTCACAACCTTTGACAGAGTTGTCCCCACGACTCTTGGATTCATTCAATATTACTCAGCAAATAACGTAATCCCTTCTCCCTCTTATAATCTCATCCTCCAATATTGAAACACCATCCAAGGAATACTCATGCATGATCCAGTGCCCCTTCTCCGAAGAACCGTCCTTAACTACAAAGGTGAATATCTTCTTATGCCTAATCAACTGACCCTTGTTGCTTAGTATTGCTTTGCCTGCTATTTGTCCAAACAACACCCCACATCTGGTAGTTCTTGATACGATATTGGTAGTTCTTGAGATGTTCTTTGAAGTTGCAGATAATCAGGCGAACGCATATATGACGTTCTTTAAATATTTTCAACTTAAAGTTGCATTGAAACATATATGAAATTTCAACTTCTAAAAAAAAAAAAAAAAAGAAGCAGGGGGGAGAGGGGCCTGCAGTGGCAGTTCTCTTGCCAAAGATTTTTGAAAACCCCGTATATATATATATATATATATATATATATATATATATATATATATTTAAATTAGGTTCTCCCAACAAAAAAATTTAATATATTTTATATAGATTGTTTTTTAAAAAATAGACTCTAAAAAATATTTTTTAATTTAAAATTAAAATTACAATAATTGTATTATTTATCTATTTATTTTTACTTACCAATAAAAATATATTAAAGTTGTTAAAATAAATTAATTTAGCTTAAATATAAAGTCAATAAAATTATATCAATTTAACTTTTATTTTCAATTTTTCATTTTTTGAGGAAACTTTTAACTTTCCAATGAAGCCTTTTAGATCTATATAAAGCCAATAAATAATTTTTGGCATAAGAAGCTTTAGACTAGAAAAAGATTTGGGCGAAAGTTGAAAAGAATATCACAGATTTACACCACAAGGAATGTCATTCACAATTCTAGGTAAATGTTTTATTTTATAAACATTTTTTTCTCATTTTTTTCATATTTTAGTTTGTAAAATTTATGATTTTATAAGAATTTTATTTATTATTATATTGATTACGTAAATAGTTTCTATCGTTATTATAATCTATTAACATAATACAATTGACACCTCAAGTTCATAAGTCAAGATCCGTCGTTAGAAGCAGGGAACAACAACGAATTTTTTTGAGTAATTGGAACTCCATCCTAAGCACAAACAAACTCTGTTAACATATTTTTTTTTCCCCCTTTTTGGGCCCGAATGGAAGCTCCATGAAGAACCAATAGTGGAGCAAAAAGCACAATTGGAGTCTAATATTTAATGGCACATGTGAATGCACTAACTATCCTCATCAGAATGCAACAAATGGGAGATTCTTTAACATTCATCTACAGTTTATCAAGAACACTTTAACAATCACTTGTATCCCTGTTGCCATGAATTTCTTTTTTTTTTAAGGAAAATTAGTATATTTGGTTTCTAAAGTTTAAGATTTATAATATTTTCGTCCTTAATAATTTTTTTTAACTATTATGGTCTCTACTTAAATTATAACCTACTAAATAGTCTTAACTCTCTTTTTTTTGTATAAACTTCAACTAAAAAAAGTCACTTCATTGCACATTATTTTTCTTTTAAATACAAAATAGGCATATTAGTTGATTCTCTCCAAAACCAATACATATTTTGGCAGGAGTTTACACCAAAAAGAGATTGAAAGACCACACTTGATAGGTTATAATTTTATTAGAGACTATTAAAACTCCAAATTTTAGGGGCTAAATAGACTAATTTCTCTTTTGGTTATTAGCAAATAAAATGATATAGATTATTTTCGGTTTTAATTCACAATTTCACAATAGCAAATATTTTATGTCTCAACAAATTATATTCTACGTAACATATTGTATGAAGGTAATATGTTATTATTGTATCTTTTTTGGGACAAAAAATTCAAAACACATAATTTGATCACCTTACAAAATGAAGGATAATTTTGTAAAATTATTAATATTAAATAATAAATGATAGAAATCAATCAAGATCCCTTTGAAATAGCTTCATTTATTTATCTAACTCTTTCCTACCATTCCTAATTATAATATAGATGCCAATAAATCTTAAGTTATTGAATCAATATTTAGTAACACTATAAAAAGTGTGTGTGGGGGAGGGGGGGGGGCAAATACGAAGGAACAAAAAATGACAGTCATAAAACTGTCGCAATAGACCATCTAATATGATGGCTAACGAGCGTCGTATTATATTGACTTTTTACGACAGTTTAGGAAAAACCATTGTATAAATCAAGAAAATGCAATGGTTACATTAAACTGTCATAATCGTTTCAATATAATATGACGGTTATGAAAAACTATTACATAATCAATGGTTATACGACAGTTTATTAAACCGTTGTATTTAGTATTCATTTTGTGCCCTATTGATTACACGTGTCAAATACGACGGCATTTGAGCGTCATTTTTAGTTAGATTAATACTATGGTTTTCAAAGCCTCGATTTTACTTTAGTAAATACCACGGTTAATTGATAAACCGTCATTTATATTTGACTAATACGACTATTTTGGCCGTCATTTTTAGTTCATATTATAAAAAAACATAAAAAATAATTCAAATTTTTTCTGATTATTTTGTAATTTAGTCACAATACTTTTCGTAATAATTTTGACAAGTTTAATAGTTGGATCATTAATTTGATATTCTTATAATTGTAAATGTGCCAGAATGTTATCTTACTATTGTTTGTATATCCTCGAGAAATGTGGTAAAATGAATCAAACGACCTTCAAGTTTGGCCACTAAACTTATTTTAACTTTATAAATAATCTAATGGTTATAAATGAAAAACTTGTCAATTAAAAATTTGTATACTTCTTAAGTTTTTATATATTTGTATTAAAGAGTATGAATTTCATTTTATTAATAGTTATTCTTTTATATATATGTTTATATATATCATAATATATCTTTCATTAGTTAGTGAGTATATATTAAATTAATATGTTACATAACATAAAAAAAATTAATTATGAACATACACATATGGTAATTATATATATATATATATATATATATAACATACTATATATCTTAATTATTTCATTCATTCATAAATAGACATTGTATTTATAATTATTATAAAAGTAAATTTTATATAATTTTATTTGTCACATTAGTAATATTTATGTGTGTGTGTGTGTGTGTGTGTGTGTGTAGATATAAATAAAGCAGGAGTAAGACAAATGCTGTTTTTTTCTTTTTAATTTAATATGAAGGTTTACGTGCAACCGTCGTATCTAGCCATTTAATACGATGATTAACCATCATATCTAATTACTTAATACAATGGTTATGTTTAACCGTCGTATCTGTCCGTTTAATACGATGGCTAATAATTCCATCGTATTTAGCAACACCTCAGACATATTAATATGACGATTCAGACATATTAATAGACGGCTTAAAAATATTAAATTATTTTTCCCATATGTGACAGTTTATAATTGTCGAATCATTTAATAAAAAACCTAGAACACGCCAATTTTCTATACAAAATCGGCTTCTTCAAACAAACTTCTGCTTCTCCATCGTGACGAGCCCTTTCTTTCTTCTTCGTCGCGACGCCTTCCTTTCCGACTTGTTTCTTCTTTTTTGGCACAGCCCTCCGGTGCTCCTCCTTTCTGCATTCCACCTGCTACTGCTACCATTTCTCTGGCGCTCTTTACTATACACAAGATACTGCCTTCTTTTCGGCTTCTTTTCCAACACATTTCCTCCTGCTACTACATGATTTTGACCCCTTTGTGTAAGCTTTCGAGCTTATTGAAGATTTTTGGGAGCTCGATTGAACTTCAAGTTAAACCTCAAGCTATTGTTTTCAACAGAGAAGCAGACCGAGCAATTAGGCAGTGGTGTTTTTCTCTCCAATGTGACTTTTAAACTTTGGATCTTTGATTTTACTTTTGAGTTAACAATATTTTAAGAATCAAGTATCTTGAGCTGTTGAATTTTATTTGCAATTTGAGGGATTAATCATTAAATACCTTGTTATGCTATCAAGATTAAGCAGAATTTGTATTAACTTATATTTGATGCGTTAAATTGTATTGTGGTGTTAGCTGAATTGATAACTCATTTCGTTTAGCTACATTGGTAGATTTGCTCCTAGCTCCTTTTTCTCATAAGAAAGAGACAAAATTCTAGATTATCAATGCCATGAAAAATTCTCGCTGTCCACTCAAAATTGGATTTTTAACATGAACTTGCACCACATGAAAAATGCTCCTCTTTCTCATGGAAAATGCTTGTTGTCCATTAGTAAATGCTTTTGTGTTATGCTATCAATTGCTTAGACTTGGGGGATTGAACCTTGTTTTGATTTTTGAAATGGTAATCATTATAAAATAAAGAGGGATGGATTGGACGAAATTTTCTAGGGGTTGGTTTATCAAATTGGGCAATAGTGATAAGATGATATAGAATGAATATTTCAATATGGTAAGATGAAAATTTTATCGAGTAAAAATATTTTTTTACTGTATAAAAATTATGATTTAATTGTATATGTTCTTTCCAATATGTAAAAAGAAATAGAAAGAAGTAATAATTATTTATTGTTTATATTTAAATACTTTATTTGTGGGTTGTGATTATCCATGCATAAGTATGTTTTTATGTAACGAATGTTATTGAATTAAATGACAAAGATATTTTAAGGTGTGAAAAGGACTTTATCCCATGAAATGACAATTGGGTTCCTGAAACAGTAGAAAGAATTTTCATCATTTCTTAAACAAGAAGATATGTTGGCCTAATAGAGGGGTTAAGTTTATGAAGGGTATGGTTTAGATGGTATGTTATTTTCTATGTATGGTATTTAAAGATGCAGTTAGGAGAAATTCTATGCCTGGATGATACTCCAAGGTTTTCTTCTTTGTTTTCTAGTTTTACAATAATTTTCCAAATTTGGAATAATTCGTTACTCCCTCTATTTTAAAATAACAGTCACTTTTAGCAAATTTACACATATAAAAGCGATAGAATTTTAAAAGAAAACTAATGAATTACTGGAAATTGTGGAGTCATCTTGAAGATTGAAATTCAAAAATTCTATAGTTTATTGAATACAACTCTTCTAAATACAACTTGAAATGCTATTCACTTTTAAATAGTTAGACTAGTAAAGAGCAAGCATTGCCAATACGAGAATTACTAAGTTGCACATTATTCATTCATTTGTTAGCAAGTGGAAATAAAAAACAATTTATTTAGACTCTTCGGAAATTACTAAATAATTAGAAACTTCTTTATCTTTTTTATTTGGTCCAACAAATCTATTAACATTGCTGTGTTAATATTGTTGTATTCTATTTATACTTTGAGTGCCCATAGCATCTTAGCTTGTAAAGGTATGAAACCAACGAAAAGAAATAAAGCAAAACAAGATGGACGGATACACAATGGTGTATACCCTTTGAATCATTATTTTTGGTTAACTAAGATGTCCTCCGTCTTCATGCGTCTAATGCTCTGTTGGAATTACAAAGTTTCTTCTTACTATTTATCTTTTAAGCCTATTCCATGCTTATGAATGATGTCCTTTGAACTTGCTATAAATAGTGATTTGCTCACACCGTTTGATGATTATTTCATGTGATATGTGTCACAGGTTACTTGAGCTTGTTGTTTCTTTGGCTATCCAGAAGAGCATTACTAAGGTAAGATAATCATTTTTATATTTCATTACTGGATCCCCGTGAGTGATGGGTGATCATTCCCTGTGAGTGATGGGTGATCACTTCCCATAGGTAATAGGTGATTACCCCTATTGAATGATTCATGTATGTTTTTTGAGTTTTTTATTTGTTGGCTTGAATCGTTGACGCATCTTGAGGTGGCTTAGTGATAGGGGCTAAAATCACCATTATTTTCCTAGTTATTTGAGATTATTTTGAGATAGCTTTGCTGTAACAACTAGGTATATTCCTTCCTATTTGATATTTTGCTTGTAAAAAGTATTTTTAGCAAATTTGTGTAGGTTTGAGTTAAATTCGAGTAAAATTGGTGAAATTTTAGAATGTACACGGCGCGCGATCCAACCAAAGGACTAGGCGCCGAGTCCATTCTGGTCAAGGAGAGGAAACTGAGCAACTTTCGGGAAGATAACATAATAGACCTGGTACCAGATCTGGCAAGTAGACCAGGCACCGGGTCCATTCTGTCTCGCCAGTGAAAATAGAGCAAAAAACTAGAGGAAGAACAGATTGCACTTGGTGCCGGGTGCGAAGGGATCCGATGCCAGGCCTGCTCTAGAAGGCGAAAATCCTGTGTACGAATTTAAGAATTTTCTAAAGATTTCGGTATTTTTTAATTCCTACTCGGCCAAGATCTCTCAAGTAAGGAATTTAACATCAAAGAGGCCGATAAAAGTAAGAAAATACAAGAGAAAGGAAATATAGAGAGGTGGATCTAAGAGCATAAATTCAAAACACTCATTGAATGAGAAATTCACCAAATCAAGGAGGGTTGTTTAAGGGAGTCTTCAAAGGAGAAGAAAGAGGCTTGCCTATGAGTGCTTTCTTTTATCTTTGTTTTCTTTTCCTTAAAAAATGATGTATTCAATGTTTTTATTGTACTTTAACATTATTTTGGATTCATGATTTTGTGTTGATTTAGTTATTTGATCAATTATTTATCTTCTTTGGTGTTTGATTACTTGTTATCATTGGTTATTGATGCAAGTTCTTCTAATTGACTTGGGATAACGATATTAGGAGTTTCATTGCATTGATTTCGTATTTGTTAAATCTTAATGGACTTGGGCAACGAAGTTAAGATTATAGAACTAAGTAATCAAATATTAGTTGATTTCACCTCGAGCAAAGGGTTATTAGCTAATTTCATGCTTATAAAGAATTGAGTTTAATGCATGTGTTTGGTTATATTAGCTTGATTGGCAAATCTGTTACTATTAATAAAAAAAATAGTAGTTCCATGGATTGGGAAATGAAGTGGAATTTATCTAAGTAGATTCATAACTTATTTTTCTATTATTTGTTTTTTCCTTTTTATTTTTTTTATTTTTTTTATTTTTTATTTTTTATTATTTTTTTAATTTTTTATTTGATATTTATTTTTCTTTGAGCGTGAGATTGACATCATTATGGACAACTACTTTTGGACACAAGAGCAAATGAGCTATAATGACGAGAATTTGACAAATTTACAAGCTCAGATTGACACTTTTTGTGAGACATCACTTGAAGCCTCAACTCCATTAAGTGGCATGAAGAAGCACCCGAATGTATGAGCCATCAAAGAACACAACTAGCCAAGTTGGTTGAGGATTCTATAAAGACCCATATGCTTGAACAAGAGAATCACAAAGGAAAAGAGAGCGGATATGAGGACCAATTATCTAATGTGAAAAGAGAGGTACTCAATTCTCCTCTATGTGTTAATAATTCTAATCTCTCTTTATCACACGATTTTTTAGGTTCTTCTCAATTCTTGGAGAATAAGGGTCCAAATGATGATGTATTGAATTTATCATGCCTCAAAGAGTTGGATCTTTCAATGCTACATCGTAAGAAGTCCTTGGAGGATTGTGGTAATTTTTACCCTTCATCCCATTCAAAGAGAGGTAACTTAGTTTTTGTAGATGTGGTAAAAAGTACTGATTTCTTGATCCCATCTTTAAGAACTCAATTGCTAAGTTTTAAGAAAAATTTTAATTGTGACAAATCTTTTAAAGGGATAAGTGATAATTCTAATATTTGTACACTTTTTAGATATACTTTACATCTTTGTGTTGGGAACTTGATTTGTATGTCTAAAAAGATGCTACGGATAGGGGGTCATGCATTTACATTCATTGCAACTAATATTTTTCATGAACCCTCCATTTTTCAAAATCCTCTCTTATTTCTGCTTTCGTCATGCCTACTTTTTTCATTGAGCATTAATTTTTTTTACAAAGGTTTGATGAGAAAAGATGATAAGTGGAAAGAGTGTTTTTTTTTTATGTGTTTTGGGTTTATTTTAAATTTGGATTTCTTTAGGTCTTTTGGTCATTCTTTTATTTTGTCTAAGTTCCATTTTTTGTTGTTAGGTGTTATTCCCTCAAATAAGGAAAATATTTTCCATCTTAAGTATGGGGGAGTGAGTTGTGTTTTTTTTTGCTTTGTTAGGATTTTTATTAGTATTTTTCTTTAGTTTGCTTTCTTTTATTTAGGTGTGCTTTATTTTGATTTTATTTTCTTTATACTTTTATTTGTATTTTATTTTATAGGTAGGAATAAAATCCTCTTGGACAAACCTTTCTCTCTATCTCAAGTTTGGATATTTATTGGAGTATTATTGCACTTGGAGAGTATTGCTTAACTACTCCTTTATCATTTTTGGTCCCGTTAGAGATACTTTCTTGTGTTTATTTTTAACCAATGAGGATATTATCCAGTTTAAATATGGGAGAGTGGTTTAGTAATATTCTTTATCCAAGTTTTTATCAATGATCTTAATGTTCTCTGGGTATGATTTAGTGTTTTCTTGGTATCAAATAATTTTGTTGAAAAATTGAACATTTTGAAATTTTGAAAGTTTGGAGATTTTGGAGTTAACTTAAGCTTATGAAACATGATTATGGAAGTATTGTCGTTTTTCTTCATTATTCCTATTTATTTATTTTGTTCTTGGCTTTGCTTTTATTGTTATATCTTTGGCCATTGAGTACAATGTCCAATTTAATGGGGAGAGAATGAGGTTGAAGAAATATTTTTCATATCATTTTCATGAAAATTTTTTAAAATTTCAGCGGTTTTCATTGTTTAAAGCAAGGTTATAATTCTTTTTCTCACTTAGATATGATTTTTTGTCATTCATTAGGTGGATTTTTATGACATTGATTTATTGTATAGGATATTGTCAAGATTTGAGAATTTTGTTTAATCTTATTTATGCATTGGTGTTTGAATGTTATTTAACTTATCTAGTTTAAATATAAAAAATATGAGGAATATGAGAAAAGTTTATTGGCTAACTCTTGTATTATGAGTTTAAATTTTGTTTGGCTTTAAGTTTTGATAAGGAATATGAGTTGATAAAAGATTTTTGAGAGGAAAAATTGTGGCAACTTCTTGTGAGTTGAAAATTGAAAAAATGAGTTGTTGCTTCCTCTTTGAAGATGAAAAAAATTATTTTTTCTTGATATGAGGGCAATACGGATAGTGGAGAGAAATTCACTTTCTTGAGACTATGAATTCCCTAAAGCAAAAGAAAGAAAGAATTCTTTAGAGGAAAAAAAATTATGAGTGATGACTATAAAGGGGGCCAATTATGTGTGTGAAGAGAAATCCGTGAACTTGAGGCTATGAATTCCCTAAGTCATTAGAAAAAATGGAGAGAAAAAAAAATTGGAGTGCTTTCCGTATATCATGACTTAAGTTGTATAAATTTTGGATTTATAATACTTGAGAAGCTAGATGGCTTAACTTATGTGATTCATGTTATCTATATTTTAACTTAAAGAGTGAAATAATTTTCTTAGACTAAGGTATGGACTTGATTAATTTGACTTCAAGAGTTTTGTGATGTCTTGTCAAATGTTTCAAAGTTTGAATTATTTTCAAAGGGTGTGAATGACAAGAGTTTTATCTAAAGGTTGAAGAGAAGTTATAATCCTTGCTATGTAAGCAAAATTTTTTGAAGAAGAAAGAACTTATGTTTTCTTGATTAAAGTGTTTTGCTTAAGGACAAGCAAAAATTCAAGTGTGGAGTATGTGATAGGGGCAAAAATCACAATTATTTTTTTAGTTATTTGAGGTTGTTTTGAGATACATTTTCTATAATAACTAGGCATATTCTTTCATATTTGACATTTTACTTGTAAAAAATATTTTTTAGCAAATTTGAGTTAAATTCAAGTAAAATTGGTGAAATTTCAGAATGCACCTAGCGCCAGGCCCAGCCAAAGGACCAAGCACCGGGTCCATTCTGGTCAAACAGAGGAAACTGAACAACTTTCAGGAAGAAAACAAAATAGACCTAGTGCCAAGTCTGGCAAGTGGACCAAGCGCCGAGTCCATTTTGTTCGGTCAGTGAAAACAGAGCAAAAAACCAAAGAAAGAACAAATTGCACCTAGCGCAAGGTGGGTCGAAGGGACCCAGTTCCAAGCCCACTCTGGAAGGCAAAAATCCTCTGCATGAATTTAGAAATTTTTCAAAGATTTCGGTATTTTTTAATTCCTACTCGACCAAGATCTCTCAAGTAACTAATTTAGCATCAAAGCGGCCTATAAAAGCAAGAGAACATACAAGAGAAATGAGATATAAAGTGGTGGATCCAAGAGAATAAATGCAAAACACTCATTGAATGAGGAATTCACCAAATCAATAAGGGTTGCTCAAGAGAGTCTTCAAGGGAAAAGAAAGAGGCTTGTCTATGAGTGCTTTCTTTTATCTTTGTTTTCTTTTCCTTAAACAATGATGTATTCAATGTTTTTATTGTAATTTAACATTATTTTGGATTCATAGTTTTGTGTTGATTTAGTTATTTGATTAATTCTTTATCATATTTTGTGTTTGATTATTTGTTATCATTGGTTATTGATGCAAGTTCTTCTAATTGACTTGGGATAACGATGTTAGGAGTTTCATTGTATTGATTTCGTATTTGTTAAATCTTAATGGATTTAGGTGACTAATTTAAGATTATAGAGCTAAGTGATCAAAGATTAGTTGATTTTGCCTCGTGCAAAGGGTTATTAGCTAATTTCATGCTTATAAGGAATTAAGCTTAATATATGTTTTGGTTATGTTAGCTTGATTGGAAAATCTGTTAATATTAATCAAAAGATAGTAATTCCATAGATTGGGAAATGAAGTGGAATATATCTAAGTAGATTCATGAGTTGGGAAATGATTGAATTTTACTTTATATTCCTTCATAATGCCAAAATGATAATTAGTTGAGAAAATTGCTAGTTGATTCATTTTCATATTTTCTAGGATAATTGTCTAAATTGTATATTCCTACATTCTTAAGTTGTATATTTTTTTTTATTTTTTTTCTCACTTTATTGGGTCAGTTAAACAATGAATGAAAAGTGATTAGTGTGTACTTGTTCCTTTGAGGATCAATACTCATTAATTCTCTATACTATGCTTGTGATGAGTATACTTACTTGTATATGTATTTTGAAATTAATGTTTTAATTAAAACTTAACTAAGGTATGGATTTAAATTTAATGATTTGTATACACCTAAAATTTACGCATAACTTAGTGTCTGAAAAAAGTGTACTTATAGGGAAAACTTTGTCAAATTTTTTCCAAATATTTAAAATTATAAATGTATTGATCAAGTTGTGCTTTTGAGACTAAAAACAATATGATATTAAAATGGTATCCGTAGAGGTTCATAGAGTTTAATGATATTTTTTATAAAGGTTAATGATATCATAAAATGATTGTTCCAAAATAGATTTACGATAGAATATATTAAAAATATAGTTCAAAAATATATTTTGGAGTGAAAATAGTTTAAGAACTAATCAGAATAATGTTCCTTTGAGATATTTAACACTTGTAAAGGTATGAATCATTAACTCAAAGCCAGTAAAGCTCTAATGCATTATTATTATTATTATTATTATTATTATTATTATTATTATTATTATTATTATTATTATTATTATTATTATTATTATTATTATTATTGCAGCAGCAGCAGCAGCAGCAGTAGTGGTAATATGTTTAATGCATTATTATTGATTGAATATGAAAGGGTCAACAACATCTTTTGGTTCTTTTGTTTTTTGTCCAAGTGACATCCGTTGGCACATATCTTAAAATGGTATCCATAGAGGTTCATAGAGTTTAATAACATTTTTTGTAGAGGTTAATGATATTTTTTTTTATATTCTTTATAGAGGTTAATGATATTTTACATACGGTTCATAGAGGTTCATAAACAATATGATATTTTGCGTCTTTATAAAAAAAAATGTGTGAAATCACATTGACTGAAAATATGGATAAATCAATAGGTGGATGGATCGATCATGGATTAACTTACAAGACCATTTCGGTGATGAATATAATAAGGGTTTGGATGCCTTTGCAGAATTTGCGTTAAAAGGCAAACCTGATGGATCCAAAATTCATTGTCCTTGTATAAAGTGCCAGAATAGGTATCTTTATAGTACAGTAAAGGTCAATAGCATTGCCAAATATGGGTTTCATACATTGGTACAAAAAATGGAGTGTTCATGGGGAAACATAGTTATCTTCCCGCAATACAACTAGCAATATTCCTTCAACTGAAAACATATCGGGGGATAATATGGTTGGGACGCTTCAAGATGTTAGTGGCATTAGTGACTTCGATAATGCAATTGAAGAGCCTGGAGATTTGAGAGAGATACATAAATTGTTAGAAGAGGTTAATGTAGAGTTGTATTCTGGTTGTACTAAGTTTTCTTCACTGTCATTCATTATGAGACTATTACATTTAAAAGTCCTCAATGATTGATTGAAAAAGTCTGTTGATATGCTACTTGAGTTTTTAATGGATGCTTTTAGTAAGATGGGAGCGAAAATAGCTAAAAATCACTATGAGGCTAGTAAGATAACGAATGTGTTAGGAATGGAATGCAAAGTCTGGGATGCTTATCCAAATAACTACATAATATACAGAGGGAAAAATGAGGCCGCACACCTTTGTGAGGTATGCAATGCTCCAAGGTACAAGAAAGAGGGCAGTCCAGTTGCATGCAAGCATTTTAGGTATTTTCCGTTGACTCCGAGGTTGAAGTGATTATTCATGTCACACAAAATTGTATCCCTTATGACATGGTATCAGGAATGTCGTGTGCAAGATGGAGTTTACAGACATCCTGCTGATTCTAAGGCTTCAAGAAAGTTTGATGAGTCGCATTTGGAATTTGCAAGTGACTGCCGGAATGTTAGATTAGGATTGGCTTCAGATGGATTTAGTCCATTTTCAAATATGCACATAACACACACAATACTTAGCTTGTTATTTTAATACCGTATAATGTGCCACCCTGGCTATTCATGAAGCAACCTTATTTTATTTTGTCTACTCTTATCGATGGCCCCAAGAGTTTGGGAAACAAGATTGACTTTTTTTACAACCGTTGATCGAGGAGTTGAAAGAATTGTGACTTGACGGTGTAATTACTTATGAAGCTGGGGCAAAAGAGATGCTTCATTTGCGTGCAACTATTATGTGGACTATAAGTAATTTTCTAACTTATGGTAATCTCTCTGGCTATAGTATTCATAACTAAAGGGCCTGTCCGATATGCAGTGTCAACTGTTTATCTTACCGATTGCCTAATAGTGGTAAATATTACTTTTTATATCATCGTAGATTTCTTGAACTATCACATAAGCTCCATAGGGACAAGGTTTCTTTCTATAGTGGAATGGAGATACGACAAGCACCAAAAAGGTGTACGGGGACATAAATTTTGACATAGCTCTAGGGTTGTTTAACAGAATATGCAATAGATGATATGAAAATCAGAATATAACCTGACTATGAATGGAAGTTTGGCATAAATTCTTATAACTAGAAGAAGAAGAGTATTTTTTGGGAGCTACTATTTTGGGAGAGTAATTTGATGAGGCACAATCTTGACCCAGTACACATTGAGAAAAATTTTACAGACAATCTGTTGTTTACAATATTAGATGATAGTACTTCTTCAAAAAATAACTTCAAAGCTCGTCAAGACTTACAGGTAATGAATATTAAAAAGTCTTTACATCCAATTTTAAAACCCTCTGGAACTGAATACAGTTTGCCACCAGCTCCTTATACAATGAGCAAGATGGAAGTTGAAGTTTTTTTTTGTCAGTATTAAAGGAATTGAGAGTTCCCGATCGCTACTTTTCTAATATTTTTCGATCGGTAAATATGAGGAGAAAGACTTTGGGAGGTTTGAAGAGTCATGATTCTTACATTTTACTCCAGCAATTAATCCCATTAATTGCCCGCACAACTTTGCCCAAGAATGTAGTGCAACTTTTGATTGCGATTGCTTCATGTTTTAGGCAATTGTGTTCTAAAGTTCACAAAGAGAAGCATCTTGAATATTTTCAAGACCGTTTCGCAATTACATTCTGTCTTCTAGAGAAGACATTCATCCGTAGTTTTTTTTATATAATGGAACATTTACTGATACATTTGGCCGATGATGCATTGTTAGCTGGTCCAGTTCAATGTCGATGGATGTTTCTAGTTGAAAGATACTTGAAAACTTTCAAGTGTTACGTGCACAACCGTGCTAAACCTGAAGGTTTGATAGCCAGTGGATATTTAAGGGAATAATGTATGACAATTGTGTCGAAATATTTAAATGATGTTGAGAGCAAAGAGAATAGGCCCCCAAGATATGTTGATGATGACAACCCGATGGGTAAACCAGTTAGAAAGAGGATTGATGTAATATTTGATCGTTTAACATTGATGCAAGCACATCGGTGGGTTCTAGCTAACTCTGACATTCTTAAACCATATAGAGAGTCAATTTTCCTTTGAATCATGATGTTTCATTTTTTATGCTTCTTTTATTATAACTTATAAATTTTCTCGTATGTGTATATGCAACCTTCACATGTCGGTCATAAATAAACAGTATCCAAGATCTCGGTTACATGACAAACAACATATTCATTCTCAAACGTTTCACACTTGCTTCAGTTATTATGTAAGCAAAACATATACAATATAGCGAGTAATTCCTCTAGAACATTTAGTCCTTATAACACTTATATTTATGATAGGTTAATGAGAACTAAGAATGTCATGATATTCCTATTGAAGTTAAAAAGCTTGCAAATGGTCCTTTCAATCAAGGCTTGCACTACAAGGCATGTAGTGTGAATGGCTTCCAGTTTCGTACAACAATATACGAGACTAACAAGTCAACTCAAAATTCTGGTGCTATGTATAAAGCTGATATTACGAGTTATCCAGTCCAAGAGATATGAATCCCATAGCAGCTGGTATCAATTACTATAGAGTGCTTACTAATATTATAAGGATTCGATATAGTAGTGAACTGAAAATTATGTTATTCAAATGTGATTGGGTTGATGTACATCAAGGTATTAAAGTTGACGATATAAAGTTTTTTGGTAAATCTGAACCGTTTGTTGTACCGGAAAAATAGAGAGATAGATGAGTTATTCATACTAGCAAACCAAGCGGAACAAGTTTAGTTTTCTCCTTGTCCTAAAGAAAGAGACTAGCATACGGCAATGTCAATGATAAGAAGAGATAATTATGATGTGTACTCAAGGGACCATGATCTAGAAACTTTTCCTGCACAGCAATTAGATTCTCATCTTGTTTCGCATGAAATAGATACCGTATGGGTTAGAGATGAGATTTTTGGGGAGGAAGTAGATTTAGTTAGAAGAAGAATACAACATGTAATTTAAATGTACTTAAATCCCTTAACCGTTTACTAAATGTGCTTTAATTGTTAAAATATTTTACTCAATATTAAATCTTTGTGTTTTACAGATGGTTAACAAACGTTCTCAGCGTGGATCGCTGCAGGACGCCATAGCTGTCTCAAGATCAGGAGCTAGTTCCTCTCAAGGTACAGAGAAACAAGCACCAATATACGAGATTGGTCCGAGATCACATACAACTATCCAGACCGGATCCAGAGATCAGGAGTCCAATCAAGAGACAACTATACCTACTTCTAATGTAGGTCTCAGTTGCACAGGACCTTCTTTCTCAGACTCTAGTGCCTCAAGTTTGCTAAGTTAATAAGAAGTAAATATTATGAGAAATTGATCTATGTGGCTATTGAAATTGTTTTAAACTTTTTTCTTTCTTAACTATTTTTCTATTAAATTTTGTGTTGATATTTTGTAGGTTCACAACGAGGAGTTCTCGCGAGGGTGGAAAGTTACCTTCTGGATAGGGTGTTTCTGGCTTCCAAAAGTACGATATTGGTGTTAACCAACATGGAGGGCTTGTAGGGGTAGTTACATCTCACTACAATTCAGTAGTGGGCTATTTTGCACGCATAAGCAGAAGGATCCCTCTGAATTACAGGGATTGGCATTCCATACCTCAGAGACTTAAAGACAAAGTTTGAGAAGAAATACAGGTAACTAATTTTATTCTAACATATGCAAAATTAGGTTTTCTTCAGAAATTAGCATTTTGTTTAATTAATTATTTGTTTATACGTACAAGGACCACACCACGATGCCACCACAAGAACATAATGTCACAATGAAGATGTTGTGCGCAGCGTGGAAGGATTTTAAGTCGAAGTTGAAATAAAGATCCTACATTCCTTTCCAGCATAGTACGGAGCCTATTGTTTGTGGAGATAAACGGGTTGATGAAAATCAATGGAGGATGTTAGTTGATTACTGGCATTTGAAGAATACACAAGTTATATGTATAGAAGTTGACTAATTTTATATCTCACAACTTGTTTACTTTTGTTAATCATAAAATTGTTTTATATGTTAACTATTTTAAATATTCACAGATGGAGGCTAAGCAGAATAGACAAAATCGATCGCCTATGACATATCCACCAGTCACAGGAAGAATGACACATTCTGTTATACAGGATCAGGTATTCAGTTTAACTTATACACTATTTATTTAAAATTTACCTAATTTGCTTGAAGTTTCTCACACATCTTTACAGATGGCATCACAAGGCCAACCGACATCACAGTATGTTATGTTCCTTGCAACACGAAGGTGGCATGGTCGGCAGGTTGATGATTTGACTGCGAATATGATTGTAAGTAATTTTCAAATGCTATTTTGTGGAGTTATTAAAATATGACAAAGACAATACATTAACCTAATATAAATTTGATATAATGTTTCTTAATTTTATAGGACCGATTAGAGATAGAGTGGCAGGCACTGCCTGAATCTGAATGCACAGAGGAAGCGAAAGATCAGATATTCCAGTGATTGCTTGGTCCAAAAACAAGAGGCCATGTTAGGTGTAAGGGAAAGGGTCCAACACCAACCTTAGTCAGTCAATCATCAAGTTCAGCTGTAAATGTTGAGGAGATCATCAGGATTGAGGTTGAGGCACGTATGTAGAATATGTAATATACTATGCAAACTGAGATGCGAGTAGAGATGCAGCGTGAGCGAGAGGCTTACAAGTCATGTATAGCTACTCTTCAGACTACCATGGAAGCATTATCGCGCAGATTAGATGCAAGTGCATTTGATGTAGTGCCTATACCTCCATCTAGTGCTTCTATGACAGCTCCTGGTATTGGTTCCACTTCTTGACCCGTTGGATCATGTGATCCTGACGAGCCTGTCCATGATGAGTGACATATTTTGATTTCCTTCTTATTTGTATTTATACTGCACTTGGCTCGATTTTTTGACATTTCCTACTTCTCGTACATGTAGTACTACCTTTTTTTGGGACTTTGTAGATTATTTATGATTTGATTATTGAGGATATAGCTTTTGAGTTGTTTAGCAATGAGAAAATTGTGTTTTATTATATTTGGTGTTGATTCTATTGTGTTTGGCTTGAAATTGTACATGTGTAGGGTCAAATACAAAAAAAAAAAAAAGCCTAATATGATGGCTACAGTCATCGTATTTGGTTGTATGTCCCAACGGTCAGCAATTAAAAATGACGGCAATCACAATCATAATTCTACCCATCGTATTTGACAGAGCAATTACGACAGTCTTTAGCCGTCGTATTTGCCAATCAAATATGACGATATTAGACAAGAAAATATGACCGTTACTAGCTGTTGTATTTGCTAAGCAAATACGACGGTTTATAGCTGTCGTATTTGTTAGACAAATACGACGGTTATATTTACATATAATAACAAATACGATAATTATATTTACCTAATACGACAATTTTACGAACCGTGTTAATAAACCTTCTGGCTAATAAAAAACGACCCTTTCAAATAGCCGTCATATTAGCCTAATACGACCGTTTCGTAGTTATTGTCGACCAAAAATGACGAGACTTATTACAACGGCTGAATAATCGTCCTTTAACCGTCGTATTTGCTAATACGACAGTTGTACCATCACAGTTGTTGTATTTGATCCTTATTTTAGTAGTATAAATCCTTAAATTTGATGGTGGAGAGTTTTTTACCCAATAAAAATCCAAATATGAAATTGGTAGGATCTATATCCAAGGCAATGGGATTAACTTGAGTAAATGGCCGATTATGGAAAGTTTCTTGGTGATTATATGTTGCCTATGTTGTTTTTTGCAGGTAAATTAGAGAAATTCTAATTTAAGGTTCACTCTTTATTTTTCGTTTTGTTATGGCAAATATGCTTTTATCTAGCAATGGCTAATGGGTCGGATTGGCAGGTCAAATGGCCGGTCCTAGACCAAAAGTTGGCCTAACCACCTTAAGGCAGGTCGGCTCGTTTAGGAATACAGCCTACCCAGAGAACTGTTACATTTTTTTTTTTTTTTTTTTGCAAAAGTGCCTAAACGAAAATCTGACTAAGGAAGTATATATGACACAACTTGAGGGTTTCACATCCAATGATAGCACAGAGGTGTGTAAGCTACAAAGGTTCATTTATGGACTTAAGCAAGCTTCTAGGAGTTGGAACATCCGTTTTGATGAAATAATCAAAGAGTTTGGTTTCATTCAAAACATGGATGAGCCTTGTGTATACAAGAAGGTCAGTGTGAGTGTAATCATTTTCTATGGGAAAAGCCTATTTATTAGATTTTTTGGATCCGTAATCTTTTTTATGTCTATTAATTAATTTTTTTAAAGACAAGGCCCATTTTTTATAGTTTAACTTATTTCAATAACTTAAAAAAGTAATTTAAAATAATTAAAAGAGTCGACCTTTTTTTTTTTTTTCAAAAGTTAACACTATCTTTAATTTTTTTATTCTTTCCTTTAAGAGAAAGACGCTCCCTCCTCTTAATATTGAAACTAAAAAAGTCAAGATGCTACTTCTTCTCAACCTCTCTATTTCACACAAAATTCACAACAAATGTGCATCCAACTAGCATATATTTTATTTGATTCTTGAAATCAAGAAGAATACAAGAGAAGACGAAAAAAAAAAAAAATTGATCTTGTATTATAAGAAATTTAGTCTTTATTTGCTTCATCCATTAGACGATGAAAAGTTTTACAAGATTATGATTGTAAATTTTTTGTTAAATTTTTATCTCAAACCTAACGGGAAAATAAAATAGAAAGTGTCAAGGTAATAATGTTTCGAATTTCCAATATAAGAGATGCTTTGATTCCACTATAGAAAAAGTAGTGAAAATCCTAAAATAAAAAGAAAAGATATATGTTTAGCAACTTATGAGATTGAAAATTTTGAATTTTTATTAGGAATGAATATTTGGTATGATATATTATTTACTGTCAATTTTGTTAATTAGTAAGACCTTACAGTCTAAAAATATACACATAGATATTACTATAAAACAGTTAAATGGTTTTACTACTAATTTAAAAGATTATAGGGAAAATGAATTTGCATATGTTTTGGAATCTTCTGAAGAAATAGCTATTGAAATGGATATAAAACCTAAATGTCATTAAAACCTATGATTCATCAAAAAAGTCATTTTGACGAAAATAATAATAATAATGAGATGATACATTTTGCTGAAGATTTTTTTCGTACTGAATATTTTTTATACATAATTGACCAAGCTATTTCTATTGAAAATAGGTTTAATCAATTTTCAGAATATAAAAATATTTTTATTTTTTTATTTACCTCACAAAAATTAATAACTTTACATGAAGAAACATTAAAAAAATTATATTAACCTTGAAAATTACTTTAAAAAATTTAGTGATCATTTTTATATTGATAGTATTAATTAGGGGCGGCAATATTGAATACGACACGCCAACACGACACGGTTATAGCGGGTTAGGGTTGGGGTTTCGCGGGTTCGGGTCGAAACAGGTCAACCCGTTTAACTTTAAACGTGTACAGGTCATAAACGGGTTCAATCTGTTTTAACCCGTTTCAACCCGCGAAGCCGTTTAACTTTTTTTAATATTTATATTTAATACTTTTTGTGATACCCTACAAATTTTACTATAGAAAATTAGATAATTTAATTTTTTACATGAATTAATTGAATTCAATTTTATTATATGAATTAATTAAATTGTTTGTATGTCTATTTTGTTTAATTATATGAGACATCTTAAAAAAAATAAATGATGTTAATGTAGTTATTTGCTTGATATATAGTAAATGAATCATTCTTAATTAATTATTATTTAGTGTCTATAATAATAATATTAGTACGAGTTGGTAAGCAACGACCTTACACGAGTCTAAAGTGGAATGTTAGACCTTTAGGAAATAACATATGTAATATGCCTACAGGCCGAATCGAATATAGAATGAAAAGAAACTCGTGTGGTGCATTTACCAGAGGGTAAGGTTCACTCAGTATCGATTGACTAGTTCGTATACTATGCTATTTCTGACATTGGGACAAAGACAATTTGAATTACACCATACAAGGACAAGCCTTCCTTGCGTGCTCGTTTTTTGCTCTCCATTTGCTCTTTAAAATTCCTAGCATGCTACGACAAAATTGTTGTTCTAAATATCTAGAGAAAATAACTTCTTGAATAATCCAATTTTATTGCAAAATTATATTTGTTTAGATTTTTAAGATTAAATCTTATGAATTTATTAAGATTTCTAAATATTTAGCGGGATGGTTTGTTATTTTATTGATTATTTATGACTTTACGGACTATTTTATTAGTTTTTTAATTTTATATAATTTGATTTGATTTTTTCAAATTTTTTGTGTAATGGTGCACAGATTGGCGGGTTTAGTAGGTATTCGGGTTGACGAATTTAGTAATTATCTATTTAATTTTTGTGTCTAATTGTGTCATGTCGTGTCAACCCGTTTTATAACACGAACAAGACATGAAAATAAATGGGTTGACACGACACGACACATTTATTAATTGGGTCGTGTTCGGGTTGGCCTATCAAGTGTAATTATCTCAAGTTGACACAACCCGCCAACCCGAACACGACACGATTGCCACCCCTAGTATTAATGATTTACCTTCAAAAATTGAAAGTGTTGAAAGAAATTATGACAAAAGAAATTAGTACTTTAATAAAAAAAATGTTAAACTATATTAAAATGTTAGATTCTTTCCCAAATACATACATTGCTTCTACTCTGTTATTTGGGACATTCCAGCCATTTAAAAAAAAAAAATCTGAAATAGAGTTTTAAAACGGAAAATTCTCATTTGATGAGAGATGGGACCCAAAAGCATTTCCTCAAAATTAGTTTTGAGACAAATAATTTTATTTTTCAAAATAATGATTTTGAAAATTTAAAATTAATCTATTTTTCTAAAATATTGATTTTAGAATTTGTTTTATTTTTCCAAAATAGTGATTTTAAAATATTGAAAATTATATGTTTATTTTGTTTAAGCATAATTAATGGCATGGTAGATGGTTACGGGCTAAAACTAATTATATCTGTTCATGCATTTTGCAGTTTTGGTTTTTTATGAAATAGGGCATGCGTGTCCTATCTTCTCTAAAATTCTTGTGTAATTTCTCTTCTCATCTAACTCCCCTCAAATGTAACTCGAGGTTTTCTCTCTTTAGGAAATTATGTAATTAGTTTACATAGGTTAGATAGAAGTAGAATTATTTTATTTTGAAGATGGCAACCAAAACAAGGTAAGGAGGTATGACTTTCTACTTAAATCATGCATGAAGACATAAGGTTAACTATAGTAATTTCTTTTATGACTCAAAGAAATTAATTTAGGGTAAAGTCCATAACCATACCACGTAATCGATTTATTACCATGATTATCAATTTTGTGATTTATTGATTTTTATGCATGTCATTTATTGAAATTACTAAAAGGAACAAATCTCTCAATTAATATTAAACCTAATTCCTTCCATTAATATAGTAAGAACGAGAGTCATTTTTCGAGACCAGGTTGTTGGGCAAACCCAAGCCTACTCGACATCGGGCATGTTCAAGCTATAGAATTAAGTTCCTTTGGAATTAAATTCCTGATTAATGGGTCAAGTTTAACTAAATTCTTTATTCCGAGCCAGATTCTTATAATCTGGACATTTTCCAGATACATCGAATGTGGACAAATTTCCAAATTCATTGTATCTGGTAAAATTTCTAAATTTGATTAACTTAGACTTATTTGCAGATTCATCGAATCTGGTTACCAGAAAAATAACCTAACAAGTTCACTTATTGTGTGACCCTATAGGTTCATTTAACACTGACAGTGTGCCTAAATCATATTTAAATGGCCCACAAGTTATAAGCGATTTCTAGCAAAATATTATAACTATCCAGGTTAAATGAAGATCAGTGATCTCTTTGAACCAAACCACAATTTTATATTTAGTCCTTTTGTCACACGATATCTAGATTAAGCGTAAGGCACGGAGCTTGTCATCCTTATTAAGCTTAATCAATTATTTCTTGATTTCATAGTAGAGTGTTCAAACAAATGATATCAATATCTTAGATTGATATATTTGAGCACATTCATGCATTTTAACAGTCTAACTTATTAAAGGGCCCATGAATATCTCTCTCATAACTGAGAGGGACAAATTCCTTCGTTATCAATCATATTCCTCTCCTTGATTTATTCCATATCCAACAATAGTCTAATTTATTATCTGGTTAAAGACAACTTTAGACAACGTCAAAATGTAGAACTTATCAGGTAGGAAACTATGATGAATTTAGGTCGAAGGACTTTTAACATCATTATGGCTAGAAAGTACTTATGACATGTCCCATGAAGTACTCTCACAGTGGGTCATGTCCAATACAATATTCTCTAACATTTATTTATATTTTGACTTAATATCACAAATATCCATGACCAGTAAAACATAGCCATCAAGTCACAAACATACTAAGCTTAATTTATTATTGTTCCAATAATAATAATCGATCAGGGACAGTTTTAGAATAGTCATTGTATTCATTACTGGGTTTTACTATCAAGTCACGTACTTGATGACCACAAAACAAAATGCACTATTCATGGAAAGGAAAACCTCATATTATTATATAAAACATAACGATAATAGTATAAGTACAAATTGACTCTAGGGCATATCCTTAACAATTACTTCTACTTACCCTCTGAAAACAAAGTGTTTGTTTCGAAACATGCTGTCTTCTTGGAGAAGAAGCACATGCTTAAAAGGGACAAGTGGAAGTAAAATTGAACTTAGTGAAGTTCAAGAAGATCAAACAAACAAGGATCAACCGTCTAATCTCACATCTATTGAGAGAATAGATGAACCTTCTATACACAAGATCCACGTAGGTCTAATAGGATACGTGTGGCACCTGAGAGATGTGGATTTCTCATTAGTGACCATAATGACGTATTACTCATAGATGAAGATGAGCCTACTACCTACAAGGATGTTTTGAACGGTGCAAAATCTGGCAAATGGCTTGAGGCCATGATGTCAGAGATGGATTCCATGTACGACAACCAAGTATGGACTTTGGTTGATCCACCCAAAGCAATTAAACCTATTGGGTGCAAATGGGTTTTCAAGAAGAAAGCGGATATGGATGGTAACTTAGTTACCTATAATGCACGTCTAGTGGCGAGGGTTATCGTCAACAATATAGCATTGACTATGACGAAACCTTCTCGCCGCAGCCATGTTAAAATCCATTAGGATACTCCTTACCATTGCTGCTCATTATGATAATGAGATTTGGCAAATGGATGTGAAAACAGCTTTCCTAAATAAAAATCTGACTAAGGAAGTATATATGACACAACCCGAGGGTTTCACATCCAATGATAGCACAAAGGTGTGTAAGCTACAAAGGTTCATTTATGGACTTAAGCAAGCTTCTAGGAGTTGGAACATCCGTTTTGATGAAATAATCAAAGAGTTTGGTTTCATTCAAAACATGGATAAGCCTTGTGTATACAAGAAGGTCAGTGGGAGTGTAATCGTTTTCTTATTACTTTATGTAGATGAGACATTACTAATAGGAAACGATATACCTGTCTTGCAAACAGTTAAAATTTGGTTGTCCAAACAATTCTCCATGAAAGACCTTGGTGAAGCAATCTATATTCTTGGAATAAGGATCTATAGAGATAGATCTAAAAGGTTGCTAGGTTTTTCACAGTCTACATACATAGATAAAGTGCTAAAGAAGTTTAGCATGGATCAATCTAAAAAGGGATTCTTACCCATGTCACACGGTGTAAGCTTTTCAAAGTCGATGTCTCTCAAGACACAAGTTGAAAGGGATCACATAAGTAAAATTCCATATGCTTCGGCAGTTCGATCTATCATGTACAAGGCTCGATGTATCTTGTGCTCTCAGTTTAACGAGCAGATACCAATCTGACCCTGGTGAGGGTCATTGGGCGACTGTAAAGAACATCTTTAAGTACTTACGAAGGACCAAGGATGTGTTCTTAGTATATGGAGAAGGTGATTTGAAAATAAACGGGTATACTGATGCCAGTTTTCAATCTGACAAAGATGATTTCAAATCACAATCCGACTACGTGCTTACGTTGTACGGAGGGGCAATAAGTTGGAAGAGTTCCAACAAGAGACTATTTCCGACTCTATGACAGAAGCTGAGTACATAGCCGCTTCTGAAGCAGCTAAGGAGGCTGTTTGGATCTAGAAGTTCGTGATAGAACTGGATGTGGTTCCTAGCGTTGTTGGTCCAATATCTTTGTATTGTGACAACAAATGGAGCCATTGCACAAGCAAAGAAGCCACTGCACAAGCAAAGGAGCCACGGTCTCACTAATGATCCAAACACGTACTGCGTCGTTATCATCTGATCCGGGAGATTATAGATAGAAATGATGTAAAGATAGAGAGAGTTCCCATGGATGAGAACATAGCTGACCCGCTTACAAAAGCACTATCCCAAAAGAAACATGATAGGCATGTTGAGTCATTCGATATTAGATACATGAATGATTGACTCTAGTGCAAGTAGGAGTTTGTTAGTGTTATGCCCTAGAGGCAATCACTTCTACATTGTATATGACACATTTTATTTTAATAAAATGCATCATTTATCTTACAGTTTCTTTTGTTCACCTTTATATAATATCATTGTTAGATAAAGTCCCTAGTACAACACTATGTTAAGGAAATCATGATAGAGATCATGATATGAGATTCCTACTACACTGTATAGTGTTAGTACTTAAATAGTCCCTAATTGTAGTATTAATGAGATACGACATCATTAATGCGTTAAGACTAGTATGTATTAGACTTACTGATTTGATCCGGCGGTGGCGGTGGTTCTCATATCCGTGAGTATTGAGATACTTAAAGTTAACACATAGATGCTTGTTAATGGAACAAGTACATTGGATGACCTAACTATGAGATAATCACATGGATAACTATTTAGTGCCAGTGATATAATCTCAATATAGCAAACGTGCAAGTATCCTTAGACTTGAGATCTCCAATGCACTTTGTTTGTTGAGCATTGTGCTTTGATTCCAATCTTTGGAGCCAGATCGAGGGCCGCCTATAGGATGGATATTGGGTACATTGTAAGGTAAATGAAAGTAATTGAGATGGTCAATAAAGGATTCACAACTCCTAGTAGTAGAGGCGAATATCTCATGGCCACTTGTAGGAATTACTACTCGAGAATCCTTAACTAAGGCGACTGTGTATTGGAAACAATTCCAATTGATACACTTTTAGAGTAGTGGGTTCCTGGTACAAGTACTATTATATTCGAGCCAGAATTAATTTATTTTGGAGGGAGTTGGCACTAATTCTGTACTCCAAACCGAATGAGATATTGTATGGTGAAAGGAGTTAATTGTACTGTAATTTGTTATTGAAGGGTTCATGTCAAGCCACTTGATTTGCTGGACTCTTGGGTGGTCATGATATGTTGCTAGATACTGCTCTTGGTATGTGAATATGTGTTTATTAATTGATGAATTAATAAACTACTCTTGATTAGAATTGATATGATTAATTCTAATTAATTATGGATTATTAATCTCAAAGACATTTGAATTAATTTATGTTCGCTACCAATTGACTGGAAAACATAATAGGTCACACACAATAGATGATTATATACTCAAGATGTTATTTGATAACATAGTAGGGTTAATTGCGAGAAAGAGAAGTTGTTATGGCTAAATTATAATTAGTTACAATTTATGGGCCAAATTATAATTGTGAGAACTTGATGTTTCCAAATACAATTGGGGAATTCTAACTATTTTAGAATTCTCAATTTTCAGTGATTTTTCGTAACATATAAAGGATATACACGAAACCCTAATAGAAGGGTGATACATGAAAAAACAATAGTTGGAAAAGCCTTCTCTTCTTCTTCTCTCTCTCTCTCTCGTTTTTCTAAAAAACAAGAAGAACCCTAGCCGCCACTTTGTTTTCTGCTAGCACAAAAAAACTTGGTGCTTGAGTGTGATCCTTCATGTGGATTTCTGTTAGAGATAATCACACACTGTGATTATAGTAGTTGGATATTCAACTCGCGTGGTGTTTAATCAAGAGGATTGCTGGATAGCGCCTCAGACAAGAAGGAGAAAAATTTTATTTTTCCCGGCCACTCAAAGAAAGGTAAAAAGTTGTTACCTTTGTTCTCTATATATCTTGTTTTCCACACATATGCGAATCTTGGGATGGTATCTCGTTTTAATTTTCCACTGCGCCATATATGATATGCATGAGAGATACCCAACAGCATCTAGTATCGAAGACTAGGTGCTCTGGAGTAATAAAATCAGCTTACCTATCTTCAACTTCTGCAGGATCACCTTGTTCATAATCGTGTATTGGTGAGTAGTGATCCTGCATAGGAATATCAGGTACAGCATGTCTGTGTACTCGTCTACCCCCTCTCCGTACCGGCGGAACTCCGCGATTGACTTTTTTCGGGATCGGAATTATTGGTTGTGCAATGTAGCTTCGTCTAATTGGCTCATAGGGTGGGTGGTTCAAACGACTTGTCTCACCAGTGGCAATCAACGAACGCGTAGCGAGATTTGTTATTGATGCAAACACTTGTCTACTTACAGTACCCGCATTTTGATAGCCTTCATTGCCAATATGCAATATCTGATGCATTAAATTAGCCTATATATGTATTTCAAAATGTTAATAAATTATTTGAGTGTAAATTATATATTTTATAATACTATGTAAGAAAATTTACATACTAATATTTCTGTTGCCCCACCGCTCAATTGGTGGACCGAAGGATTAGGTTGCGTTATAATCGAATTACCAATCAATCACCAAGTGTGAGGCCAATACCATACTGCATAATCAGGCGAGACTATATTCTGACCGTAACTATGTTGTCCAAGAAGAACTGTTGAATGCCTAATAACTCAGCTCGCGAGATGTATTAAATTTATCTCGCAACGAGGTGGTGAATCGAGATTACGTTCGTTCATCTCATTTCGAATACGCGACGTCCACAATCTACCCCTGTGATGATTCTTGAAATGGTGAGCAAATGGGGCCAAGCTAAAGTTAGGATTATGCTAATAATCCTCATGTGGAATGGGCCTGAACTGTGCTGTACAAGTCATTCTATAGGATAGTGTTGTATTTTCTTATGACACTAAATCTCCATGATTCAACTCCAGTTGCTGATATGTTGTAAACGCGTGCGAACAAGGTATTCCATAAATTTCCCATTTGGAACAGTTGTACTTCCTGGCCTCAATATTAATCTCGTACAAGTTATTTCCCTTCCCATGCCCATAATGCAGTGACACAATATTAAAAATACCACAATCTTGATTAAAAGTCAGTACATAGTGTGTTCTTCTTTTCATCTCATTCTTCACAAATTTGCCCTATATCCTAGAAGTGATTATGCATTTTGTGATACATATCAATCAGTGCAACGCACAGTCAAAATGCATGCCAGCGAGTGAATTTATACTCCCCTGAGCATACCTTATCCATGACTACTGTGAATACCAAAATTACAGTTTCAATCTACAAAATCTTCCATCCTAATTTAAAATTCCTGAATTTGATTTTTTTTTTTGAGTGCTTTTTTGAAGCATTGAAGTCATGCCTTTTTATAATATTATTTTAATCCAGCTACCCCTGTTTGGCGTTGGCTACTGCTTCTTTCATCTTCAATGTCCCCAGTAGTGGTGATTAGTACCTTCCCTTTAATAATAATAATAATAATAATAATAATAATAATAATAATAATAATAATAATAATAATAATAATAATAATAATAATAATAATAATAATAGTTCAAAAGTGAAACAAATAAACATAATCCACTCATTTTGTTACAATATTCGATAATACATATACATATTTATCAAATAAAAAATATGGTCATGGAATTATTCTAAGTTAATCAAATCATTCACCATAAATATAAATACATTATTCTTATACTACTCAACTAATATATACATAAAAGATTTTAATCTTAACATATAAACATAAATCAAGCTAGTTGTTCTTATGACTATCATATAAGATCCGATGTAAGGTGGCTCTAGTACCATTGAAAGAAATTAAGAATTCGTTTAATCGAATTCTTCAAAAATAAAACTTTACTCAAAAGATTATTTAGATGTGAAAGCGTACGTTAATCCATAATGATTCATTATCACAAATTATGTATCGTTAATTCTTCTGATTGTTACGTACACAACATTCTTCCTCTAAAAGAAATGGAAACTCCAAGAGGTGACTAGGGATTTCGATATGTCTTACAATCCTAATGTATTTATATTATTGTATAACTATTAAAACAACCCATCAGAGTAAAAAGATTATTTTTAAATTTAAATAACTAAAAACTCATATTTTTAACTTAATGAGAGTAAATTATAATAAATTTTTAGTTCACCTGACAAAAGTGAAAAAAAGTTAACATTTGTAAAATTTTGTTTTGAGGAATTGAAATCGTGCAAAAAAAAGTAGCCATCCATTGACAAAACTTGTCCTGCAGTTTGCATCCCTGAGCCCCATGACAATCACAGGCCAGATATCATTTTGGACAATTCACAGGAATAATCAAGTATCGCATGTTCATCACAAAGTTTTACCAAATTTTGATAGACATATATTAAAGTTGAATTCAAAATTTTTAGCATATACACATGCGTGCGCACATATATACATACATATATATATAAATACTCCATGTGATGGACTTAGCAAGAGGTATAAATAATTACCTAATACCTCTAGAATCGGAGATAATTGCAAAAATACCATTGATGTTTGTCCAAACTACGAAAACCCGTACATTTGCATGTATTTGAAAAGAACTTCAATGTCAACTTCTGTCACGTATTATTATTGTTAACGAAAAATTCTAAATGTTTAGGTTTATAATACCTTTTTTATTAAAAGACAAATTACCAAATTTTTTCGACCTTGATCTTGATTTTATGAATACTACAAGAAAATATATTGAAATATATTAGAGTTATGACTATATATGTTGTCTAGGAATAGTTAAATTTTATACTAAAAGGCCCTTAAAGAGTACTTCTGCAATGTCATTTTTTACTAAAGTCAACCCAGATTAACACATTTTCTAATGGTAATAATATTTTGTAAGCAATGTATGTATTTGGGAAAGAATCTAACATTTTAATATAGTTTAACATTTTTTATTAAAGTACTAATTTCTTTTGTCAAAATTTGTTTCAACACTTTCAATTTTTGAAGGTAAATCATTAATACTAGGGGTGGCAATCGTGTCGTGTTCGGGTTGGCGGGTCGTGTCAACTTGAGATAATTACACTTGATAGGCCAACCCGAACACGACCCAATTAATAAACGTGTCGTGTCGTGTCAACCCATTTATTTTCATGTCTTGTTCGTGTTATAAAACGGGTTGACACGACATGACACAATTAGACACAAAAATTAAATAGATAATTACTAAATTCGTCAACCCGAATACCTACTAAACCCGCCAATCTGTGCACCATTACACAAAAAATTTGAAAAAATCAAATCAAATTATATAAAATTAAAAAACTAATAAAATAGTCCGTAAAGTCATAAATAATCAATAAAATAACAAACCATCCCGCTAAATATTTAGAAATCTTAATAAATTCATAAGATTTAATCTTAAAAATCTAAACAAATATAATTTTGCAATAAAATTGGATTATTCAAGAAATTATTTTCTCTAGATATTTAGAACAACAATTTTGTCGTAGCATGCTAGGAATTTTAAAGAGCAAATGGAGAGCAAAAAACGAGCACGAAAGGAAGGCTTGTCCTTGTAGGGTGTAATTCAAATTGTCTTTGTCCCAATGTCAGAAATAGCATAGTATACGAACTAGTCAATCGATACTGAGTGAACCTTACCCTCTGGTAAATGCACCACACGAGTTTCTTTTCATTCTATATTCGATTCGGCCTGTAGGCATATTACATACGTTATTTCCTAAAGGTCTAACATTCCACTTTAGACTCGCGTAAGGTCGTTGCTTACCAACTCGTACTAATATTATTATTATAGACACTAAATAACAATTAATTAAGAATGATTCATTTACTATATATCAAGCAAATAACTACATTAACATCATTTATTTTTTTTAAGATGTCTCATATAATTAAACAAAATAGACATACAAACAATTTAATTAATTCATATAATAAAATTGAATTCAATTAATTCATGTAAAAAATTAAATTATCTAATTTTCTATAGTAAAATTTGTAGGGTATCACAAAAAGTATTAAATATAAATATTAAAAAAAGTTAAACGGCTTCGCGGGTTGAAACGGGTTAAAACAGATTGAACCCGTTTATGACCTGTACACGTTTAAAGTTAAACGGGTTGACCTGTTTCGACCCGAACCCGCGAAACCCCAACCCTAACCCGCTATAACCGTGTCGTGTTGGCGTGTCGTGTTCAATATTGCCGCCCCTAATTAATACTATCAATATAAAAATGATCACCAAATTTTTTAAAGTAATTTTCAAGGTTAATATAATTTTTTTAATGTTTCTTCATGTAAAGTTATTAATTTTTGTGAGGTAAATAAAAAAATAAAAATATTTTTATATTCTGAAAATTGATTAAACCTATTTTCAATAGAAATAGCTTGGTCAATTATGTATAAAAAATATTCAGTACGAAAAAAATCTTCAGCAAAATGTATCATCTCATTATTATTATTATTTTCGTCAAAATGACTTTTTTGATGAATCATAGGTTTTAATGACATTTAGGTTTTATATCCATTTCAATAGCTATTTCTTCAGAAGATTCCAAAACATATGCAAATTCATTTTCCCTATAATCTTTTAAATTAGTAGTAAAACCATTTAACTGTTTTATAGTAATATCTATGTGTATATTTTTAGACTGTAAGGTCTTACTAATTAACAAAATTGACAGTAAATAATATATCATACCAAATATTCATTCCTAATAAAAATTCAAAATTTTCAATCTCATAAGTTGCTAAACATATATCTTTTCTTTTTATTTTAGGATTTTCACTACTTTTTTTATAGTGGAATCAAAGCATCTCTTATATTGGAAATTCGAAACATTATTACCTTGACACTTTCTATTTTATTTTCCCGTTAGGTTTGAGATAAAAATTTAACAAAAAATTTACAATCATAATCTTGTAAAACTTTTCATCGTCTAATGGATGAAGCAAATAAAGACTAAATTTCTTATAATACACAATCAATTTTTTTTTTTTCGTCTTCTCTTGTATTCTTCTTGATTTCAAGAATCAAATAAAATATATGCTAGTTGGATGCACATTTGTTGTGAATTTTGTGTGAAATAGAGAGGTTGAGAAGAAGTAGCATCTTGACTTTTTTAGTTTCAATATTAAGAGGAGGGAGCGTCTTTCTCTTAAAGGAAAGAATAAAAAAATTAAAGATAGTGTTAACTTTTGAAAAAAAAAAAAAAGGTCGACTCTTTTAATTATTTTAAATTTCTTTTTTAAGTTATTGAAATAAGTTAAACTATAAAAAATGGGCCTTGTCTTTAAAAAAATTAATTAATAGACATAAAAAAGATTACGGATCCAAAAAATCTAATAAATAGGCTTTTCCCATAATTAATTAAATTGTAAACAAATGCAATTTTTTATTAATTTTTCATTCATTTTTAGATTATGTAAGGTGTAATATACATGTGTGTATAAAATTCTGAGGCCTCTTATATAACTGGGGCCTTAGGAAGCAACTCGTTTCCCTAAGGCTCTATACGCCTCTGATTAGATGTTTGCGACAACATGGACTAGAGACGGAGCTACCTCTCGCCCCGCGCCAAAAAAAAAAAAAATAATTAAATCTTATAATTTATTTTAAATTTTTTTAAAATTTTATATTTCGCTTCCCAATAATTTTTGATAAATCATAGTATTATCCTTCTAATATAGTTTTTATTATAGTTTGTCCCACCTTCTCCTTCCTCCCCTCCTAACCCCAAGTCCCCAATTTCGTCCCTGGCATGGACGAAGAGATGATCAAAACAAACTAATCAAATAGAGTTAACTATGCAAGGCAAAAGTTATGTATAGACATTATATTTAGCTAGCTAACAATAGATAGTTAATAAGAAATTTCAAAAAACTACATTTCTGATTTTGAATTTTAGATGAAAAAAATTATTGAAAGCATACATCCATGAAGCTTATTGATTTCACAACAACTACGTATCAAGAATTGACGAATACATGAAGATCTCGCTTGTCTCCTCATGATATATGATGGTAGCAACAACACCCTTGGTCAGCATGGGTGTTTCAACAACTACAGATTAAGTGACAAATGAACTAGCGATTGCTTTCGATGCATCAATAATTGCTAGAGATGGATCTAGAAAAACTTTAAAAGTTTTCGATTTTACGTTAATAAAATTAATTTTTTTTAAAATTTATTTAAATTATACATTTCGTCTCTTCAAAAATTTTTTAAAAAATTATCTTTTAATATTTCTTTTCTTATAATTTACTCCCTAACCTTGGCAAATTAATTCAAGGAGTTCTTGAAACTCCATTTGCCTTGGTACACCCAATGCTGGTGAATTTTTTTAATTCAAAATAGAGTCATTTTGCTAAAAAAAAAATCCAATAAAGGTAAAAATAACCTGTCGCGCTTGTGTACAAATTAAAACTTAGTGAAAAATGAATATCTTTAGTAAATCTCTAATTCCATCTGTAATAATTATGTTAAGTTAAGTATGACATGGATGGACATGGTGTAATAATTAATATCTGTATTTTTATTACAGTTGATTTTATTTATATTAGATTTTAAAATAAATTTTTATTCACAGTTTAATTTATAATATTTAATTATTCGTTAAAAATTTATAAAATTTTAAATTCTCAACTATCTTAACATATTAAAAATATCCTTTTTTTTTATTGTAAGCATTTTATCATTTTTGTGACTTCTTCCTCTCATTTCTTATATTTCAATTTTATAAACTTCCAACTTTGTATTTCAAAGGAATTAATACTTTTAAATAACAAAAAATTATATAAAGGCCTATATAAATTTAAATAACTCACAAACAAAATGTATTATTTTAAATTTGATATTAACATGTAATATACGTATTCTATTGTTACTACAATTAATTTTATTTGTATTGGATTTTGAAATAAATTTGTATTTTTAATTTAAGTTTAATTTATAATATTTAATTATTGAAGAAAATTATAAAAATATAAATTCTCAACTATATGAATACACCAAAATTATAGTGTCAAATATTTAAATTTAAATATCAATTATCTAAATTTCATAATTCCCTTACATTTCATAATCCAAATAATTTATAAATTAACTGAATTCGGATAATGTGTGAAATATTAATGTTCTAAAAAAATCATTTAAAAAATTATATTATATTTGTTTTTAAAGTTCTATTATTATTAATTTTGTCTTAAAAATGGTCAAACTAAATTGAACTCTAAAACGTGATACAAGTAATAAAATTTATTACAAATGAAATAATCTAAAAAAAAGGATAAAAACTAGTCCCACAATGAAATCCTCGACGGTTCCTTGGAGGTTGAACTTGTCTCTGAGGCTGTTGTTATTATTCTTTGGGTGGTTCTTCTGGTTGTATTATACCTTGGTCATTGTAACAGTGAGATAGACCGGGAATATCTATAGAATGTCTGTGCCGTATCTGAAACCATCCAGAAGATTGGTCGGCATCAAATTCATCAGTTGAAGATAAGCATCTGTTAGTGTTATGCCCTAGAGGCAATCACTTGTACGTTGTATATGACACATTTTATTTTAATAAAAGGCATCATTTATCTTACAATTTCTTTTGTTCACTTTTATATAATATAACTGTTAGATAAAGTCCCTAGTACAACATTATGTTAAGGAAATCATGATAGAGATCATGATATGAGATTCCTATTACACTGCATAGTGTTAGTACTTAAATAGTCCCTAATCGTAGTTGAGAGGGTCAATCAAGGATTCACCACTCCTAATAATAGGGGTGAATATCTCACGGCCACTTATAGAAATTACTACTCGAGAAGTCCTTGGCCAAGGCGATTGTGTATTGGAAACAGTTCCAATTGATACACATTTAGAGTAGTGGGTTCCTGGTACAAGTATCATTATATTCGGGCCAGAATTAATATATTATAGAGGGAGTAGGCACCAATTCCATTCTCCAAACCGAATGAGATATTATATGATGAAAAGAGTTAATTGCGCTGTAATTTGTTATTGAAGGGTTCGTGTCAAGTCACTTGACTTCCTGGACTCTTGGGTGGTCATGATGTCTTGTTAGATACCGCTCATGATCTGAGAATATGGGTTTATTAATTGATGAATTAATAAACCAATCCTGATTAGATTTGATATGATTAATTCTAATTAATTATGGATTATTAATCTCAAAGACGTTTGAATTAATTCATGTTCGCTGCCAATTGATTGGGAAACATAATAGGTCATACACAATAGACGATTATATACTCAAGATGTTATTTGATAATATAGTGGGGTTAATTGTGAGAAAGAGAAGTTGTTATGGCCAAATTATAATTATGAGAACTTGATATTTCCATGTACAGTTAGGGAATTCTAACTGTTTTAGAATTCTCAATTTTCAGTGATTTTTCGTGACAAATAAAGGATATGCACAAAACCCTAATAGAAGGGTGATACACGAAAAACCAACAGCTGGAAAAGCCTTCTCTTCTTCTTCTCTCTCTCTCATTTTTCTCGAAAAATAAGAACCCTAGCCGCCACTTTGTTTTCTCGCTAGCACGTAAAAACTTGGTGCTTTAGTGTGATCCTCCATGTGGATTTTTGTTAGAGATAATCACATACCGTGATTATAGTGATTGGACATTCAACTCGCATGGTATTTAATCAAGAAGATTGCCGGATCGCGCCTCGTACAAGAAGGAGAAAAATTTTATTTTTCCCGGACACTCAAAGAAAGGTAAAAAGTCGTTACCTTTGTTCTCTATATGTCTTGTTTTCCACACATATACGGATCCCGGAATGGTATCTCGTTTTAATTTTTCGTCGCGCCATATATGATATGCATGGGAGATACCCAACAAGTGGTGTCAGAGCTATGCTATATGTGGTTTGCAGACATTGTTCCCTGCGTGAAAGCCATTTCATGTAGTCGTGTTTGTCTTTGTTCACTGTGAAAAATTATTTTCACTCGAGTCGAAATCGTTTCGAGCATTATGGGTTGGGTCCGTAGCACAATATGCTTGTGTAATAGTTACCGCATATTTCGAAAAATGTTTTCTTTATGTGCTACAAGTTTTTGTAGAAAAACGTTTTCTCGAACATGGTGGTTGCCTTCCGTTATATCCTAATTTTCTATTTTGTTTTTGTTCAAACTAACAAATTGATTGTCGTTTTGAGCTTCAAAACAGAAAATTCTGTTGAGAATTGTTCTCACTAAAAATTTGTAGAAAAAGAAGGCACCAGAAACTATTTCTGAAAAAATTTCAAAAAACGCCGCCTCTTCTCGACTACAGCCGACGCTGCTCCGGCTCCCAATCGACACCGGTTCTCGTGCTGTTTTTGTGATGTCTAGAAATCGTTTCTGGAAAAATTTTCTTAAAACCAAACTGGAGCCAATGTCGCTTCGAGCTTCTAACCGGCGCCGGTTCTACTCTGTTATTTGGGACATTCCAGCCATTTAAAAAAAAAATCTGAAATAGAGTTTTAAAAGGGAAAATTCTCATTTGATGAGAGATGGGACCCAAAAGCATTTCCTCAAAATTAGTTTTGAGACAAATAATTTTATTTTTCAAAATAATGATTTTGAAAATTTAAAATTAATCTATTTTTCTAAAATATTGATTTTAGAATTTGTTTTATTTTTCCAAAATAGTGATTTTAAAATAATGAAAATTATATGTTTATTTTGTTTAAGCATAATTAATGGCATGGTAGATGGTTACGGACTAAAACTAATTATATCTGTTCATGCATTTTACAGTTTTGGTTTTTTATGAAATAGGGCATGCGTGTCCTATCTTCTCTAAAATTCTTGTGTAATTTCTCTTCTCATCTAACTCCCCTCAAATGTAACTCGAGGTTTTCTCTCTTTAGGAAATTATGTAATTAGTTTACATAGGTTAGATAGAAGTAGAATTATTTTATTTTGAAGATGGCAACCAAAACAAGGTAAGGAGGTATGACTTTCTACTTAAATCATGCATGAAGACATAGGGTTAACTATAGTAATTTCTTTTATGACTCAAAGAAATTAATTTAGGGTAAAGTCCATAACCATACCACGTAATCGATTTATTACCATGATTATCAATTTTGTGATTTATTGATTTTTATGCATGTCATTTATTGAAATCACTAAAAGGAACAAATCTCTCAATTAATATTAAACCTAATTCCTTCCATTAATATAGTAAGAACGAGAGTCATTTTTCGAGACCAGGTTGTTGGGCAAACCCAAGCCTACTCGACATCGGGCATGTTCAAGCTATAGAATTAAGTTCCTTTGGAATTAAATTCCTGATTAATGGGTCGAGTTTAACTAAATTCTTTATTCCGGTTGGGCCAACTCAAGTATAAAGAAATTTAGAGGAAAAGTTGGGGTGGCCCAAAAGGCTTTAAGATTAAAAGCTGTTAATCACTCAATGATCCGACAATTACATACAATGTAATTGGTATTGGATACCTACCAATGAACTCAAGGGTGGCTTGTTGGGCAAACCTAAGGTTATTCTTGAGGAATTTGGATACCGGTCCATTAGGAAAGCTTCCAACAGGCATTCTCGAATCAGTAGTGGGGGCTATTGGTTTGAGTAAAATAGTGAAATAAAAATGCGCTTAATTAAAGTACTAATTATTTGCATTTCATGTGCATATACAGTAGCTAATCCTCTCCATCTTTACATCTAGGACACTTGCATCATGTCTACAAACCTAAACCTACATAGCATCTTAGAAACCAACAAGTTAACTGAATCAAACTACCTAGACTGGTATAGAAACTTGAGAATCGTTCTAAAATCGAAAAAGTTGCTTTACGTGCTAGATGCTCCTATTCTGCCACCACCAGCTCAAGATGCTCAGGCTAATGAGCATGTTGTCCATAAAAGGTACAAGGAGGATAGTGATACAACATCGTGTATTGTACTGGCATCCATGACTCCCAAGCTGCAAAACAGCACGAGTATATAGATGCTCAATCGATTATACTACATCTTCGAGAGCTGTTTACCGCCCAAGCCAGAACTAAGAGATACGAGATCTCAAAGCAACTATTCCGTTGTAAAATGGCAGAGGATTCTTTTGTGGCCACTTATGGGCTGAAGATGCTGGGCTTAATAGAGAAGCTTGGATCTCTCGGGTTCGCAATGGATCATGACTTAATTCTACAGTCTTTGCCTAATAGTTTCTCACAATTTGTAATTAGCTATCAGATGAACAAGTTTAAGTCCACCATTCCCGAGTTGATCAATCTTCTCAAAACTACGAAATCCTCCATGAAGAAGGATTCCAATGCAGTTTTAATGGTAGAATCTTTTTCTTCTAAGAAGAAAGTTCAAAAGAAGAAGAAGAAAGCTCCCATGAAGCCCAAAGGTGGTGTGAATAAAAATGACGCAACAACCAAGGGCCCATGCCATCATTGTGGCAAGATAGGCCACTGGAGGCGTAATTGCAAGGCCTACTTGGAGACCGTTAAGGACAAGAAGCATAAGGAGAAGCTTACAAGCACTTCTACTTCTACTTCGAGTATGTTTATGATTGAGATAAATACTGCCTTTAGAAATAAGGTATGGGTATTAGATATCGGATGTGGATTTCATTTGTGCAATAACTTGTAGGGACTAAAGAGCAATAGAAGGCTAGAGAAAAGCAACGTGGACCTACGTACTGCAAATGGGGCAAAGGTTGTTGCAATTGCTGTAGGGACATACGAGCTGAACCTGCCTTCTGGATTAATTCTAGAATTACAAAACTATTATTATGTACCAGTTTTAATGAAAAACATTATCTCAGTTGCGTGTTTAGACTTAAATGGATTTTATTTGATATTTAAGAATAAATGTTGTTCTTTTTCATTGAATGATATTCATTATGGTTCAGCAACTCTGGTTAATAGTTTATATGTTCTAGACTTGGATAATCCAATACTCAATATAAATAATAAGAAACTTAAAATAGATAACTCTAATACCTCTTACTTATGACATTGTCGTTTAGGCTATATAAACAAAAATCGTGTTTCTAAGTTACACAAGCTTGGTGACTTAAGGTCTTTTGATTATGAATCATATGGCACATGCAAGTCTTGTTTATTAGGAAAAATGGCTAAAACTCCTTTTTCAAGAAAAATAGAACGGGCCAAGGAGTTATTAGAACTCATACATTCTGATGTGTGTGGCCCAATATCAATACAAGTAAGAGGAGGTTATAACTATTTCATAACATTTATTGATGATTTCTCACGATACGAGTATTTGTATTTAATGAAATACAAATCTGAGGCCTTTGATAAGTTCAAAGACTTCAATAATGAAATAGAGAAACAACTTGACAAAAGTATTAAGACTCTAAAATCTGATCGAGGAGGAGAATACTTGAGCTAAGAGTTTCTGAGTTATCTTAGAGATAATGGGATATTATCTCAATGGACTCCACCACATACACTTCAACATAACGGTGTATCTAAGAGAAGGAATCGAACCCTTTTAGACATGGTACGGACCATAATGGCTTTTGCAGACCTACCAAAATCGATGCACTAGAGACTTTTGTTTATATACTAAATAGAGTTCCGACAAAATTGATTGATTCTACCCCATTTGAGATGTTCTTTGGTAAGAAAACAAAGTTATCTCACTTGCGAGTATGAGGTTGTCCTACCTTTGTCAAAAGGCCACAATCAGACAAATTTGATAGTAAGTCTGACAAGTGTTTGTTTGTAGGATATCCGAAAGAATCTTTCGGATATTACTGTTGAGATTCGTGGACTCCTAAACGTGGAAAAATCCACGAATCCCTTCTGAGGATCCAAGTAAACGATTAAGAAGATCTAAAATTTACAGAATTACCTTTTTGTTTGGCATAATCAAGATCCTTTGATTCTGATTATGCTGTTGTACGTGCAGCCCGAACGATTACCGTACGCCGTAGTGTGCGAACGTCCTCTATCGATACATGCGGCGAACCGACTCGTTATCCCGAGAGTGCTAGCACCTAGGGTTTGAGAGGGTTTTTTTCCCGGTGAATGGAGGTATGAATATTTTCAATGTAACAGTGGCTTTTGAGAAGACGGCTAGGTTTTTTTAAAAATTCCGTAACCTCTTAGAGTTCAATTCTAATAATATCTTATCATATTTTAATTTAAATTTAAATTAAATTAAAACCGATATGATAAGATTCTCGCCATTATCTCGATAATTTAACTAATTAATTTACCGAGCCGTATTCTTATAACTGACATTTTCCGTATACATCGAATGTGGACAAATTTCCAAATTCATTGTATCTCGGTAAAATTTCTAAATTCGATTAACTTAGACTTATTTGCGTATTCATCGAATCTGGTTACTGTAAAAATAACCTAACAAGTTCACTTATTGTGTGACCCTATAGGTTCATTTAACACCGATAAGGTGCCTAAATCATATTTAAATGGCCCACAAGTTATAAGCGATTTCTAGCAAAATATTATAACTATCCAGGTTAAATGAAGATCGTTGATCTCTTTGAACCAAACCACAATTTTATATTTAGTCCTTTTGTCACACGATATCTAGATTAAGCATAAGGCACGGAGCTTGTCATCCTTATTAAGCTTAATCAATTATTTCTTGATTTCATAGTAGAGTGTTCAAACAAATGATATCAATATCTTAGATTGATATATTTGAGCACATTCATGCATTTTAACAGTCTAACTTATTAAAGGGCCCATGGATATCTCTCTCATAATTGAGAGGGACAAATTCCTTCACTATCAATCATATTCCTCTCCTTGATTTATTCTATATCCAACAGTAGTCTAATTTATTATCTCGGTTAAAGACAACTTTAGACAACGTCAAAATATAGAACTTATCGTAGGAAACTATGATGAATTTAGGTCGAAGGACTTTTAACATCATTATGGCTAGAAAGTACTTATGACATGTCCCATGAAGTACTCTCACAAATGGGTCATGTCCAATACAATATTCTCTAACATTTATTTATGTTTTGACTTGATATCACAAATATCCATGACCAGTAAAACATAGCCATCAAGTCACAAACATACTAAGCTTAATTTATTGTTGTTCCAATAATAATAATCAATCAGGGACAGTTTTAGAATAGTCATTGTATTCACTACTGGGTTTTACTATCAAGTCACGTACTTGATGACCACAAAACAAAATGCACTATTCATGGAAAGGAAAACCTCATATTATTATATAAAACATAACGATAATAGTATAAGTACAAATTGACTCTAGGGCATATCCTTAACAATTACTTCTACTTACCCTCTGAAAACAAAGTGTTTGTTTCGAAACATGCTGTCTTCTTAGAGAAGAAGCACATGCTTAAAAGGGACAATGGAAGTAAAATTGAACTTAGTGAAGTTCAAGAAGATCAAACAAACAAGGATCAACCGTCTAATCTCACATCTATTGAGAGAATAGATGAACCTTCTATACACAAGATCCACGTAGGTCTAATAGGATACGTGTGGCACCTGAGAGATGTGGATTTCTCATTAGTGACCATAATGACGTATTACTCATAGATGAAGATGAGCCTACTACCTACAAGGATGTTTTGAACGGTTCAAAATCTGGCAAATGGCTTGAGGCCATGATGTCAGAGATGGATTCCATGTACGACAACCAAGTATGGACTTTGGTTGATCCACCCAAAGCAATTAAACCTATTGGGTGCAAATGGGTTTTCAAGAAGAAAGCGGATATGGATGGTAACTTAGTTACCTATAATGCACGTCTAGTGGCGAGGGGTTATCGTCAACAATATAGCATTGACTATGACGAAACCTTCTCGCCAGTAGCCATGTTAAAATCCATTAGGATACTCCTTACCATTGCTGCTCATTATGATAATGAGATTTGGCAAATGGATGTGAAAACAGCTTTCCTAAATAAAAATCTGACTAAGGAAGTATATATGACACAACCCGAGGGTTTCACATCCAATGATAGCACAAAGGTGTGTAAGCTACAAAGGTTCATTTATGGACTTAAGCAAGCTTCTAGGAGTTGGAACATCCGTTTTGATGAAATAATCAAAGAGTTTGGTTTCATTCAAAACATGGATGAGCCTTGTGTATACAAGAAGGTCAGTGGGAGTGTAATCGTTTTCTTATTGCTTTATGTAGATGAGACATTACTAATAGGAAACGATATACCTGTCTTGCAAACAGTTAAAATTTGGTTGTCCAAACAATTCTCCATGAAAGACCTTGGTGAAGCAATCTATATTCTTGGAATAAGGATCTATAGAGATAGATCTAAAAGGTTGCTAGGTTTTTCACAGTCTACATACATAGATAAAGTGCTAAAGAAGTTTAGCATGGATCAATCTAAAAAGGGATTCTTACCCATGTCACACGGTGTAAGTTTTTCAAAGTCGATGTCTCTCAAGACACAAGTTGAAAGGGATCACATAAGTAAAATTCCATATGCTTCGGCAGCTAGATCTATCATGTACAAGGCTCGATGTATCTTGTGCTCTCGCTTAACGAGCAGATACCAATCCGACCCCGGTGAGGGTCATTGGGCGACCGTAAAGAACATCTTTAAGTACTTACGAAGGACCAAGGATGTGTTCTTAGTATATGGAGAAGGTGATTTGAAAATAAACGGGTATACCGATGCCGCTTTCAATCCGACAAAGATGATTTCAAATCACAATCCGACTACGTGCTTACGTTGTACGGAGGGGCAATAAGTTGGAAGAGTTCCAACAAGAGACTATTTCCGACTCTATGACAGAGCCGAGTACATAGCCGCTTCGAAGCAGCCTAAGGAGGTCTGTTTGGATCTAGAAGTTCGTGATAGAACCGGATGTGGTTCCTAGCGTTGTTGGTCCAATATCTTTGTATTGTGACAACAAATGGAGCCATTGCACAAGCAAAGAAGCCACCGCACAAGCAAAGGAGCCACGGTCTCACTAATGATCCAAACACGTATCGCGTCGTTATCATCCGATCCTGGAGATTATAGATAGAAATGATGTAAAGATAGAGAGAGTTCCCATGGATGAGAACATAGTCGACCCGCTTACAAAAGCACTATCCCAAAAGAAACATGATAGGCATGTTGAGTCATTCGATATTAGATACATGAATGATTGACTCTAGTGCAAGTAGGAGTTTGTTAGTGTTATGCCCTAGAGGCAATCACTTCTACATTGTATATGACACATTTTATTTTAATAAAATGCATCATTTATCTTACAGTTTCTTTTGTTCACCTTTATATAATATCATTGTTAGATAAAGTCCCTAGTACAACACTATGTTAAGGAAATCATGATAGAGATCATGATATGAGATTCCTACTACACTGTATAGTGTTAGTACTTAAATAGTCCCTAATTGTAGTATTAATGAGATACGACATCATTAATGCGTTAAGACTAGTATGTATTAGACTTACTGATTTGATCCGGCGGTGGCGGTGGTTCTCATATCCGTGAGTATTGAGATACTTAAAGTTAACACATAGATGCTTGTTAATGGAACAAGTACATTGGATGACCTAACTATGAGATAATCACATGGATAACTATTTAGTGCCAGTGATATAATCTCAATATAGCAAACGTGCAAGTATCCTTAGACTTGAGATCTCCAATGCACTTTGTTTGTTGAGCATTGTGCTTTGATTCCAATCTGTGGAGCCAGATCGAGGGCCGCCTATAGGATGGATATTGGGTACATTGTAAGGTAAATGAAAGTAATTGAAATGGTCAATAAAGGATTCACAACTCCTAGTAGTAAAGGCGAATAACTTATGGCCACTTGTAGGAATTACTACTCGAGAATCCTTAACTAAGGCGACTGTGTATTGGAAACAATTCCAATTGATACACTTTTAGAGTAGTGGGTTCCTGGTACAAGTACTATTATATTCGAGCCAGAATTAATTTATTTTGGAGGGAGTTGGCACTAATTCTGTACTCCAAACCGAATGAGATATTGTATGGTGAAAGGAGTTAATTGTACTGTAATTTGTTATTGAAGGGTTCATGTCAAGCCACTTGATTTGCTGGACTCTTGGGTGGTCATGATATGTTGCTAGATACTGCTCTTGGTATGTGAATATGTGTTTATTAATTGATGAATTAATAAACTAATCTTGATTAGAATTGATATGATTAATTCTAATTAATTATGGATTATTAATCTCAAAGACATTTGAATTAATTTATGTTCGCTACCAATTGACTGGAAAACATAATAGGTCACACACAATAGATGATTATATACTCAAGATGTTATTTGATAACATAGTAGGGTTAATTGCGAGAAAGAGAAGTTGTTATGGCTAAATTATAATTAGTTATAATTTATGGGCCAAATTATAATTGTGAGAACTTGATGTTTCCAAGTACAATTAGGGAATTCTAACTATTTTAGAATTCTCAATTTTCAATGATTTTTCGTAACATATAAAGGATATACACGAAACCCTAATAGAAGGGTGATACATGAAAAAACAATAGTTGGAAAAGCCTTCTCTTCTTCTTCTCTCTCTCTCTCTCTCGTTTTTCTAAAAACAAGAAGAACCCTAGCCGCCACTTTGTTTTCTGGCTAGCACAAAAAAACTTGGTGCTTGAGTGTGATCCTTCATGTGGATTTCTGTTAGAGATAATCACACACCGTGATTATAGTAGTTGGATATTCAACTCGCGTGGTGTTTAATCAAGAGGATTGCTCGGATAGCGCTCGTACAAGAAGGAGAAAAATTTTATTTTTCCCTGCCACTCAAAGAAAGGTAAAAAGTTGTTACCTTTGTTCTCTATATATCTTGTTTTCCACACATATGCGAATCTTGGGATGGTATCTCGTTTTAATTTTCCACTGCGCCATATATGATATGCATGAGAGATACCCAACAGCATCTAGTATCGAAGACTAGGTGCTCTGGAGTAATAAAATCAGCTTACCTATCTTCAACTTCTGCAGGATCACCTTGTTCATAATCGTGTATTGGTGAGTAGTGATCCTGCATAGGAATATCAGGTACAGCATGTCTGTGTACTCGTCTACCCCCTCTCCGTACCGGGGGAACTCCGCGATTGACTTTTTTCGGGATCGGAATTATTGGTTGTGCAATGTAGCTTCGTCTAATTGGCTCATAGAGTGGGTGGTTCAAACGACTTGTCTCACCAAAGTGGCAACCAACGAACGCGTAGCGAGATTTGTTATTGATGCAAACACTTGTCTACTTACAGGACCTGCATTTTGATAGCCTTCATTGCCAATATGCAATATCTGATGCATTAAATTAGCCTATATATGTATTTCGAAATGTTAATAAATTATTTGAGTGTAAATTATATATTTTATAATACTATGTAAGAAAATTTACATACTAATATTTCTGTTGCCCCACCGCTCAATTGGTGGACCGAAGGATTAGGTTGCGTTATAATCGAATTACCAATCAATCACCAAGTGTGAGGCCAATACCATACTGCATAATCAGGCGAGACTATATTCTGACCGTAACTATGTTGTCCAAGAAGAACTGTTGAATGCCTAATAACTCAGCTCGCGAGATGTATTAAATTTATCTCGCAACGAGGTGGTGAATCAGGATTACGTTCGTTCATCTCATTTCGAATACGCGACGTCCACAATCTACCCCTGTGATGATTCTTGAAATGGTGAGCAAATGGGGCCAAGCTAAAGTTAGGATTATGCTAATAATCCTCATGTGGAATGGGCCTGAACTGTGCTGTACAAGTCATTCTATAGGATAGTGTTGTATTTTCTTATGACACTAAATCTCCATGATTCAACTCCAGTTGCTGATATGTTGTAAACGCGTGCAAACAAGGTATTCCATAAATTTCCCATTTGGAACAGTTGTACTTCCTGGCCTCAATATTAATCTCGTACAAGTTATTTCCTTTCCCATGCCCATAATGCAGTGACACAATATTAAAAATACCACAATCTTGATTAAAAGTCAGTACATAGTGTGTTCTTAAACCATCCAGAAGATTAGGGTTTTGTGCATATCCTTTATATGTCACGAAAAATCACTGAAAATTGAGAATTCTAAAACAGTTAGAATTCCCTAATTGTACATGGAAATATCAAGTTCTCATAATTATAATTTGGCCTATAAATTTTAACTAATTATAATTTAGCCATAACAACTTCTCTTTCTCACAATTAACCCCACTATATTATCAAATAACATCTTGAGTATATAATCCTCTATTGTGTATGACCTATTATGTTTCCCAATCAATTGGCAGCGAACATGAATTAATTCAAACGTCTTTGAGATTAATAATCCATAATTAATTAGAATTAATCATATCAAATCTAATCAGGATTGGTTTATTAATTCATCAATTAATAAACCCATATTCTCAGATCATGAGCGGTATCTAACAAGACATCATGACCACCCAAGAGTCCAGGAAGTCAAGTGGCTTGACACGAACCCTTCAATAACAAATTACAGCGCAATTAACTCTTTTCACCATATAATATCTCATTCGGTTTGGAGAACGGAATTGGTGCCGACTCCCTCTAGAATATATTAATTCTGGCCCGAATATAATGATACTTGTACCAGGAACCCACTACTCTAAATGTGTATCAATTGGAACTGTTTCCAATACACAATCGCCTTGGCCAAGGACTTCTCGAGTAGTAATTTCTATAAGTGGCCGTGAGATATTCGCCCCTATTATTAGGAGTGGTGAATCCTTTATTGACCCTCTCAACTACTTTCGTTTACCTCATAATGTACCCAATATCCATCCCATAGGCGTCTTCGATCTAACTCCAGAGATTGGAATCAAAGCACAATACTCAATAAACAAAGTACCTTGGAGATCTCAAGTCTAAGAATACTTGCACGTTTGCTATATTGAGATTATATCATTGGCACTAAATAGTTATCCATGTGATTATCTCATAGTTAGGTCATCCAATGTACTTGTTCCATTAACAAGCATCCATGTGTTAACTTTAAGTATCTCAATACTCACGGATAGGAGAACCACGACCACCGCCTGATCAAATCAGGAAATCTAACACATCCTAGTCTTAATGCATTAATGATGTCCTATCTCATTAATACTACGATTAGGGACTATTTAAGTACTAACACTATGCAGTGTAATAGGAATCTCATATCATGATCTCTATCATGATTTCCTTAACATAATGTTGTACTAGGGACTTTATCTAACAGTTATATTATATAAAAGTGAACAAAAGAAATTGTAAGATAAATGATGCCTTTTATTAAAATGAAATGTGTCATATACAACGTACAAGTGATTGCCTCTAGGGCATAACACTAACAGATGCTTATCTTCAACTGATGAATTTGATGCCGACCAATCTTCTGGATGGTTTCAGATATGGCACAGACATTCTATAGATAATCACTTCGAGGAGGAGAATACTTGAGCTAAGAGTTTCTGAGTTATCTTAGAGATAATGGGATATTATCTCAATGGACTCCACCACATACACTTCAACATAACGGTGTATCTAAGAGAAGGAATCGAACCCTTTTAGACATGGTACGGACCATAATGGCTTTTGCAGACCTACCAAAATCGATGCACTAGAGACTTTTGTTTATATAATAAATAGAGTTCCGACAAAATTGATTGATTTTACCCCATTTGAGATGTTCTTTGGTAAGAAAACAAAGTTATCTCACTTGCGAGTATGAGGTTGTCCTACCTTTGTCAAAAGGCCACAATCAGACAAATTTGATAGTAAGTCTGACAAGTGTTTGTTTGTAGGATATCCAAAAGAATCTTTCGGATATTACTGTTGAGATTCGTGGACTCCTAAACGTAGAAAAATCCACGAATCCCTTCTGAGGATCCAAGTAAACGATTAAGAAGATCTAAAATTTACAGAATTACCTTTTTGTTTTGCATAATCAAGATCCTTTGATTCTGATTATGCTGTTGTACGTGCAGCCCGAACGATTACCAGACGCTGTAGTGTGCGAACGTCCTCTATCAGATACATGCGGCGAACTGACTCGTTATCCTGAGAGTGCTGTACAAGTCATTCTATAGGATAGTATTGTATTTTCTTATGACACTAAATCTCCATGATTCAACTCCAGTTGCTGATATGTTGTAAACGCGTGCGAACAAGGTATTCCATAAATTTCCCATTTGGAACAGTTGTACTTCCTGGCCTCAATATTAATCTCGTACAAGTTATTTCCCTTCCCATGCCCATAATGCAGTGACACAATATTAAAAATACCACAATCTTGATTAAAAGTCAGTACATAGTGTGTTCTTCTTTTCATCTCATTCTTCACAAATTTTCCCTATATCCTAGAAGTGATTATGCATTTTGTGATACATATCAATCAGTGCAACGCACAGTCAAAATGCATGCCAGTGAGTGAATTTATACTCCCCTGAGCATACCTTATCCATGACTACTGTGAATACCAAAATTACAGTTTCAATCTACAAAATCTTCCATCCTAATTTAAAATTCCTGAATTTGATTTTTTTTTTTTGAGTGCTTTTTTGAAGCATTGAAGTCATGCCTTTTTATAATATTATTTTAATCCAGCTACCCCTGTTTGGCGTTGGCTACTGCTTCTTTCATCTTCAATGTCCCCAGTAGTGGTGATTAGTACCTTCCCTTTTAATAATAATAATAATAATAATAATAATAATAATAATAATAATAATAATAATAATAATAATAATAGTTCAAAAGTGAAACAAATAAACATAATCCACTCATTTTGTTACAATATTCGATAATACATATACATATTTATCAAATAAAAAATATGGTCATGGAATTATTCTAAGTTAATCAAATCATTCAGCATAAATATAAATACATTATTCTTATACTACTCAACTAATATATACATAAAAGATTTTAATCTTAACATATAAACATAAATCAAGCTAGTTGTTCTTATGACTATCATATAAGATCCGATGTAAGGTGGCTCTAGTACCATTGAAAGAAATTAAGAATTCGTTTAATCGAATTCTTCAAAAATAAAACTTTACTCAAAAGATTATTTAGATGTGAAAGCGTACGTTAATCCATAATGATTCATTATCACAAATTATGTATCGTTAATTCTTCTGATTGTTACGTACACAACATTCTTCCTCTAAAAGAAATGGAAACTCCAAGAGGTGACTAGGGATTTCGATATGTCTTACAATCCTAATGTATTTATATTATTGTATAACTATTAAAACAACCCATCAGAGTAAAAAGATTATTTTTAAATTTAAATAACTAAAAACTCATATTTTTAACTTAATGAGAGTAAATTATAATAAATTTTTAGTTCACCTGACAAAAGTGAAAAAAAGTTAACATTTGTAAAATTTTGTTTTGAGGAATTGAAATCGTGCAAAAAAAAGTAGCCATCCATTGACAAAACTTGTCCTGCAGTTTGCATCCCTGAGCCCCATGACAATCACAGGCCAGATATCATTTTGGACAATTCACAGGAATAATCAAGTATCGCATGTTCATCACAAAGTTTTACCAAATTTTGATAGACATATATTAAAGTTGAATTCAAAATTTTTAGCATATACACATGCGTGCGCACATATATACATACATATATATATAAATACTCCATGTGATGGACTTAGCAAGAGGTATAAATAATTACCTAATACCTCTAGAATCGGAGATAATTGCAAAAATACCATTGATGTTTGTCCAAACTACGAAAACCCGTACATTTGCATGTATTTGAAAAGAACTTCAATGTCAACTTCTGTCACGTATTATTATTGTTAACGAAAAATTCTAAATGTTTAGGTTTATAATACCTTTTTTATTAAAAGACAAATTACCAAATTTTTTCGACCTTGATCTTGATTTTATGAATACTACAAGAAAATATATTGAAATATATTAGAGTTATGACTATATATGTTGTCTAGGAATAGTTAAATTTTATACTAAAAGGCCCTTAAAGAGTACTTCTGCAATGTCATTTTTTACTAAAGTCAACCCAGATTAACACATTTTCTAATGGTAATAATATTTTGTAAGCAATGTATGTATTTGGGAAAGAATCTAACATTTTAATATAGTTTAACATTTTTTATTAAAGTACTAATTTCTTTTGTCAAAATTTGTTTCAACACTTTCAATTTTTGAAGGTAAATCATTAATACTAGGGGTGGCAATCGTGTCGTGTTCGGGTTGGCGGGTCGTGTCAACTTGAGATAATTACACTTGATAGGCCAACCCGAACACGACCCAATTAATAAACGTGTCGTGTCGTGTCAACCCATTTATTTTCATGTCTTGTTCGTGTTATAAAACGGGTTGACACAACATGACACAATTAGACACAAAAATTAAATAGATAATTACTAAATTCGTCAACCCGAATACCTACTAAACCCGCCAATCTGTGCACCATTACACAAAAAATTTGAAAAAATCAAATCAAATTATATAAAATTAAAAAACTAATAAAATAGTCCGTAAAGTCATAAATAATCAATAAAATAACAAACCATCCCGCTAAATATTTAGAAATCTTAATAAATTCATAAGATTTAATCTTAAAAATCTAAACAAATATAATTTTGCAATAAAATTGGACTATTCAAGAAATTATTTTCTCTAGATATTTAGAACAACAATTTTGTCGTAGCATGCTAGGAATTTTAAAGAGCAAATGGAGAGCAAAAAACGAGCACGAAAGGAAGGCTTGTCCTTGTAGGGTGTAATTCAAATTGTCTTTGTCCCAATGTCAGAAATAGCATAGTATACGAACTAGTCAATCAATACTGAGTGAACCTTACCCTCTGGTAAATGCACCACACGAGTTTCCTTTCATTCTATATTCGATTCGGCCTGTAGGCATATTACATACGTTATTTCCTAAAGGTCTAACATTCCACTTTAGACTCGCGTAAGGTCATTGCTTACCAACTCGTACTAATATTATTATTATAGACACTAAATAACAATTAATTAAGAATGATTCATTTACTATATATCAAGCAAATAACTACATTAACATCATTTATTTTTTTGAAGATGTCTCATATAATTAAACAAAATAGACATACAAACAATTTAATTAATTCATATAATAAAATTGAATTCAATTAATTCATGTAAAAAATTAAATTATCTAATTTTCTATAGTAAAATTTGTAGGGTATCACAAAAAGTATTAAATATAAATATTAAAAAAGTTAAACGGCTTCGCGGGTTGAAACGGGTTAAAACAGATTGAACCCGTTTATGACCTGTACACGTTTAAAGTTAAACGGGTTGACCTGTTTCGACCCGAACCCGCGAAACCCCAACCCTAACCCGCTATAACCGTGTTGTGTTGGCGTGTCGTGTTCAATATTGCCGCCCTTAATTAATACTATCAATATAAAAATGATCACCAAATTTTTTTAAGTAATTTTCAAGGTTAATATAATTTTTTTAATGTTTCTTCATGTAAAGTTATTAATTTTTGTGAGGTAAATAAAAAAATAAAAATATTTTTATATTCTGAAAATTGATTAAACCTATTTTCAATAGAAATAGCTTGGTCAATTATGTATAAAAAATATTCAGTACGAAAAAAATCTTCAGCAAAATGTATCATCTCATTATTATTATTATTTTCGTCAAAATGACTTTTTTGATGAATCATAGGTTTTAATGACATTTAGGTTTTATATCCATTTCAATAGCTATTTCTTCAGAAGATTCCAAAACATATGCAAATTCATTTTCCCTATAATCTTTTAAATTAGTAGTAAAACCATTTAACTGTTTTATAGTAATATCTATGTGTATATTTTTAGACTGTAAGGTCTTACTAATTAACAAAATTGACAGTAAATAATATATCATACCAAATATTCATTCCTAATAAAAATTCAAAATTTTCAATCTCATAAGTTGCTAAACATATATCTTTTCTTTTTATTTTAGGATTTTCACTACTTTTTTTATAGTGGAATCAAAGCATCTCTTATATTGGAAATTCGAAACATTATTACCTTGACACTTTCTATTTTATTTTCCCGTTAGGTTTGAGATAAAAATTAAACAAAAAATTTACAATCATAATCTTGTAAAACTTTTCATCGTCTAATGGATGAAGCAAATAAAGACTAAATTTCTTATAATACACAATCAATTTTTTTTTTTTTTCGTCTTCTCTTGTATTCTTCTTGATTTCAAGAATCAAATAAAATATATGCTAGTTGGATGCACATTTGTTGTGAATTTTGTGTGAAATAGAGAGGTTGAGAAGAAGTAGCATCTTGACTTTTTTAGTTTCAATATTAAGAGGAGGGAGCGTCTTTCTCTTAAAGGAAAGAATAAAATTCTGAGGCCTCTTATATAACTGGGGCCTTAGGAAGCAACTCGTTTCCCTAAGGCTCTATACGCCTCTGATTAGATGTTTGCGACAACATGGACTAGAGACGGAGATACCTCTCGCCCCGCGCCAAAAAAAAAAAAAAAAATTAAATCTTATAATTTATTTTAAATTTTTTTAAAATTTTATATTTCGCTTCCCAATAATTTTTGATAAATCATAGTATTATCCTTCTAATATAGTTTTTATTATAGTTTGTCCCACCTTCTCCTTCCTCCCCTCCTAACCCCAAGTCCCCAATTTCGTCCCTGGCATGGACGAAGAGATGATCAAAACAAACTAATCAAATAGAGTTAACTATGCAAGGCAAAAGTTATGTATAGACATTATATTTAGCTAGCTAACAATAGATAGTTAATAAGAAATTTCAAAAAACTACATTTCTGATTTTGAATTTTAGATGAAAAAAATTATTGAAAGCATACATCCATGAAGCTTATTGATTTCACAACAACTACGTATCAAGAATTGACGAATACATGAAGATCTCGCTTGTCTCCTCGTGATATATGATGGTAGCAACAACACCCTTGGTCAGCATGGGTGTTTCAACAACTACAGATTAAGTGACAAATGAACTAGCGATTGCTTTCGATGCATCAATAATTGCTAGAGATGGATCTAGAAAAACTTTAAAAGTTTTCGATTTTACGTTAATAAAATTAATTTTTTTAAAATTTATTTAAATTATACATTTCGTCTCTTCAAAAATTTTTTAAAAAATTATCTTTTAATATTTCTTTTCTTATAATTTACTCCCTAACCTTGGCAAATTAATTCAAGGAGTTCTTGAAACTCCATTTGCCTTGGTACACCCAATGCTGGTGAATTTTTTTAATTCAAAACAGAGTCATTTTGCTAAAAAAAAATCCAATAAAGGTAAAAATAACCTGTCGCGCTTGTGTACAAATTAAAACTTAGTGAAAAATGAATATCTTTAGTAAATCTCTAATTCCATCTGTAATAATTATGTTAAGTTAAGTATGACATGGATGGACATGGTGTATGAAGATCTTGAACATAACATATATTATATTAAAATTTACATCTACATGACATTATCGCTAAGAAAGTTGAGATATTTAATTTATAATTTCTCTTCTATGTGAATGCAGGGGGAGCACGAAATACATGTTTTAATTTATAATTTACATCTATGTTTTTCTCTATTGATATTAATACTTTTAACTAACACAAAATATGTTTTTTTTTTGTAATTTCTTTTTCTCTGTTGTAAAAGAAATTAATGTTTTTAAACAACACAAAATATATAAAGACTTATATAACTTTAAATAATGAATAATTTAAATTTAATCATTACAAGTAATATACATGTTTTTACTATATTAATTTTATTTATATGCACATATTTTGAAATAAATTTTTATTTGTATTTTAATTTATAATATTTAATTATTTATTAAAAAATTATAAAATTTTAAATTCCCAACTATCTAAATATACTAAAATTGTCCTTTTTTAATATATTGTAAGTATTTTATCATTTTTTGTGAGTTCTTCCTCTCATTTCTTTTATATTGAATTTAAAGTCTCTACTATAATCATACGTTCATTTTTTTTTTGTAATTTTTTTTCTTTATTGTAAAAGGAAATAATACTTTTAAATAACAAAAAATATATAAAGACCTATATAAATTTAAATAATTTATAATTAAATTTTATTAATTTAAATTTGATCATAACAAGTAATATCTATATTTTTATTACAGTTGATTTTATTTATATTAGATTTTAAAATAAATTTTTATTCACAATTTAATTTATAATATTTAATTATTTGTTAAAAAATTATAAAATTTTAAATTCTCAACTATCTTAACATATTAAAAATATCCTTTTTTTTTATTGTAAGCATTTTATCGTTTTTGTGACTTCTTCCTCTCATTTCTTATATTTCAATTTTATAAACTTCCAACTTTGTATTTCAAAGGAATTAATACT